>JARIHO010000103.1:0-327402 GCA_029282495.1 Mycena albidolilacea | reverse complement strand
CCCATGATCTGTTACGGACCGTGCTTCTAATCTCTGCGCCGCCCAAATTTGGGGTCCTCTTCTTCCGAGTAAACTGCGACCTCTGACTCAACGCCCGCGCTTTGATATATTTTCTAAATCTCTCCCCAAATTCGACATCCTCTTCCCGCAAGCCTGCTGCGTAGTTGCGCAGCAATTTCTCTGTCCATATTTATATCTTGCTCGCTTTTTGTCTGCGCACCTACCTTTTCACCATGTCATCCTTCAACATTCTCGGATTTTTTCAACTCAAAGGAGGACGTCGTGTTACCCATCAAAAACCCCATACGAACTTCCCCACTCATCACGCCCACTATAACACTAACGTTTGGTGTACCAATAGCAAATCGCAGCAGATCTCCGGATTTACATCGCCAGTACCACTCCCCTGCTTCCCGATGGAACCGTCGTCTTTGCGGTGTGTACTGCGCAATCCACCATCACAGGCAACCCACCCCATACTTTTCTGAATCTCGACGCTCTTACATTCGTAATTATCCCGGCGATCCCAACAGCGATAGCTATGATGTGCGATTATTTTGTCTTTATGTCTTTTCTGACTAATTGTCCTTTGAAGGCCCATTTTACCAGATGAGCGGACATCGATGGTGTACGGTCTTGGTCGCGTTACCGGCTCTCCCCCAAACCCTCGATGATGGCCATTCTTCTCGTGTTGTAACAGTTGCTGTCTCAGACTACGTGCGTGATGAAACAAGAGCCTCAACCCTCCAGTATGTCGCCTCCGCATTGTTCCGCTATTTTTCTCACCTATTATAAGGTGTGTTTTTGACATGTCCACTGCACGTTGGACCAGGGTCCCCATTCCACACACCAATTCCGGTATGCAGTTCTACGGCATCTGTCGCGACTTCACCCCTGCCGGTGTATTCCGAGTCAAAATTCTTTCTGTCGCTCTCAACGTTGCAGCCAATTCCTCCGCACCTTCCGACGAGACTCAACAACCACCTGGAGAGTCGACTTCTGCTCCAGTTACACCTGCAAAGCGCAGAAAATTTAGCCCATCCCCGCCTTCTTCTGTCGCTACAGACCCAGTGGTGCCCACGACTGTCTCGACAGAAGTGTACCCGCCATCAAATGTGCCTGTTCCGTCGGCATTGGATGTGCCATTGGGTCCCATGTTTTACAGCCATCCATTTCAGCACTACCCGCAGCAGGCTTCTACTGCGTCGGGTCCATTCATGCCCCCATTTCTCCAGCCTCTTTCGTACTCCTTGGCCGGCCATCCCATGTTTTCTCAGCCGGGGTTTTCCTCGAACGCTGCATTTAATTCCCGCGGCGAATACATCTCACCTACTTCTATTGATTCCCGCGTTCTCAACTCGTCCGCTGACCCCGGTTCATCCTCGGGACCTGGGCGTTCCAATGACGAGGAGTCTGCGTTCAACAAGTCGGCTGCCGATCCATACAAGTATCCCATGACGCAAGTGTGAGTACTGTCGACTTTTAGCATCGTCCAGCTCGTTCTCAACGATTTCATAGCCCCCCAACTTCCCAATCTGCATCAAAGTATGTGTCCTGTCAATGCTTACCGCCGTAGTCTCATTATTTGAAGGCCGACCACAGCAGGCAAGACTACCAACAAGCCGTCTTCGAGCACGTCTTCCACGGAAACGGCATCCGGATCGCAATCCTCTTCTCAAGAATCAACATCCGGCCCAACGACGTCGGGCGCTCCCGGGCACAATTTGAATCTTCGGTCACGCAAGTAAATTTCCAGGATGAATATCTTTGTTGAAGCTAGTGTACATATCTGAATAATAAATGCACCCCCACTCTCTTTTTTGTGCTTGAGTCTCCTTATTCACATCCCCACTAATTTATTGACTGACATTTACGTCTCTTCATGGTACGCGACAAGTCACGTTCACCGAACGCGTCATAGTAATGCACCCATGATCAGGCTGAGAATGACAGAAATGGTCCGATTCTGTGCCGCAGGAACAGCCGGCCCGCCTCGGGTACTGGTTTGCCTGCTGTTCGCTTCCTCCTCAATCCCTATCGATGTCAAGTCAATAATCCTGCGCACTCGCAGCTCCTGTTTCACACTGCAACGTTGCATTCAACTCATTGCCTGAGTCACAGATAGAATGTCCTGCTCCTCAATCCATGCGACCGAAATATCAGGCCAAGTCTCTTCTTTGATTTCTCTGTAATTTTACCTACCCTGGAATAGCAACACGTTTTTGGTCTGCTCTGAAATTGTTTCCCGCGGCCAAACTTACGCAGTTCTCGCAGTGATAACACAGGATGGACTGAGTCCCATGACCATTTTGCGGACTTCCTTTTTTTTTTCACGTCGTAATAGTCATAACCTGCTAAACCGCATATAGCAAGATTTTTACAGGAACAGCCTTCATGTGCCGTCTCTGCGAAGATTCGCGATCTCTGGAACAGAACGTTCAGAGCCTAAAGGGACCTGCCGAGATTCGTACGCCGGCATTCTCCTGAATTCAATTCCGATTCGTGAGTTTATTTTCCCAAAGCAAGGTTGAACTGTGCATCGACTTTGCCCTAGATCTTTGGATTTGCGGCACAGAATGTTCAAAACCGAAAAGGGATAGAACGTCCGGCTCCTTAATCTATGCGACCGAAATGCCAGGCCAAGTCTCCTCCTTGATTTCTCTGTAATTTTACCTATCCAGCTATTCCTGGAATAGCAACACGCTTTTGGTCTGTTCTGGAATCGTTTCCCGCTGCTAAATTTACGCAGTTCTCGCAATGATATCACAGCACGGACTGAGTCATTTTACGGACTTCTTTTTTTTTGACGTCGCAGTCATAACCTGCTAAACCGCTTATAGCAAGGTTTTACAGGAACAGCCTTCGTGTGCCGTCTCTGCGAAGATTTGCGATCTCTGGAACAGAATGTTCAGAGCCTAAAGGAACCTGCCGAGATTCGTACACCGGCATTCTCCTGAATTCAATCCCGATTCGTGACTTTATTTTCTCAAAGCAAGGTTGAACTGTGCATCGACTTTGCTCTAGATCTTTGGATTTGCGGCACAGAATGTTCAATAACCGAAAAGGGATAGAACGTCCTGCTCCTTAATCTATGCGACCGAAATGTCAGGCCAAGTCTCCTCCTTGATTTCTCTGTAATTTTACCTATCCAGCTATTCCTGGAATAGCAACACGCTTTTGGGTCTGTTCTGGAATCGTTTCCCGCTGCCAAACTTACGCAGTTCTCGCAGTGATATCACGGCACGGACTGAGTCATTTTGCGGATCTTCCTTTTTCTTTGACGTCGCAGTCATAACCTGCTAAACTGTTTATAGCAAGGTTTTACACGAATAGCCTTCATGTGCCTTCTCTGCAGATATTTGCGACCTCTAGAACAGAATGTCCAGAGCCTGAAAGGACCTGCCGAGATTCGTACACCGGCATTCTCTTGAATTCAATTCCGGTTCGTGAGTTTTATTTTCCCAAAGCATAGTTGAACTGTGCATCGACTTTGCCCCAGATCTTTGGATTTGCGGCACAGAATGTTCAAAACCGTAAAAGCGAGTGTACTACCTTTCGGCATGTGCATACGCAATATCTATGGCCGGTTCGTGGGTTTCCCGCAGTGCACCGACTTTGCCCGCAGAACGTATTGGTCATTGCTTCTAACCAGGTATCGACCGGCTCAGTATTGGTGAGTATAAATTTGATCTGTGCAATTTCTCCATGATGGAAGAATGCCCATGGCATCTCCAGCGATTCACTGCTTGCTCTTTCAAGGGCTCACCGAACAAGGTCTGTTCTACAAATGTTGATCGTTCCATCACATTTTAATTACCATTAGCGTCGACGGATCTTCTTTTATCATCGGAAGAAGATGGAGTCACGTACACCAACGAAGACACTCGCACGCAAATTTTGAACATTGTCAATGCAGTTTGGGACGATGGGCTTTTTATTACGTTCGGTCTTCTTCCTCATATCATTGCGGTAAATTTCTTGACGAGCTCGTTCAATGCAAATTTCTGACCCCGTAACAGCCAAACTCCGCCGTTTATCGCACAGACAGATGCCTGGAAACAATACGGCATGCCAAGAAAGCACCCGTGCTATTTATCTGGATGAGAGTATCGGATCTACTTCTTCAATTTTCTTTTCCAAATGCGGTGTATGCCGTTGCTTTTTTCACGCCAGGCTCCGCCCCTTTCCAATGCGTGGATATGTCCTACATCCTCCTGCGCTTCATGGATAAATACATTCGGAGCGGAAATTACAACCGTTTCAACCTGGTTTCACTGTCGTACAAGCTTGGACCATCAGGAACCTTTGGTGTTTTGCTTTTCGACGAACGCCTGCGTACCGCATACCACCAGGCTCGCGTGAGAGCCCGGGCATCTCAGAATAGCTTTCGCCGTCAATACGACCACCCCATCAGCACTTGGCCATCAAATTCAATTTTTCTTAAGGGTGCGGACGTAGTTGCACAACTGATGAGAAATGCGAGGTTCGTATTTCCTCAAATAAAGTTCAACTTCTCACAGATCTGCCCCGATTCAGACTTCTTGCTGCATTGTAAAGACCCGCCGATCCTCTATTTAATGCGTTCGAGAACCCCCACTCCTTCACCCCAACTCGTTTCTCCACTCCATTGTTACCATCTCTTTCATCTCCTCAACGTTCCGTCCAACATGTTCAAGCTCACGCAACGTGAGCTTCCTATTATCCCTCCCGCACTCTGCTTTTAACATTGACCACTCTTAGTCTTTCGTCGCTTCCTTGCTGCCATCATGCCGCGCCGCTATGCGCCACGTCCCGCTCCATACCGTCCTCTTCACCGTTTTCCTCGTGTGGACTTCAATCTCAGCGCCGACCTCGACTTCAAGTACCCTGCCCATGTGAGTCCTACTCTAATCCGGCTTTTGTCTCTCGCTCATAAGCGCTTTTAGGACTCGCATATTTGGGGACTGTTTGGCTGCAACAAGAACACAGATGACAACGACGATGATGACGACGACGAGGTACATATCATATTCGCTGCTTTCATATGTCTGCTCATAATGCCTCAAGATACCACCCCTTGAATAGACGCTTTCGCGTCCAATATCTCAACTTGACTATTATTGTGTACCACTACTACTATGCTGCTTCTTGAATGCTACAATCATCCCTACTCATCCGTTATTTTGATCTGTCTAAGACACCGGATATGTCCCATTTTTTAGCCGCTTCAACCTCTTTTATATTAACTGCACAGGTTCCTCGGCTGTGCATGTCGGCCGGAACTCGTGATGTTGTGTTTTCGCACCCGAGCTTTCCAGATTGAGTCTGACATCATGTCATCCTGTATATAACCGAAGCTCGCGGTTCTCGCACCTTTTCCCTCATTCCCCTGTTACCTTACTTTCTACACCTTGAAACCACGGCTCTTGCTAAGGTTCAGTACCTATGACCCACTGTGATCATTTTTGCGAATATAACCATTCTTAAACAGTATGAACGACACTTGGCAGATTCTACCCATTGCGTCAACTCGATTGACCTGGGGAGAACGACGCGGAGACAGAATACATTCCTGTCGTAATTGCGGTGTCGTTTTACTCACTGGGGAGTCGCCTGGCTTCTGCTGCGGGCCTAAAGGGTCAAGATTCAAAGATGTGAAAGCCCTTCCCGCCTTACCTCCCGAATACGAAACCTTTATACATGACCCTCGGATCTCCCAATCTTCACGGATTCTAAACCTAGTCCTTTCCTTTGCCTCTCTGGAAACTACCCACCCATTCCCTGAGATGTCTGGCCCACCATCTTTTGTTGCCATACAGGGTCGAGTTTATCACCGTGTTCGACCTTCGCATGAAAATTCTGCCGTGCGCTGGCTTCTTTACGACGGTTTTATGGAGGCTCTGCCCCCTCATGCTGCCTGGGCCAGCACAATCCCGGCTGAATGGATCGACAGCCTGAAAATGGCACTCGTACGCGTCAATCCGCTAGCAGCTGGGTTAAAACATCTTGGTTCACTCGCAGCAGATGGGATTCGAAATGTGGAGCTCCAGCTCGAAGATACAGGTACAGCCGAAATCGCCGCTGTCATGTCGTATGGAAATACAACGCCGTCGGAGATCAAGGCGCGCCGAATGATTGTGGTGACCACAGATGGGGAGAACCAAACAGTTTCCACGCTCAGCCGTTTCTGGGAGCCTCTCGGATATCCCCTTCTCTTTCCTCATGGAACATTAGGTTGGGGTGTTACTGAAAATCCCTCTGGTGCCGCAGCGGACCCAGATTGTGACGTCCCCACCACCCAGATGTGGCACTATCGCGCCCGGCTGCTACGGGAGCCACGATTCCAAATATTCGGCCGACTTACCAACAAATATATTGTTGACATGTTCAGTCGTGATCTTGAATCGCGTCTTGCCTACATCCGTTCTAACCAGGAAAGGATTCGCCGCGAGGACGCTACCCTCATGGGTCTATCTGATGTTGACGCGACGGAGAACATATATTTACCTTCCTCATTTCTCGGGTCTAATCGCTGGGCTGCAGAACAGGTTGCCGATTCCTTGGCTATAGCGGCTGCCTTTGGGAGTCCCACCTTCTTCATTACGATGACTTGCAACCCAGAGTGGCCAGAAATCCAATCACAGCTTCGTCCTGGACAGAACTTCACAGATATTCCCATAGTGGTTGTTCGGGTGTTCAAGCAAAAGCTCGTGCTCCTTGAGAAGGCACTAAAAACCATGTTCCGTCATGCAGGTGCTCAGCTGTACTTCATCCACTCAGTTGAGTTTCAAAAGCGCGGGCTCCCTCATGTTCACATCCTCGTCAAATACGCGATGGACTGCACACATCCCTCCGACATTGACAAGGTTGTCTCAGCTGAAATTCCCGATGATCCACGCGATGCCGCATTAGTCCGAAAATTCATGATGCACAATCACCCTCCTGCTCATCGCCCAGCTGCCAAATACTGTCAACGGGAGTCTGCAGACGGAAGCCGCACATGTCGCTTCAAATACCCACATAAACTGCAGAATGAAACCACTGTTGATGTTGAAGGGCGCGTTCAATACCGGCGAAGGAAACCAGGCGACGACATGGCTGTTCCGTACTGCCTTTCTCTTCTCCAGAAGTTCGAATGTCATATCAACTTCGAAGTTGCAAACACTTCACACATATTTCAGTATCTTTTCAAGTACCTCCATAAAGGTGAGTGAGTCATGAATACTGATTCTGAGAAATGGCTGAATGTGCTCTCTTTCAGCTGCCGACTCTACACGATACAGGGTGAAGGTCAACTTGATGGATCACTCTCCTATTGATGAGATTGATGATTACTGGAATGCACGCTACCTGTCTGCTGGAGAGGCTGCTTGGAGAATCCTCGGATTTCATGTCGCAAAGAAGTATCCAGCTGTCACTGCTCTTCCCATACATCTGCCGGGCAGCACTGCCAATCGGCAATATGCAAGGAAGACAGGGCTTAATCCAACGTTGTCACAACTCGAGCGTTACTTCTTGCGTCCATTAGGCTCTTTCCCTGATGGACCTTTGGCTGCACAACGCTCTTTCCAGTCTCTCACATACACCGAATACTACAGTCTCTTCCGCCTCGTGAAATACGATGACGAAAATGATCTCAAACCTCAGTACTTTCGGGAGCAACCCAACTTGGTCGGAGCCTCTCGGAAGCACGCAATTCTGCGGAGCAGAGACCGCTCCCATCTCAGCCGCATCCAGTCTGTTCGCCCATCACAGGGTGAACTGTTCTATCTTAGAGCCATCTTGCAGCACAAGCCCCGTCTTTCATTTACAGATGCACTGACAGTGGATAACATTGAATATTCCACATTCCAAAATGTTGCAATCCAGCTTGGACTTTTTGCTGACACCAATGAAGCGACCTATGCGATGCTTGAAGCTGTACAGACCCTCCGAACTCCTCGTCAATTGCGATTGCTTTTCGTGCATCTGCTCGTTAATGACTGTGTCGACAGTCCCATCACAATGTGGGACACCTTCCAGAACGAACTATCTTATGATTTCCTCCTCCGTGCCAACAATATTATTCCTATGGGACTAAACTCCGCTCTCGAAGAACTATCGCAGCTGCTGGAAGAGTATGGAAAACACCTCGGCGATTTCGGGCTGCCCGAACCAATCTCACATTCTCGAGAAGTCGAGCACGAACTCATACGCTGGGGTGCCAATCCGGATCTCCTTTCACAACAGGCAGATGATGCTGTAGCAATTTTAAAGCAAGGGCAATTAGAGATCTATGATTATGCGCTTCATGCAGTACTAAATGGCACTCCACTGTGCCTCTTCGTCGATGGAAAGGCTGGCCGTGGAAAGACTATGCTCGTGAATACTTTGTGCGATAGGGTCAGATCACTCGGGAAGCTCGTAATTCCTACGGCTACTGCAGCCTTTGCCGCCCAACTGTACCCTGGTGGCCGCACTACTCATTCTGCTTTTAAGGTATTTTTATATTCGTTGTTCTTATCAACAAATCTTAATATTAGGAAGGTTCCCGTCAATGAGAAGAACGAGATGCTGCTATCACCCGTTGAACGTGGAGATCCACGCGGCGAACTACTGTATGAAGCTGCTCTCCTGATCTGGGACGAAGCCCCGATGGCCAATCGTGCTGTTCTTGCCTGCATCGATGACCTCCTTCGCCGAATTATGGGGAACGACCTGCCTTTCGGCGGCAAAGTTCTAATTCTCTTGGGTGACTTCCGCCAAACCTGTCCTGTAATTCGGCGGGGTACTCGCGCTCAGGTGGTAGATGCTTCCATAAAATCGTCGCGACTTTTTTCTTGCTTCACCGTGGCGCGATTGACGGAGCCAATCCGAAATGCAGAAGATCTCGAGTTTGCCGCCTTTGTTGACACAATCGGCGATGGTGCTGGTCCCGATGTTCAACTAGATATGCTGCAGACCGTTTATTCGGCAGAAGAACTGGCTAGCTTTGTCTATCCGACAGAGGTTCTCGGGGACCCTCTGGCATGTTTGAAACGGGCCATTCTTGCGCCGACAAATCAGCAAGTCGATACATTCAACAAGACGATTTTGAAAGATATTCCTGGTACTTCCCGAACCTATCTGGCAGCAGATTCTTTGAAAGAGGTTGAGGACGTGGGATTAACTCCTCCAGACAGTGTGTTGGACTATGTCGCAAAACACACACCACCCGGCATGCCCCCCCACTCTTTAACAATTAAAACTAATTCTGTTTTCCGCCTCCTCCGCAACTTTTCCTTAGACCTTGGGCTCGTAAAAAATGTTCGAGTGGTTATAATTGATGTTGGTGTCAGAATCATCACCGTCCGTTTGCTGCGTGGAATGTCTGGCGCAACGGGGATGTATGTGGACTCCGAAGACATCCTGATTCCGAGGATATCCTTTACCGCCACGCTGTCCTCTGGTCACACTCTGCTTCGCCGTCAATTTCCTCTTGCACCAGCGTATTCTACGACATTCAACAGCTGTCAAGGTCTCACACTGGATGTGATTGGTGTTGACCTCCGGAGACCAGTTTTTTCTCATGGCCAATTATATACTGCGTTGTCACGTATTCGAAACCGCACTCACGCGAGAGTACTGTTGCGACCTGGGGAAACTACAACCACTAATGTAACTTATCATGAGATTTTAGTTTAGAACAATAAATATCATGGTCCCATGCCTTATTTGCCGGAGCGAAGCGGAGGATTATCTTGTGTAAAATAAGACAATGTCCATCCATTTTAGCTAATCCACATATTTTGGGGAAGATCCATCAGAAAATGGTTCGTCTAATACTCCCACTAAGTATGTAAGTACTTCGTCTGTTGAGCTATAGACATAAATAGTAACGTACTTGATCTTGCGGTCGCAACACGATACAGTCATCAAGACACCAAAAAACTGTCCAGGAACCAGTTCCTTGGTTAAATATGCTGGAAAATATTGCTTGCTATAGGACAATGGCTCTACCACGCGGTTCCAGAAATCTCGTGCCATGCATTGTCCAGCTATCTGTGGAATGGAGGGCATTTCACAGCCAGCTCAGCCAATCCCACTCCAAGTTTGAATTTAATGTTGTTACCGACTTACAGCTATCTGCAAAACTGTGCGTCCCAAATCAACATCGCCGCTTCCTCACTGAGCACTGCCGCGTCCTGTACCACCATCGCCGCGGCCCTGCCGCATCCGTGCCGCAGACTTAATAACAATGCAGGAATCAATCTTTCCTGCGCCGTACACCTCCGGTCACCGTCCCGACACGCAAAACATCCGTTGAACCTGCGACCGTTATCCGTTTGGGTGAAGACAAGGATCTATATATTAGAGACCTTGCGCAAAAGCCGCATGAGCCGCATGCGGCTTTCGGCCATTGCGCAAAATTCCCTGGATTTAACGGGTTTGTCTTTGGGCCAGGGTGAGTTAAATAGGGTCCTCCATCCCTGAAAAAGTGTATTGTATGCACATAAATCTGTATCAGTTGGGTGCGCGGTTGTGGGAAGGAACATTTCTAGCCATCACGGCAGCTCCACGCAAACTTCCCACATGTTTCATATCTTGTACGCAACAGTTGAGGTACAGACAAGATATTTCCGAATCCCCAGTGTATTTACTTGGGCCCACCTACCCTTTGACCAACTCAGTTTTTTTCTAACCTCAACTTTAGTTTCCGCACGCGGCTTTGCGCAATGCCCAAAAGCCGCATGCGGCTTGTGCAGCTTTTGCGCAAGGTCTCTAATATATAGATCCTTGTCTTCACCCAAACGGATAACGGTCGCAGGTTCAACGGATGTTTTGCGTGCTTTGCGCGGCTTGTTTTCCCGCGATCGAAGCTGCCTTTTGGGCGCTGTTAGTGTTGCACGTCGCTTGGAAGGAGGGCCGGGGCTCTCGTCGTGGTCGTCTCCGTCGTCTCGGGCGCGAATCGCCCCTATCAAACCGGCTTCCACTGGAGATTCATTGCAAATGTTGATCACAATCATTGGGCGTCGGCTCTCCCGTGGCCCAAGGCGGACATAGGTTATTGGTCGGAACGCAGGGTCGAAGATGAGGTGAGTACTTCAAAAATTGAGCAGAGCCTCGCTGAATGCCTTCTTATCCCAATGCTTTTGTGAGTAAGCTGTCTGGGCTTTGTTGCCAGGAACATAGCACGTCCGCATTCTTCATGCTCCAAACGGAATCATATGATTTCCAGCTCGACGACATCTTCAAACAAGTCACCGCTCAGATTGAACGGTTCCTCAAGTTCGTGTTGGATGGCCAAAATATGCAGCATAGCTGGCCCCACATTCAAGACACGCCGGCGGCGTTCTTCGTATGGGAGCGAAACCATTTGATCCAAGAGTTTTGCAGCGGCAGCGAAACAAACTCGGTGTCGGGGGCATCAAAAGCAACCGGTGACCGGAAGCCAGCTAGATGCCCTGCTCTTAGATCCAACGTGAGCTGCCATGTATGAACGGTATGCACTGATAACTGGATGATCCTTAGGCCAGGAAAGGAGGAGTTTAGCCAAAGGAGCAACTGCGGCGTCAAAAATCTTCACAAGCGGATGATCCGGTGGGTTAGATGCAGACGTCAGGAAAAGCTTCCTTTGTTAATTTCGGAGAATTCTCTGAAAATTATCATATTGGAGAAAAAATTTGGATAATATTGCTAAATATTGCATAATCTCAGAGAATATGAGGTAAATTATTTGGGTGAAGATAATTTGACCAAAGTTTTCCTGAATTCAACATAATTTCACAAAGATTATTGAAGGGCCATCCACCATTGTATTAAATCAAGGTTGTGTACATGTGCCTGTCTGACCATGGGTTTGCGAAGAAAGTATCGCATTTTTCCAGTACATTACTTGACTTCCAATCTGCAGGTGCAACAGCCCCGAACTTGGGAAGTAAATGAATGCTACGGCGAATATTCACGAGAGGCACAATGCTTGCCATCCTGTCGCCATGAATGTGGCTGCGTCTAATCTTGTACATCAGATGATTAGCCTCTGGCCGAGCCGTGGAAGGCGAAAACCATTCAATATATGCTAGATGCTGGGGAACTTCGAAGTCATGCGGGAAAAGGGTTGCTGCAAGTCTGCCAGGAATTGAGAAAACGACCCGAACCTGACCAATTCGGTATCCTGAACATGGAGTTAAAATGAAACACAAAAACAGTTGGAATTATTAACGCACCACTTGCCCCAGTTAACCCGCCGGTTCCGGTATTTATAAGAGCTGTATCGAACCGAGCTGGGACAAAATCACCATTTCGGAGGATACGATGCGGCTGGACATGTATAGAATCAACGATTCTATGTTCAAGACCATCCTTGCCATATGGGTCTGGGGCACTGAATTTTATGCGGTGGAAAACAGGTACTGAGCCGAAGAAGAGCTGAATGTTATTAGTTGGCGGCCAGACGGATGTTTCCAATCTACGTTTATGATTGAATGCACTGGAATATTATCGATTAAGCCTACTCACCTGGTCTGTTTTCAACCCTTCAACACCATTCGTCTCAGATACGGTTGGGGCTTCTCGCACCCAGCCTTGAAGTCGCCCTTGAAGAAAGGTACATTGGAAAGGATCGTAAATGAGGATTGACTTACATTGCTATCGTAATAAGGTACTAGGTGGCTTTTGCGGCGTTGTGTAGTTGAATTATTACGGATGCTCGGGGCGTGTACCGCAAAGAGCAGATAGATCAGCACAACCCCGTAGAGTGCTAGAACGGTAGGTGTAGTGACCCAGCGTGATCCTCGAAGATACAGCTGTTGGAACAGGCCAAAGATCCTATCCCAGTTGTAACTGCCAAGAAGCAAATGAGAAGAATGTTGGTCGCGAGTGAGCCGATCATGGAAGTCGAGAGGCACGTCACATCGGATCAGTGACACAATGTACTTAAGTACTTGAGATTGAAGATGTGTCCGGATTCGAACTTTTCCGAAACACTGGAAACTAAGTAGCTCAGAGCTAAATTTCAAAGGATATGAAATCAGGTTGTATGGCAGACAAACCCAGCTCTTAGGTAGTAGCGATCACAACGCCTAAACGACCACAACGCATCGTTGTGCAAAGGTCCAAATACCTGGAAAAAATTCAAGGGTGTTATCTTGGATATAGGGATCCCATCTAAACTCTTTCTTCATGATTCGTCCATTATTTGTGGCGGAAGGAGGCTAAGGAAACCGGCCATCAAACTGGCCAAACAAGTGCAAGATGAAAGTCGTGTTATAGCCTCCTTGTACGGGGATCCTGTTGTCCTCCAAATTTATTTGAGGACTCAGATGTGGCTTGTATGTGTTACAGCCATTTACGGGGCATTCTTGATAAATTCGATCACTATATAACCCGAACATTCAGGAACGACTGATGTTTGGTGGACTTTGTGCAATGAAACATAGACTCTCCTCCTTATACCAACAGCTTTTGCAACCCCTCCAAATTTATATAAGGACCATGATGTATCAAGAAAAGGTTGTGGTAGTTATCCAGGCCATCCCGTTCAAATCCACTACTATATAACTCAGATGCTTTGATCGAGTCATGTGGCGCCGTCAGTGACTTGAACGGATCCGTTGGCTCCCGCCTCGTGCTGTTCAGGTAGGTGAGCACATATAGAGCCATAGGTGAGCTTATAGTGTTTGAGGCCCTCCATAAGCTGTTGAAAACCAAAATTTCAAAGTTCATCAAATGTTTAAAATTGTGGTGCAAGATTTCTGACTGGATTCTTTTCCTTGTAGGCTATCTGTTGCTTTTGGTCATTGATATTGGGGAGGTTTGGTTTAGAAGCACTGTTATTATACTGAGAATTATCTCTAACAAATGATTCAGACCCGCTATAGGTGATCATCCGAAATGTTAGTTTGACTACACCCCTTCCTCCCTCCCCGCGCGCGCCTCTCTGTGCTGCGCTTCGTGCCTAGCATTATTCCGCCCAAAAAAGAAGGTCTTATTGCTATCCTGGCGACATGGCATTTTCCCTCACCCTCTCTATATGAAACCTCCACATTCTATACCCTATTTTTTATTCTCTACCTGTCTAGGCTCAAAATTCCTATCAAATTTTTCCTCCTTCCTTTGCTATGAATATTTCAAAAGTGGTAAGTATGTTTATTTGGCGACAAACCCGTCCAGCTTTCCCACGCTAAACGGCGACAAGTTCAATTTTGATCCCATCAAAAACTAAAATTTTAGCCAATACAAGACGGATCCTCGCTCCGCTCCGATGAGAGATGTAACAAAAGTTTATTTCAGTTTTATTAGTGGTATTGACCTCAGCTTCAGATCCATTCATTAGAGAGTTTGCGCAAAAGCCATCGGAGCCATCTGATGGCTTTTTTGATGTGCGCATCAAATGGCTCAATGGCTTTGCAGCGAGGCATAATTTTTGACTATTTCACCTCATGAACCATGAGGACTACACTTAGATGCTTGAGCAGCAGCCGCTTGGGCTGAAGTACCATCATTTTGAGCTAGAAGATTGCCCTGCGGTCTGTCACCGTCTGTGAGAAATTTTTCAGTTCGGATCACAGCCTCCAATCTGGGAATTTCATATTTCTGGTGATGTCTGCTGCCTATTCAAGCAGCAGACAAAGGTCTGTCAATGGCTGGTGAGGGAAACCCATAGAATGTCAAAGCCATTAGCCATTTGATGCGCACATGAAAAAAAGCCATCTGATGGCTCTGATGGCTTTTGCGCAAACTCTCTATTTGGTCAGTCTTCTGCCAGCCATTGGTGAAAATCAATTCCTCCGTGTAAGGCATCTGTGTTTGCAAGATAAGCTGAAGAACCGGTGTGTTGGCACTGTTGACCCCGGGTGTACCAAAATTGAGGTATGAATCCCAGGAATTGGTGATGGATCAGGTGGAATTATGCAAGCACACCAAGTAAAAATCAATAGATGAACCAGGAGTAACCGAGCGTTGTTTTATAGGCGCCCGGAGAATGCTTTGGACAACAGAAACTGCTGAGGTGGAGAAGAAAAGGCAAAGGGACAGGGAAATCACAGCATCATGGGCACAGTCTGAGGAATGAGCAGTTGAGATCTGACCACCAGAAAAATGTGTTTCCGCACCAGGAATTATGACAGACTTGATTCAACAGCCAGAATGATTAGCAACATAACATGTTCAGAAGCGATGATTCATGTCCTGTAGCGCAAAGGAAACAATAATTCAAAAACGAATTCGACGTACTACTTGATGAATGGCAGGCAGCAGAACTTGAGCCGATGAGGAAACAACAGATGCATGGACTGGAATCAACTCAGTGCCCTCAGAACAGACAAAATTCAATGAGACAATCTCAGCGAGGAATTGATAAACCGGTTTGATTCAATGCTTCACAAAGCAAATCCCGGGAGTGGACAGATGCATCGAGAGGCCGTGGCAGGAAACAATCCGAGACAGAAGCAGTGGTTTTCATTCCAGTGATTCAAGGGCAGATGGATGACTGCAGGGCAGGAGAGAGATAAGGGAAACATTTGCACGTCTGAATGGCAGCTTTATATGTAGAGAATGCTCGGGGAGGAGTATGTGGCCTCCTGGCGTGATAAAAATCGTCGGACTGCGCAATAGGCAGGAAATGAACAGCACTCAACAGCATCCTGTCCAAAAAACTGCGCGTCAGTCAGGTGTCGAACCACATGAGCCACTCGTGAGAAAAATTAAACTGCGCAGACATGATTTGACACCAAGAAAGGAGGGAGAGAACAGAGCCAGAAAGAAGGGGGTACTGCATGGGGAAAGCACAAACATGTACAATGACACGCCGAGGTAATCATTAAATAATATCATCCCACTAACTTTTTGGCGACAAGCCATGTCCCGCCTCTTCAGCCATGTTGCCCCATCGCCCAACCCATGGATCTGTCGCCATGTCACCTGAGCCACGTCGTGCTGTCGCCCACTTAGGCCTGCCCCCGCCCGCTTAGTCGTGTTGCCCACCCCCTCTTGACCTTGTCGCCTTGTCGCCCAGGACTGCAGCACCGTGTAGCCGTGTCACCCCGGCCCTCTAAGCTCTAAGCCCTATATATCTATGACTGGATTCAGAGTTCTGAATACCAGATGTGGCTGTGCTCTAGTGTCTTCCGAACCAGTGGCTGTGCTTTTTGGCCTTCCGAGATGAACATGTGGGAAAAAAGTGTCAGAAAATTTTCGAAAAAATTCAGGGAGGTAGATATGATGTTTGTGATTACCTTTCCTTGCGAACAAATTTGCATCCACTGCTCTGTGTTGATAGAAACGGGAAACCTGTTCTTGAGCTTCAATGATGTTCTGCAGCGCTTATCGGCTCCGTTCCAAGTATACGGAACTCGCAAGAAAGGCAAGCCTCTAAAGGCTGGTTCTTATGCACAACTTCGCCCTCCCTGTACCTGCATATCGCACCCCAGTGTGTACAAACGTGGGCGACTCTAAAGGTCAATATGCTGAGGAATATTCAATTTGTGTTCATTGATGCACTTTATTTTCCCTGATGCTTCGGCTTCATTACTCAGAGGATGGTGAGGAGTCTGCCTGACCTCCGAGGCTTTAACCCACTGAAAATTCACGTTGGAGTGACAATTCATTTTCTTGTACTCAATATTGAGTCTCCATGGGGGGACCATGGGTTACTCAGATTATTGGGTGACTGATGATTGCAAGTATCCGTAGCATACATTAGACACCATGTATGTAGTACAGGCCCCAGCTGTTTCTTAACGGGACTGCGCCAGAATATACCTACCTACCTACCTTTTATATATAAAGTTTTTTGATGATATCACTTCCTAGAGCGGAAAACACAAAATACACGACCGGAGACGGCAGTTTCAGACACTTTTATATGTGAAAATTCAGAAAAAGCTGAAAAATTTCCAGGGTGCTAGATCTGACCATGAAAATCACTTTCTCAAGGCACATCTGATCAGCTGCCTGCATAATTGGCATATGTTGAAAGGAATGCCAACCCAGTCAAATGTGTTAGGGGACAAAGTTGCGGAAAGTACATAGACACTTGAAAAGGAAAGATATAGCCAGAACATTGGAAGAGAAAAGGCAATTGAAATTGAATTGGCCGGGTCTGTTCAACAAAGTTGGAACTTCATCCCTAGAGCGAAAGGAAAATTCAGCCCGCCCCCCCAAAGTCATCCATCCAGAGGAGCCATCATGGCGAGACGGAAAGTAAAAAAAATTAAAAGAGGGGTGACAAACATGTTGAAACACTTGAAGAATTTATATGAAGTTTGATTAATCAATCCGTGTTTCAATAGATAATCTGGTTTGATGTTTGATTTGTTTAAATAGAACAACATTCCGGGTGGTTTGGGGACTTGTGATCAATCAGTGATTGGATGTGTTTGAACCGTGTTTAAACAGAACAGATTAAACTGTGTTCATTGCAGGGACAATAGAATCCCAAAAGTGAAATCGAACACAAGACCTCTGTGGAAGGTGGAACTCGATCATGGCATCATCCCAACCACTACACTAACCTGCCATCTAGATCAACTACAATTCAACCAAGGACGTACTACCAATACTGTTGTTGCATGGAGCTTGTAGGGCAAGTGTACCTACATTTCTTTAAGGAGTGATTCAAGAACTTAAGTCTGATGCTGCCAACCCCCCAAATATAATCCTGCCGTCCACCCGAAACTTATTCAGAGCCAATGCGGTATTCTCCCATAAGAGATGGTAATTTGCCTAACCTACTGCCAAGTTACCGGTGTTTGTTGGTACTTATGGAAAATTACTGAGGGGGGGGGTTTCCTGATGTTCCGGTTCAGCACCTCGCTGCGGAGGCTTTGGAGGCTCCCGTCAATAAGCGCACTCGATGGACTACTGAGTGACCGTATCCTAGCGCTCCAACGTAAATGTAATAGCGCTCAAAGGTAAGTGAACCCTCCGGTCACGCAAACGGAAGCCTTTCCGCTCTGAGACATCCGGGCCCGAAACTCTGGAGGCTCCCGTCAATTAGCGCACTCGGTGGACTACTGACTGGCCGGTATCCTAGCGCTCAAACGTAAATGGAACAGCGCTCAAAGGTGAGTGGAACAGTGCTCAAACGTAAGTGAACCCTGGGTCCGGTCACGCAAACGGACGTCGGAAGCCGCTCTGAGACATCGGCCCGAAATTTTGGAGGTTCTCATTAATTAGTGCATTCGGTGGGCTACTAACTGACCCGTATTTTAGCGCTCAAAGTTAAGTGCAACTCAGTCATGCAAATTTCTGTGCGGGTGCCAGGTGGGAGGCGTGAGTTGCGCCGGGAAAAGGAGTGGGGACGACGTACCAGCACACAAAGTACTGCCGCACGGAAGCCTCGTGTCGAGAACGCGGCGGCTCGATATTTGAGCAGTGAGTCGCGCTGGGGGCAGGAAGGGAGGATGTGTACCGACTTTACGGCAACAACACGGTGGTGGAAGCGGGCGTGGGAACGGAGAAGCAGGATACTATAGCTGCCGTGGCGGGGCGTGACGTAAAAGCTGTCTGTGCTGGACGGCACGGCACCCGACAAGAGGGTGAAGATGAATGCCACCCAATCATGATGCCCATCGGAGATGTGTATGTCGAGCGGTAAATCGAGCAAGCTCCAGGATGTGGACCACCTGGGAGCCAGCCAGGGATTTCATGGTGGCCAGCCGATTCTTCACGTTACCTAGGTAACCTATCCACACATCCTTGATGGATGCGGGCCAGTTGGCGGTGTAGGGCGTGGCCTCACAAAGGAGGGTGAACGGCTAGATAGGGAGAGGGTTATGACGTGATGCGATGATTAGACCGCGACGATTCGCCTTTTTGTGCAAAGATCGGTCTGCGCTCAAGTGGGCGGTCGAGTCAACTCGACCGTGACGGCAACACTTTATCCCGAATAGGCAACATTATCCGGTCTGCTTCCGAGTCGCTGTCAACCTTGCCTGACGTAAGACTCCACCTCGCACAACCCGCCTCTCACCATGGACGGCAAGTGCATCCCCGCCAACCCCGACATATCTGGTATTGGTGTTCGCGCAGCCATCTACGCACAAAATCTCTTATGCTTTGCGCCGGCTGTCGCGCACCTTTGGGACGGGAACGTCTCGGCCGATGAGATGAGAGGCGTGAAGGACCAATCTATCGGCATGCTTGTCATTGCCTTCGCGATTCTCATCTCCACCCTCATCGGCGCTGCAAACGTTCACAGTGGACAAATCGTGACCAGTTTCCACGCGGCGGTCATTCTCGATCTGAGCTGGATGAACAATACCAGCACTTGGATCTGGTTCCTGTTATATGCTCACCACCTCACCAGGCCAAACGCGAAAAAGGAGGGCAATAGCTACAAAAAAAGGGACCCTATACCAGCGATCTGGTCAGCCTGGACCGATGCTCTTCTCTCCCCTCTTCGGCGGCTTGTGAAGGACACTAATAAAGCCGAGAGTGAGAGGCAGACTAGTAAGTAAGCAAAATACTGGATCGCCGAGTCACACTCAAATCTTGTCTGCAGTCGTTCAACGTGTCTGGTACTTTGTCTCCGAAAAACCCGTTCTTACCCTCGGCTCCGTTCACTTGTCGCTGATGGGCGCTATCGGGCTATGGCTATGGAGCAATCCACACAAGTTCGGTACCCCCATCGGTACCTGTGATCCGTCGCTTACGGTTGTTGGTGGTGCTGTGCTGTTTTCATCGCCGGGATTGCGTATCTTTTCATTGGCAGTTTATTCCCTTCTGGTCATTCCTGGCCTCAACCTTGTCCCCCCCTTCCTCTTCTTCCTCGCACTCCATATCACGTACAATAAGTCTCGGAAGCGCCATCCCCACTTCTGGAGACGACTCGAGCATCTCATGCATTCAATTTCCCGCATTCCGAACATTTTTCGAGACTTTCACGGAACGGTACGATGCGCTGCCAGTGCTTTGCGAAGCATTCCGAGATCAACCGGTGCTCTATTTCGGAGGCGTCGCGGTCCATCCCCCGATTTGGAGTCTGGCACGCAGGGTTCTAATCCTCCTTCTGGGGGGTCTACTCCCCCGAAACCTCCCTCGGCGCCGTCAAAAAATCGCACAGCCTTCCTTATTGTCGGCTTGGTCTGCCTTGCCGTCATCAACATCGTCCTCCTCGTTGATATTGAACTCACGCTTCGGCGTAATAAAGGAGATCAATCTCCCGAAGAGGGTGAATGGGGCTTTGGACAGGTTCTTGCGTTACTTCTTCTCGTCGTTCCCCTGCGCGATTTCGTGACGTCCATTCTAGACATTCGGAAAGAAGTCCAGGAGGAGAAAGCGAGGCGGGAAAAGCTTCGGAGGACTTTCGAAGAACAACTCCGGCAAGGTGTCAAAGAGGACACCTGCGAATCGAAGATTTTCAAGGACTTGATCGAGCGAGGAGCTGATCCCAATGTGGAGCTGAAGGGTACGCATGGATGTTATTTCCATGAGTTCGGGTATATGCTGATTAACTCCCATAGACGATCTCCATGTGAAGACCCTTCTACAGCTTGCGGCATCCATGGGAAATGAGGATCTTGTAAAATATCTTCTTGAAAGAGAGGTGAAGGATGACACAGGTAAGTGAAGGTGCTGGTTCATCTCGCCGCTAGGCTGATTGACAATCAGGAGCCACCTTCCGGGCTGCTGCTCGGCACACCCAAATTGGGCCTGCCCGACTCTTAGGGAAGAGCAGGAGCGAGTCAGATAGGGCAGGTAAGCTTGGTTTATTTTTAATTTTCACGTTTGACAAGCTACTTTACATGAAGAAACGACGGAACAAGTGATCCGCCTGGTGGTGGAATCGATGAAAAATCCCAATTCGGATGTTCGTCGGGCTGTGCTTGGGTGCCTCTCTGGTCTGGGAGCACAATGTATGCCCGTTTCTTTACGCTTGGAGCCCATTTTGGGGCATACTGAGGCTGGTTTGTAGCGGAATTTTGGCAGCAGATCCGGGCAGTGATTCCCTATGTCGTGGACTCGCTGAAGGATTCCAATGATAATGTTCGATTGGCTACGTTTGGGTGCCTCTCTGGTCTGGGAGCACAAGGTATGCCCTCTCCTGTGTGCTCGGAGCCCTTTGGGGCATACTGAGGCTGGTTTGTAGCGGAATTTCGGTGGCAAATCCAGGCAGCAATTCCCTTCGTCGTGGATTCGCAGAAGATTTCCAATAGTAATCTTCAACGGGCTATGCTAGAGTGGCTTTCTGGTCTGGGAGCACAAGGTATGCCCTCTCCTGTGTGCTCGGAGCCCCTTGGGGCATACTGAGGCTGTTTTGTAGCAGAGTTTCAGCAGCAGATCCAGGCAACAATTCCCTTCGTCGTGGACTCGCTGAAGCATTCCGGTATGGCTGGTTGCAGGAATGTGCTTGAGTACCTTTCTTGTCTGGGAGCACAAGGTATGCCCTCTCTTTGCGCTCAGAAACTCTGGGGGATACTGAGGCTGGTCTGTAGCGGAGTTTCAGCAGGAGATCCGGGCAGCGATTCCCAACTTCGTGGAATTGCTGAAGAATTCCAAATGGGATGTTCGTTTGACTGCAGGTGAGTGCCTTTCTGGTCTAGGAGCACAAGGTATGCCTTCCATATTCCGCTCGGAATGCTTTGGGATATACTGGGGCTGGTTCGCAGCAGAGTTTCAGCAGGAGGTCCAGGCAACAATTCCCTTCATCGTGGAATCGCTGAAGGATGCCGATCATGAATTTCGTTGGACCGCACTCAGATGCCTATCTGGTCTGAAAGAACAAGGTCTGCCTTCTCTTTTGCGCTCGGAGTCCTTTATGGTGTACTGAGGCTGGTTTGTAGCGGAGTTTCAGCAGATCCAGGCAGCAATGCCTTTCGTCGTGGAATCACTAAATGATTCTATGGGGCCTGTTCGACAGGCTGCACTTGAGTACCTCTCTGGTCTGGGAGCACAAGGTATTCCTTCTCTTTGCGCTCTGAACCCGTTGGGGCATACTGAGCCTGATTTGTAGTAGGGTTTCAGCAGGAGATCCAGGCAGCAATTTGTATCGTTGTGAAATTACTGAAGGATTCCGAATGGCAGGTTCGTCGGGCTGCAGTCGAGTGCCTTTCTGGTTGGGGGGCACAAGGTATCCCTTCTCCTTTGCGCTCGGAGCCTGCTGGGGCATACTGAGGACGGTTCATAGCGGAAGTTCAGCAGGAGATCTGGGCAGCAATTTCCACGGTTGTGGAATTGCTAAATGATTCTGTGGATAATGTTTGTTTGGCTGTGATCAGGTGCCTCCCTGGTCTGGGGGCACAAGGTATGCCTTCTCTTTTGTGCTCTGAGAACTTTGGGGCATACTAAGGCTGGTTCGTAGTGCAGTTTCAGCAGCAGATCCGGGAAGCAATTCCCATCGTCGTGGAATGGCTGAAGGCTTCTGATGATAAACTTCATGAGGCCGCGCTGGACTGCATTACCAGTCTGGGAGCACGGGGTATGCCCTCTCCTTTGCGCTCAGAGCCCCTTGGGGCATACTGAGACTGGTTCACAGCGGGGTTTCAGCAGCAAATCCGGGCAGCAATTCTCACGGTTGTGGAATCGCTGAATAACTATGGTTATGAGGATGTTCTGGACTGGCTTTCTGGTCTGGCAGTGCAAGGTATGCCCTCCCCCCCCCCCCCCCCCCCCCCTCCCCCCCCTCCTACTCAGGGCACTTTGGGGCATACTGAGACTGGTTCACAGCGGACTTTCAGCAGGAGATCCAGGCAGCAATTCCCATCATTGTGGGATCGCTAACGGATTACCATACTAATGTTGGTCGGCGTGCGCTGGACTGGCTTTCTGGTCTGGGAGCACAAGGTATGCCCCCTCCTTCCCACCCAGAGTGCTTTGGGGCATACTGAGGCTGGCTTGTAGCGGAATTTTGACAGGAAATCCGGGCAGCAATTCCCATGGTCATGGCATCACTAAAAGATTCCAAGGGTAATGTTCGTGTTGCTGTGGTTAGGTGGCTTCCTGGTCTGGGAGCACAGGGTATGTCTTCTCTTTTGTGCTCCAAGCACTTTGGGGCATACTGTGGCTGGTTCGCAGCAGAGTTTCAGCAGGAGATCGGGGCAGCGATTCCCGTCGTTGTGGACTTACTGAAGAATTCCGACTGGGATGTTCGTTCGACTGCACTCAAGTGCCTCTCTGATCTGGGAGCACAAGGTATGCCCTCTCTTTTGTGCCCAGAGTGCTTTGGGGCAGACTGAGGCTGGTTCATAGCAGTATTTCACCAGCAGATCCGAGCAGTGATTCCCATGGTGATAGAATCGCTACAGGATTCCGATAGTGATGTTTGTTTGGCTGCGCTTGAGTGCCTTTCTGGTCTGGGAGCACAAGGTATGCCCTCTCTTCTACGCTGGGAGCACTTTGGTGCATACTGAGGCTGGTTCGTAGCAGTATTTCACTGGCAGATTCGAGCAGCGATTCCCATGGTGATGGAATCGCTACAGGATTCCGATAGTGATGTTCGTTTGGCTGCACTTGAGTGCCTTCCTGGTCTGGGAGCACAAGGTATGCCCTCTGTTTCTCCCTTAGAGCCCTTGGGGTGTACTGAGGCTGGTTCGTAGCAGAGTTTCAGCAGCAGATCCAGGCAGCAATTCCCTTTGTCGTGAAGGATTCCCGTGGCAATGGTTGCCTGGCTGTGCTTGAGTACCTTTCTCGTCTGGGAGCACAAGGTATGCCCTCTCCCTTGTGCTCGGGGCCCTTTGGGGCATACTGAGGCTGGTTTGTAGCGGAATTTCAGCAACAGATCCAGGAAGCGATTCCTTTCATCGTGGAATCACTGAATGCTTCCAATAATAATCTTCAACGGGCTATACTGGACTGGCTTTCTGGTCTGGGAGCACGAGGTATGCCCTATCCTGTGTGCTTGGAGCCCTTGGGGCATACTGAGGCTGGTTCATAGCAGAGTTTCAGCAGCAGATCCGGGCAGCAATTCCCTTCATCGTGGACTCGCTGAATAATTCCCGTAGCAATGGTTGCCAGGCTGTGCTTGATTACCTTTCTCATCTGGGAGCACAAGGTATACCCTCGCTTTTGCGCTTGGAGCCCTTTGGGGTGTACTGAAGCTGGTTCATAGTGGAATTTCAGCAGCAGATCCAGGCAGTGATTCCCTTCATTGTGGAATCACTGAAGGATTTTCATAGCGATGATCGCCAGGCTGTGCTTGAATACCTTTCTCGTCTGGGAGCACAAGGTATGCCCTCCGTTTTATGCTCTGAGCAGTTTGGAGTTTACTGGGGCTGGTTTGTAGAGGAATTTCAGCAGCAGATCCCAGCAGTGATTCCCTTCGCTGTGGAATCACTGAAGGATTCCCATAATAATCTTCGACGGGCCGCGCTTGAGTGCCTTTCTCATCTGGGAGTACAAGGTTTGCCCTCTCCTTTGTGCTTGGAGCGCTTTGGGGCATACTAAGGCTAGTTTGTAGTGGTATTTCAGCAGCAGATCCGGGCAGCAATTCCCTTCATCGTGGAATCGCTGAAGGATTCAGATCAGGATGTTCGTCAGGCAGCTTCTGAGTGTCTTTCTGGTCTGGGAGACCAAGGTACGCCTCCTCTTGTTCCCTGATCCAAATATTTTCATAGAGTTTTCAATTCATCAAGATCGTGAAATTGTTCTCATTACTCTACTGGAATGGGGCAACCAGGCAGACTCCGCATGGGCAGAAGCTGTCCAAGGTCTGTCACGCATACTGAACCTAACATAGATCCACTCTGTGCCTTCTCACTGTGGAAAGTAAATGGCCTTCACCGGGATACCCCCAAAGCGCCCAGTAGTGCCTTTGGGTACTTAAGCGGAGTACCTATATAATGCTTCAGCGATGTGTACCACAGATCGCCGCCCCTTCAACAGTCCATCGCGGGCCATTGTGTACCGCACGCTGCCAATGCGGTGCAAGCCTTCTCATTGTCTTCCAACGTCGCCATGCTGATGGCAGACGACGGCTCGCAATGTCTCACGATGGTCATAGCCCACAGTGAATGCCAGTCTCAGTTTGATTCACTAATCCTCAATCACGGTGTCACCAAGTCAACTCTACCCGAATGTGCAGAGTTTACTACTGAACCCGAAGAAACCTAAGAGTCCGAGGAAAAATTTCAGGAGCTATAGGCCAAGTTACAACAGAGGGGGGTGTCGTAGATGGAACATTTCTAGGCGGGTGGCTACAAGCGCGTGCAGGCCGACCTCACCCAAAGGTTTACACGGCAGAGAACCGTAGTTGCTTGGCTTCAGATTAATAGAGTGTGAGATCGCACTGAAATTTTTACGCGGACATTGGTAGACGGTTCCCAGCCGAGCTAGGACCAGATTCACGGAGTCCGAGTCGGCGCAGGCAGTCATTTTGGGGGACACCCTAATTCACCGCTTCCAACCGCATCAGAACCGCATCACCGCACCCGAAGCGGTAGTGCGATGCGGCACACATGTTTCCGAGCGATTGCGCAGACACACCGTATAGGGGACAGCGGAGTGGGGATCTACTTTGATGCAATAGGAGTATCCAGTGGAATGGGAATGGCCTCTGGTCTTGGTTAATTTTTTTTAGACAACATGTAGCGGTAGTCAGAGGACTTGGTAGCGGTGATGTTGGGAAAATGACCGATATTGTTGCGGTAGTGATGCGGCACGGTGCGGTGATGCAGCGGTTCTGATGCGGTACCGGTGCGGCACTTGTGGCGGTGGCGGGATTTCGGAAGCGGTTCGTAGCGGTACCATGTTGCGGTTCGTGTCACACTGATGCGGTAGCTGTGTTCAGCCGATGTGGTGATGCAGCGGTGGTGCAGCGGTCAGGTGGGGACTGGTAGCCCGTTACTGTGTTTCCAGCCAACCGAAACTCATTTTACAGCGAGCACGTCATTTACGATCCTACCATTCGATTGTTTCGGCTGCCCAAATTCGAGCGCCTCTATCCATCACGCAACACCGGTACAAGACGTTCCCCCGCTTCGCTCCGGCAACTCATACGAGGAAGCAAAATCGGAATGAATTCAATCGGAGTGCATGCTCTATACGAAGACCTAATATAATAGTATAGAATGCGGAATGTTGCCGCCATACGAATCCCGTTGAACTCGAGAAGCAGATAAAATTGTTGTGTCTGCAAAAAGGGTTCAGGTTGTGGTTGTAACTTTTCGGCGACCAGTAAAAGCCGGAACGTGAGAACAACCCAAGTAGAGCTGCATTATAGGAGACCAGCGCTCGGGCTGATGAAATTCGCACTTGAAGTAAATCGTGATGGCCGTCGTCATCGTAGAAGGCACAGAAAGAGAGAAATTATTGTGGATTTGGGTGAACCATAAGCCCCGGTGAAATGTCATCCGGATGCGAGAGATGAAGAATTCTGCGTCACATGATGTGTTTATAATGTTTCGTCCAAAGATTTTGTGAGGGGATTTCCCTGCCTACGGGAACGTGATTAGGGGCAGCAAAGGTAACCATTGGATGTCTTAAGAAATGGTACTGAGTAGATCCACGCCAGGACAGAGATAACCCAGAAGAAGTGGAGCAGAGTCGAGTTGAAGCAAAGTACCCAGCGGAGGACAGAAAGAGACGAGAAATCAGATGAAACCTAGGATTTATTGCTTGAGGGCGAGCAAAGCGGGCAAAGATCAGGAAAGACAACAACGAGCAAGCAGAGAGCTTGCGACCAGCGAAACGGAATCGCAAGATAGAAAATGGGGGGGGTCATGAGAAAGATAAAAGGCAGAGAACAAAGGTCCCAAGGCTCATTCGACAGGGAGAACGGAGAAGCCGCCGTCTAGCCCAGATATCATGATACCCAGTACTTACTTAGTTTGCGCTGTTCATAGATAGCTACCAAATCAAGCGTAGTAAGCAACAGACTCTCACCGCCGACCCGGAGAGAGTAGAGTCTGAGCAGGAACTGGAAGTACATGAATTGAACATGGTTGCGGTGAATACCACAAAGTGAAGCGGTGTGACAGAATTTGCCGTGACATGGATGCGGTACTTGAGATCTCGGGTGCGGTTGAGCAGTACCGCTTCGGGTGCGGTGATGCGGTGAAGCGGTGAATTATGGTGGCCCTCATTTTGGCCAAGACAGAGATTGCGCATGAGGCTCAAAGGAGGAGAAGAGGCACAATATCGGGGAGGGAAATAAAGACTAGAGCCGCTTCCAGAAGATCCAACTTAGAGTGGAAGATGGTGAAGAGAGAGAGAGATCGACTGATCACCGTCAAGTTCCGGGTCGGGTGAAGTTCAGAGAGTAATGGTGGCGCATGCGAGTATTGCAAGCCAAACGAGCGGGGCGCCTGGCGTTCTTGAGCATTTCCCGAAGACAAAGACGAAACGGAACGCACGTTCCAAACAAGCTTGCCAGGGTGTCGATCCTCAAGGCTGGTTGAAAAGGGGAACAAAGTTCCCGTTAGATTCGCTCCCCGAGCGAAAACCAGCAGATATGCGAAGCGGTCCAGCTGAAGCAAAAAAAAAAAAAACAGACGAAGAGTCGGGGTAATCGTTGGAAATGCCGCCATCAATTATTCTCTCGCGGTTTGAGGCGGACGATGGTATTTGCGTAAGTTACGTCCGAATGCCAACAGCTTCCTATTCCAAATTAGGAAATAGACACACCTTAGTGCTGCAGTATGATCTATCACGTCCCTCTAACTAGCGGTGAGCCGTGATGTATGAAAACCGCTAGCTTAGAGGGCATGCTGATACATCACTACAGCGTCTCTTTAACCTACGATTACCCAATTGTCTCAGGTATCCGTCCCTGCGCTGCACAACGACGGCAAGCATCCGCATTTGGTCAACAGCGATCAAACGTGCTGGACGCCGCGATCAAATGCGATCAAACTTTTGCTCGTCGTCGGCGATGATGGTCACAAAATTACGCGGAAAATTACCGAAAAATTACAGTAAATAGAGAGTATATGAAGCATATGTACTACCGTGTCCCTGTCCCCGTCCGCGTCCCCCTCCGCGCACCGGAACACCAACACGCCCACCAGATACTCTTCCGGCACACCGCCGTGCGCATGCGCCGCACCCGCATACGCCGCCTCCATGCACCGCGCCGCGCCCCCGCGTGCGCAGACGAGCACCTGCAGCGTTGCGCCTGTCGCAGCGGGGTCCACCGTGCCACAAGCGCAAACGGCCCGGGGCTCCCCCATACACACACTGTCTCCAGCGCACGCAGCGCCGCGCCCGCTCCAATTGCAAACGGCCCGGGGCTCCCGCGCACACACACAGTCCCCGCTGCCTCGATCGCGAGCGCCGCAGGGTCCGCGCCGAGCTCGAGGCGCGCGACGCGCAGCGGGCGTGTGGCGAGGTGCGCGAGGCCGGGGAAGCGCGCGAGCGGGAAGACGTCCGCGAGGAGCAGCGCGGTGTCAACTGGCGCGGCGGCCACGGGGTGCGACGCGCACGAGGGTGTGCACACCCTCCGCGGTGAGGGCGTCACGCTGCCTCGTGCACACACCAAGCGCGGCGCCGACGAGCGCCTGCGGAGCCACGCCCGTCGCAGCGTGGTCCACCGCCCCCGCTCCAAGCGCAAACACCCCGGGGCTCCCGCGCACACACACCGTTTTTGTCGCCTCGATCGCGAGCGCCACAGGATTCGCGCTGACGAGCTCCAGGTGCGCGACGGGGGCAAAGACACACGCTAAGAGCGGCGCGACGTCAGCGGGCGGGGTGACCGCGGGGTGTGACGCGTCCTCGAGCGCGAGGGTATGCACGGGTGGCGAGGGCGTCGAGGGCCGCGAAGCCTGCGGCGGTGGAGGTGCCAGCATGACGGACGTGAGGTGCGGGAGCGCCGGGGCGGGGCTGCGGGCGTGGGCGCGGGATCAGGGGGGTCGGGGAGCGTGGGGTTGGAGCCGTTTAGGACGAGGCGGGCGAGCAAGGGGCGGTGCTGAGCAGTCGCACGAGCTGTGGGACAGACAGCTGCGCCACGTGGGGGTGTAATGGGAGTGCGCCGGGGGCGTGGGCCGCGCAGGCGTCGCACCGCATGAGGCACAGGCTCTCCAGGTATGGCGCGCAGTGCGTGCGCAGATAGCCTGCGAGCAGGCAGAGATCCATCAGCGCGACGAGGTCCACGAGGACCGATAACGAGTGGTAATAGAGAGCCTAGAAGATGACTGCGCACGCACCTTTGTCCACTAAAACACACATGTCTTGCCGATACTGCTCAAGTACTGCATTGTTGTTGCCGACATTTCCCGGTTTGGCGGCCTCGTCCGGGCCAAAATGTTGCGGGGACCAACTGTAGGACATCCTCCAATTCAGAATTTGAGCATTTCTCGCAGTTTGTACGAGAACTGGTGAGCTGCGAACCATCAATCTTGACGCAAGCAGAAAGTACCGGTAGCGGGGTTTTTGCTGAACAGAAAGTGCTGTAAAAGCAGGAGTAGGATCTTGAACATATAAAGACGACGTCTTGTAGCAGTGTGATTGAATGGCAAAGCTAGCGAGTTTGGACGAAGATGGTGGTGGTGGAAAGTAGAAAGTGTCACGTTTGTCACGTCGGTAACGCCTCTGAAGGCTCGGACTAACCTCCGAAATGGGCGCTTAACGGGCGCTTAACGGGTGTTTAACGCGAATATAATGCAGGAAACCCCCTGACTATTCTCAATATAACCTTGCATCAATACTTAATATACTACAAAGGCGCGTGTGCGAGACCCTGGTCAATTTCCGTCATTCTAAACCCACAGAAAGAATTTACTTCGCGAACTGATGTCCGCTGCAAGCACCCCAACCCTTCAATTTCGCACTTTCCTCCTCCCTGGATACATCTAAGTCGTTTTGAGTGCTGGGAATGAGTATCTGGACATTATGGAATGTAAAGATGAGGGTAGCGATCGAAGAGGGAAAGTGTTGGCGCCGTTCAGAAACGTCGATTGAGAGCCAGGTAAGTAGCATTGCTTAAACAAGAATGGATTCTGGTCTCAATGTCAGTTCGTGATCTATTTCATTATATCTCTTCAACAGTGTAATCTAAATTCACAAAAAAAATCACATTGGATAGGTGAAATGCACCGAACTCGTATTCTAAAAGAGTTGAGGCATTCACAAGAGCCGGTCGAGGTATTAAAAATGTTGGGTCAATCAGTTCGCGAGAGAAATCATCTCGCGAACTGATATCAGTTCGCGATATCAGTTTGCGAAATAATCTCGACACACTTGCGTTCACCTACGCAGTTGTTCGTTCAGGGGCTTAACGGTATTTGCTTCCTCACAAACAACTCAGATATCAAAGAGCGGACCAAAAAAAAGGTAAAATAATTGGCTGTATCGATTAAACAACCAAGTACATATTGATCAACTACACCAAGTCGTGCACGCAGGCCCGCAGGAGACAAAATGGGCCTGGCAAGGGGCATGCAGGTACACAATGCGGGGTGGGGGGCAGGCCAGAGTGCCCTGGGTCGGCGCAACAGTAGCGGGCGGCGGGCGGGTGCACGCCGCATGAAGGTGCGCCATGCAGGGGTGGACCAGCGCGCACTGGGTCGGCGCAACAACTGCGGCAGAAATCGCATGCGTGGGTGCCCGGCGTAAATCCCAAAGAATCGACTGAGCCCATAAGTGGGCCCAGCGGCGGCGCGCACGGTACGCAGTCCGCGGTCGGGGCAGGGCGGCGGGTCCTGGGTCGGCACACAACAGCTACGGGCGGCGTAAGTGTGCGCGGTGCCTGGGGAGCATCCCGAAGAAACGACTCGGGGCCAGGGGTGGGCGCGGCGCGGCGCGCGCTGGTACGCAATGCGCGCCGGGGGCGGGGCAGTGCGCACTGGGTCGGCGCAACAGGGGTGGGTGGTGCACGCATGCGCGGCGCATGGGGGGCATACTGAGGAAGGTATTGGGGCCCTGGGATACGCCTGGTGTAGGGTGCGGCCGAGCAGAATAGGCGGCACGAGCCCGGGCAGCGAGCAGCGGGGCGGGACAGCAAACAGACGCACGGCGGTACTGGGGGTGGGTAGCACATGCATACCGCATGGCGTAGGAAGGTGTTTAGGAACGCGGGCAGCGCGCTGGGCCACGGAATAATTTTCGGGGGGTCGCGGCGGGTGGGCGTGCAGTAGCGGGCGGGGCGTGCTGCAGGTAGCGCTGAAACTTCGGGGGCAGGAAATATGGGTATGAAGGTTAGCTCCAGTGTATTTTGGGAGGAATTGAATGCCAGGTGATATGAGGAGACCCAAATATATTCCGGAGAAAGCGAGGGCAATTGCAGGCCGTCAGAGCGCTTTCACGAGCTGTTCTTTGGGGGGATATTCCATCGAATATCAAAGAGACGAGTTGCCGACTTTCAGTCTGATCCGCCCTCAGGTGCAGCTTTTGTGTAAATTTCGTCGCATCGGCGTGGTCAGCACAGCGTCATTTCCGAGGGAATCAGAGCCATTCAAAGCTCAGGAAGCGACATCGAAGTAACGAGCACTCGGAAGGACAGCATGGCAAAAGCACAGAATTGCAGTGGGGTGCAGAGGGTAAGGGGAGCCAGTGTGGTGGAGGAGCAAGAGCGATGATGGAGCATCAGCAACTTGACAAGTCCTTTTTTGGGACCTTACCACGGCTTTTCGGCCTTTTTTGGCTTCGGCCCTTTTTCAGACCTTTTTTTCCGCTTTTTTGGAAGCTTTTTCGGGGCTTCAAGCGACTTCGGCCTTTTTACGGTCTTCCGCGGCTTCGGCCTTTTCGTCTTCTCCGAGGCTTCTTGTAGCTTCCCACTTTCGATGGACTTTTTTTGTTTTTAGTCCAAAGAAAGAAAATGGTGGTCAAAAAACGATGGTTGCGGCGGTACTACTGTGGTCCACTTCCGATTGACTTCAATTTTGTGTTTTCAGTCCAACACTGGAAGCAAATGATAAGTATTCAAATAACGATTCTGAATACCCTCCGAGTCAGTGGCTCCCTTGAAATTTCCCTGGGAGTTCCCAAAAAGTGAGTAATATCAAGAGTTGTATCACGTTCCACTGCCATTGCCGTCGTCGCAGCTGGGATGTAGCTAAAAGCAGACTCCAAATCTCCAAGTCATTGAAACTCCGCCCATCATGATCCGATAATGCGGAGCTTGACTATGGTTACGGGTGGCGTGATTTTGTTGGGATCAATTCGTTCGTTGCTGACTCCCTTCATCTCCCTCGCCCACTTTTTGTCCCTCACGTCCACCGCCCTTTCTCCCGCTGCTCCTAACTTTCAGCATCGGGTCTCTCATTCCTCAAGCATTCTGGTTCCTAGCAAAGTACTCAAGACCCCTTGTGTTTCGTGCCGACTCACCGCAAGTCACTGTCCAGGCTGAGCCTATTCTGCTTCTCATCAAGTGTCTGTCTGTGCTTTCCCTGTTGCGAACCGACACCCTCAAGAACTCAAATCCATTGAATGCCGTCTGCTATCACCCATTCAAGCGCACTTCCTCTACAAAGCCTCGCCGTGCGACAACGACCAGCCCTCAGCGTGCACGGACGCGGACGGCAACCCTCCCGCATCGCCGACCAATGTCTAGGTCATCTCGGGGCTGTACATCCTCATCGGCATGGCCGAGGTCTTTGCGACCATCACTGATCTGTGTGTCCTTCCCCTGATAAGTTTCAGCGGCTCTTCGCGGGTTTCAGGATCCCCGCGACGGTGTTTGTGGGGCTGTTCTACTGGACGTGAGTCGTCCCTCTCCTCCTCAGACTGCTGAGAGTGTTGTGGATACTTACAATGGTTTTTGATATGTAGGTTCCACGACCTCGGCCGGGCAGAGATCCAGCTGAATCTGATTGGGACGGGTGAGTGCGCACGCGTTTCGTTGGGATGGAGTGGGTCTAGTGCATGAGGGGATACCGGTACCAAGTAACAGAGGTACGAGAACCTTCTCATCCTTTATTTAACCTATGCACTTACCTCCCCGCATACAATGTGTGCGTCTCCCACGCCATTTAGCCCGCAATATCGCCTCTGGATCCTGCCAAGTGCGTGGTCATGTCGTACGGATACCCGGCCCTCAATGTTAATCAGTCGCTGCTCCCGTAATTCATCATTTCCGCTCCATCTCGATCTATGTATTTGACGACGTTGCATCCCGGTTCCACATCGGTTTTGTAGTAGACCTTGATCCCCTCTTGTATTGCCTGCGTGATTAATGCTCAATATATGATTTAATTGCCATCTTCTCAAGTCCTTTTTGAGACCTTTTTTGGACCTTTTCTGTCGGCTTAACAGGGCTTTTTGTGCCTTTTCGCCTTAATTAAGTCAAGGGACTCAGACCTTTTAAGGTCCGAGACCTTTTCGACTTTTTCGCCTTTTTGCCTTAAAAAAAGGCGAAAAGGCCCGAAAAGGCCAACTTGCTAAGTTGCTGATGAGAATGGTTGGGAAGTAACAAATGTAAATAATCACCCAATTTGGACGGAGCGATGCGCCCATGCGCACGGACCATCAATTGCGGGAGGCGCATGCGCGGGGCGGGGAATATGGCCGAGGATGCTGAGCCGATGTATCAGAGCCTCCGCTGACTTAGAGGCTTTGATACATCATGGCTCTCCGCTGATCAGGGGAGCGCTGATAGATCAAAACACCGTATACGCCTGATAGACACACAGAAAATGGGGGATGGGGGATGCAGGAGAGGAGGGGCGTAAGGAAGGGGATATACAGGCACGTAGGTAGATGGAGATACAGATTGGCTGTGTGAATGAAATACGATCGTCGGTATCATCCCGGTGAGTCAGTGACAAAGCCCAGGAGCGCAGAAAGCAAGACACGGCGAGTGGGGCGTCCCGCTGTGCTTGAGGGAGAGACGCAGAAAGATCTCCGCCGCCGGGTACGCAGGGGACGGGACGCGATCGATACGGGGCGCGACGCCGCCTCCGAATCTGAGATGTGCGCGATATCCACGTCTTCGGCCTTGGCGCCAAGGACCGTCCGCGGAAGCTGTGAAGATGTCAGTACCAACGGAAGAGGAGGCGGCGACAAGGCGAAAAGGGCACGGCAATGGAATAGCGAGGCGGACAAGAGGATTAGGGAGATGGAGGAGAGTAAGATTGAAGGGGGACGATAAAGAAAGCACACACCTAATCCAATCGTTTCACTCCGAGATACGAATCTTTCGAGGGTTTTGGAGACTTACGATGGGCGTACACCGTTCCGCATGCGCGAGATCCATGCCGTCGTCTTCGGCCTTGGCGCCAAAGATCGTCCGCGGAAGCTGTGGAGATATCAGTACCAAAAAGAGGACTACGCGAGGAGGAAAGGAAAGGGTACGCATGGAAGGGCGAGGCGGACAAGAGGATGAAGAAGACGGTAGAGCAACATCGAAGGGGTCAAAAAAGAAGACGTGGACGGCTCGACGACCACAGAGGACCACAGCGCTGGCGTCAATAGCGATATTGTTCGCCAGGTGCTGCGGATTCGACCAAAGAGGGGATGTCTGCACGACGGCACAGTGACATGTCGGCGGGCAGGCTAGGTTTAGTATGGTGTGCATGGGCGAATGTGCTAAAAGTACGTAGGGTAAGAAAAATTAAAAGTAGGCAGAAATCTGAGAAGGAAAAATGAAAGTCTACTTTCCTCTCATCGCGTCGTTTTCGCCGTCGTCGTCGCTCTCGGGCAACGGAACCATCGTGGGATTCGTTTCCTTGTCCTTGCCCTTCTTTTCAGCACTGTTACCTCCCAAAACCGACGTCGTAACGGCCGCGGATCCGGAGGTCTGTGGCTTGAAAGAGAAAGTGGATGAGGGACGCGGGGCAGTGATATTCAGGGACGCAATCATCTCAACCAAATTCGCAGAGGAGGCGGGCTGCTTCGAGGATGAAGCCTTCGCGACAGTGCCGGTGTGTTCGACGTCCTTCATTGTGACGTCCGTCGCGTCGTAAGCCCTCTTTTCTTCCTCGACGCGTTTGGAGAGTCGTTCGAGCGAGCGAGCAGCGACTGCATCGGTCTCGCGGGAAGTCGGACGGCGGTAGGCGGGAAGTGCGCTAGTGCGCGAACGCGACCGACCGCGAGTGGGGGAACGCGACCGACCGCGAGTGGGGGAACGGGATCGACCGCGAGTGGGAGAACGGTCACGAGCATCGGAACGATCCGCGCTACGATCCGCGCTACGCGAATCACGACGCGCGCGTACATCGCGGCCATCCCGAGATCGTGTGCGCTCGCGTTTTCCATTACGGTTGTCGTAATCCGGTACGTATGAGTCAACGTGCGCACGGCCGCGGAACTTGTTGAAAAAGCCTCGCGTCTTCGGGTGGAAACCGGATTTACGCTGCCCAGCGGCAATACCTTGGCGGATCACATCAGGAAAACCAGAAGTGGCTTGACAGTACGGCATAGCACTCCATAGCACTCCATAGCAAAATGTGGCTGTGATGTACCTATGGCCCCACTATGGAGCACTATACAGTGCTGCCTAGTGCTGCATAGGCTCGCATAGTTGTCACATAGGCCCCATAGGTACATCTCGGCTACGGTTTTCCTGATGCAGAGCCTCAAAACCCATGTTCTGGATCTCGGCCTGCTTCTCCTGGTTAGCGAGCTGGCTCCGAATGTACAACTCAGCAAATGTGTCGTTGGAGACGACTTCTGGCGCATGTACGCTGACCGGCACCTTTCTGGGGATAGGTCCACTGTAGTCGTCCGAGAAAGACGGCAAGCCTTTAACTCCGCGGTGGCACTCGCGAATCTCGTACACCCAGTCGTTATACTGGGGAGGAGACGCCAAAGGGGGTTTGTCATAGCGGTCGGAATCGGCGAGGTAATCAGCGAAGCGGTGGAAGAGAGCCAGGTGAGCAGCAGTCCAGTCGCCATCAGGGTTGTCGTTGTACAAGGGCATTTTCGATGTTGTAGAGTCGCAGAATGCCACTCCGTTTATATGAAGGGCCCCGACTGAAACCTGTGCATCTTCAGGGGTCCGTTCCTTACCAGGGGGCAGGTCTCGTATGGAGGCGGCTCCATAGGCTTCTAAGTAAGCTGCAAAACATTGTAGGTGGCTCACGTCCTTGTGTTGAAACCATGCCGTGTCACCGTGCTTCCAGAGGACTAGGAATAAGGCTTCTTTTCCTTGTCCTGCGTGGCCTTGAATTTTCTCAACGGCCCACTCCTCGGTTGTGTCGCCGATCCCCGTGATTTGTGAGACCTCCTGTCCTGGGAATCTCCTATCATCATTAGGATTATGAATCCGCAACAAGGAAGAATGGAACGCGGGATGAATTCCACGGCGCTTGAGGTCACCCGAAATGTCTAACTTGAAAGTTCCGTTTGAATAATCCTCCAGTATTCGAAAAGGTCCAACAAATTTTGGAACCAGTTTGCGGGACCTATTCTTAGGAATAGACAAGTTCTTCGTTGACAAATAGACTAGGTCGTCCTTCTTGAAAGGTGTTGGTCTACGATGCTTATTTGCTTGCTTTGTCTGCTTTACACGAGCCTCAATAATTGCGTCGTGCGCAGCCATTATGGCATCCTTCATGCGCTGCGCAAAAACCCTCACTCCAGGATAATCAGATTTAGCATCCCAGATCATCGGTTGGGGCATGCGGCCCGTGTTTAAGAAAAACGGACTGAAACCCGTTGTTGCAGATCGAGCTGAGTTCATTGCGAACTCAATACCGGGTAGCTTGATAACCCAATCCTTCTGATTGGGTGATATACATGAACGGAGCATCTGAATCATTGTCCGGTTCGCCCGTTCGGTTGCTCCGTCGGTCTGTGGGCGAAAAGCTGAAGACATTTGCAGTTTTGAGCCAATCAGAGCATGGAGCCGTTCCCAGAAAATACTGGTGAATAGCGAGTCGCGATCGCTTACAATAAATTCGGGTAGACCGTGTTTTGAATAAACATGATCGAATATCAATTCCGCAACGTCCTTGGCCCGATATTTCTGCTTCATGGGTACCAGTATGACCATCGAAGTCAAATGGTCAATAATGACCATTATCATGTCGAAAGAGTCCAGGCGGTTCTTTGAACTAGTCAGTGGTCCGACAAAATCAATGCCGATTGATTGCCAAGGTCGAGTGGGCACTGGTAGAGGATTCAGAAGTCCGTAAGGCTTCTGAGTATTCGCTTTGGAGGTGTCGCAGATTGAGCAAGACTTGCAGTGGATTTTAACATCCTCAACCATATTCTTCCACCAAATGTTGTCCTTCAGGTAGTACAGAGTCTTTCGCGGTCCCAGGTGGGCAAGTATGGAATGAGCATGGGTTATCACAATATCCCTAGCGCTCCGGCCACCGATACGAATGTCTGGTATGCAGAGTATTCGTGTTTCGCTATCGTGCAGAAAGATTAGTCCCTTTGTGATCTCGAAATTCTTGTACCGCGGCGGGTCGTCGAGAACTAGTTTAAAGAAAGGATCCTCAGAGTATCGGTCCTTCAAACTGCCAGGGAGGTCTATTGATGGGTTGCCTTCAGAGATTATATCTGTGAGTCGAGGTGTGACTGTAGAGAGCAATTCTTCATCCGGGGTTTGACCCGGTATGTCGTTGTTGGTGTCTGTGGGTCCTAGATCACTCTTTGCTTTCCTTCCATCATCTGGCGCTTCCACTGGGACTTTCGGGGGCTTCACTGGTGCGGGCAACGAATCTGATTTGACTTCTGTCTCTGGAACTGGTGCCTCTTTGACGCTTTCGGCATCTTTGAGAGTCCCGCCCTCCGAAATTGGTACCCTTGGAAGCAGCTCGTTATCGGCTGGATTTCTGACGTGCAAGAAGACTCGTGGCAACACTTTCTTTTCAGCTTTTGCCTTTCCCTTTGTCTTGCGTTTAGGCTTCGGTCCAGGATTAGTAGCGGCAGCTGCGACCTCAATTTCCGTGATCGGTGTAAGTAAACCCAATTTGGCAAACACTTCATCCCCAGTGCTAACGGGGCGGGTTATAGCGGCCATTGCAGCCTTCATCTTGATTGGATCAACCTCCTCATCGTCCGCTGGAACAAATTCGCTTTGGGCACGGACTTTTCCTGGCGCGTCGGCGCTGTAGATCCTAGACAAAGCATCCACGAGAATATTTGTTTCCCCGGGGATGTATTCGATATAAAAGTCGAATTCGCTCAGCGTCTCCAGCCATCTCGACTGTCTAGGGCTCATCTTCTTCTGGGTCATGAAATGCTGAAGGGAGCGATGATCTGTGAGGATTCTGAATTTAGCACCGAGAAGCAAGGTACGAAATTTCTTGAGGGATTCAACAATAGCAAGCATTTCAATATTGTGTACAGGATAGTTCTGCTGCGTCGTGTTAAATTTCCCCGACCAGAACGCGATGACGTGGGCCGAGGCGAGGTCTTTTCCTTGTGTGACGACCCCGCTACATCCGGTCAAGCATCCATCCGTTACCACGAAGATGGGCAATGCATTGGGTGAGTAGTCGAGATTTTTGCGATGGTGGTTTCGCCATCTCCCAACCTCGGCCTTTGTAGCCTCGAAAGCACGCTGTTCTGTGTGGGACCAACGCCATGGAACTCCTCCAGTAATCGGCGTCAAAGCGCCCATTATGATCCGGACACGTTCGCAGTCTGGAGCCAAGAAACCCGCGGCACCAATGAATCCAGCTAGAAGGGTCGCATTCGTTGGAACCGGCCACTTCTCTATGGCGTCTACCTTGTGAGGGTCCATTTTTATGCCCTCTGGTTCGACTATATGACCGAGAATTTCCACAGATTCAACAAAGAATTTAATCTTGCTGCCGTTGAGGTAAAGTTTCTCCTTCCTCAATATGTCGATTATGGTTTTGACGTGGTCCATGTGTTCCTCAGCCGTGTCCAAGTAAATGAAAACATCATCAAGGTATACATCCATGAACTTCCCGATGTACGGTCCGAAGAGGTGGTTCATCAGCACCTGGTAAGTCGCGCCTCTGTTACAATCTCCTTGCTGAATAACCAAGCTAGCCATTGTGCCATCCGGCGTATTGAACAACGAGCGGTTAACGTGCTCGGGCTCTATGCGGATTTGTTTGTAAGCTTCTTTGTTATCCAAGGTCGATTTGTATTTATGTCCCGCCACATTACGCAGAATTCTGTCTATGTCAGGAAGCGGCGAGGCCATCTTCTTGGTATTCAAGTTCCGTTCACGGCAATCGAACACCGTGCGTAACCTTATGCCAGTCTCACCCGGTTTGTTAGGTTTACGGAGCATGAGCATAGGAACCGCGTTGGGTCCCGGCTGCATCTTCCAGCGACCCGTTGCAAGATAAGAATCGCGTTTCTCCCGCCAAACGGGTTTCAAAGCCTCGGGACATTTCGACGGCCTGTATGAGTAGACTTTCGACTCATCAATCAGTGGTATAATATGATTGATAGCTCGCAGTGGAGGTAGGTCTGTTTTCGACGCATCAATGCAAATATCCGCGGTGTATGCGCGAAGGTCGGTGCGTAATTTCTCAATGTTGTCCTCATACAAGTCTGTCGCTAACGACGCCAACGTAGTAACCTGTTCGCCCCGAATAGGCAATGATTTCAGGCTCCCGATCCCGATTTGCGGTGGGTCTAAGCCAAATACCAGCTGATGCTGGAATATAAATGGTGTTCCCAGAATCAAATCGTAAGTTGCAATGTTCATTATATCGAAAGTGCGATCTTCATCGATTCCTTGGTAGGCCAACCGAACCTTGCAGTTATAATTGACCACCGTGCGCGAGCCTGAAGCGGCCATCGTCACATTAAGCGGTTTAGCAAGTACATCCGGTTTGATTTTCAGTTGGTCAGCAAGAGTGCTTGACATGAAGTCTCCTAGTGAACCTGAGTCTACCAATGCCGTTACGGGATGGTTATTTATATAGACAACAATAACCATCGGGCGGGGAACTAGGCGAGTGAAGTCACGAATAGTTGATGCTGTACACTGATATTCCAGGCCTTCAGGTCGAGCTTTTCCCTTGCCTTTCGCCTTTGAAGGTGCCGCGGCGCAAGCATGAATGTTGTGTGTACGCGTCTCGGGTACCGGTGTGGACTCATTGTGATTGGATTGAGTGGTCTCAAATCCTAAACGTTCCCACAGGTCTGTCCAACCACAATCTTCATCGCAGTCGCTGCCTTCCGACTCAGAGTCTGACACGCCCTCCAGGTCAGGCATATCATCGAAGGTGTCGTCGTCAAAATCACATTCTGATTCGGAATCAGATACACTCTGTAAGTCGGGCATGTCATCATCGGTTTTGTCCTCGGGCTCAGACTCAGAGTCAGAAACAGTTTGTAGTCCCGGCATGTCTGGGTCATCCTCATTGTCTGACTCGGAATCTGAGGTAAGAGAACTCTCCGAGGTACTAGATTCGTCTTCCGACTCATCCGTCTCTTCGTCTTCAGACAATTCTTGTTCTTGCAGTTCTGGCAATTCCGAAATTCCCATTTCTGGAGATGACAACAGGAAACGGTCTGTGTCCTCATCCGAGGCAAAGCCCCAGCTTGACCAGTCATCATCTGAAACAGGTTCGTCGGACCACCGTTCAGTGCCCAAGTCCAGTTCGGGTTCATTGTCCGAGTCGGGCTCCGCCATTAGTCGGTCCATATACATGTGCTCGCGCTCAAGGTACATCCGCGAGTCCCATTCGTCAGTAAGTAACTCCGCGTATGTCAACTCGTAGCCGCGCTTATTGAAATTGTCTATTAGCAGCAAGAACGGCTGGTGTGAATATTCTAGCGTGAAACGATCCTTTGCGAGGATCGCCGGTTGACTCGGTGGGTCGAAGTAATATGGTATGTTGCCTCGCAGGTCCGCATTTATCTGCGCTAGCAAGGCCTCCGGTGTCAATGACAAAGGTCTTCTAAGCCGATGCCGCATCTGGTGTAAGAACATTTGAAAGACCTTCGGGTACCCTTCTACCGGATCGGCATAAATTTCGCAGTCGCAGATACCTACGGGCGGAGTAGATGGATCACGGTTCCTTTCATCTATTACACACTTCATCTCCTGGCGCTTCTTTACGCGTTGGGGATGGTTTACGGTGAGCATCTGATCCTCAACTTCGAACTTCGCTTCATATAACCACGTTCTGAAGTCAAAGTCGGGGTCCAACAATTGGACACGGGAGATCTCATGTGAGTCGTTTGTGTGGCCGTCTGAAATATACCAACCTGTCGGGATCGGTATGATCGTGAAGCGGTCTTCCGCCATTGGGTCATCGTCCGGGTCACTGAAATAATCGAAGACATAGGGTACGTCTTCCCGAATGTCGGCACGCATTTTCTGAAGTAAAACCTCGTCTATTGCCTGCAGATGCTTTGGGGAGAATTTGGTTTGCTCCACCTTAATCGAAAATATGCCGAGATTTTCCGCGTCCTTCAAGTCACGTAAGTTCTCCGTTTTTGCAAAGGAGACAGACGCCGCGCTGATCCCATTCTTCGGGGGCTTCAGGGAGTTGTTCTGGGGACAATCCTTGCTCAAGTGGTCGGTACTAGCGCAGGTGAAGCACTTTCCCTGTGCCCGGTACTCACTCAATTGCTCCTTGGTCAATTTGTGCCGTTTACTCCCGCCCTCCGCCTTGGCGTACGGTTTCTTCCCTTTAGGTTTGTTGCTTGAACCCTCGGAAGATTTACCGCCAGATCCGGAAGCCTCTGGTTGCTTCGACTCGTTCCGGTCGCCGTTCTTCTTGCCCTTCTTTTGGAAGGCCTTCTTGTCTTTCTTATCGCCCTGCGTCTTCAATGAATCCTGATCTTGATCACTCCATCTACTTGCAGACGACTTGTTCTTGCCCTGACTATCCGCCACCTTGATCGCTTGCTCATAATTAACAGCAGCATTTTCAAGTTCGCTCAGGGTCACGGTCTCGACGTCGAAGCCTGCATGCGCCCATTCACGACGGATAAACCAGTTGGCACCTTCCCAGAATTGGACGACCAGCGCGCGGTCTGTGATCCCGCCTATGCCATTTGCCAAAGCTTCCAGATCCGTACGGTATTCAAGAATGGTATGTGATCGTTGTTCGAATTTATGGAACTTTCGGCGCTGAGTAGTCCGGTAGTCAATCGGGAAGGAGTAATTGAAGAGCTCAATGAAGAAGTCGTTCATGGACCACTTCTTTGCGTCCCGCGCGACATTGCGCATGTACCAGGTGTGTGCGCGTCCGTCCAAGTATTTTGAAAGGCGCTCAACCCGAAGTTTGCGCCGGATATAGCTTTGTTACACCCATTGGCGAGACTCGTAAACCCAGCGCTCATACTTATTGAAGATGGGTTCGCCGCTGTACTTGGATGGGGGGTCAGGTTTCGCGTTGGACTGTTCCATTCTGAGGCGGATAAGTCGCTCGTTGTAATGTTTCTTCGCACACTTCTTTGAACGCTTCGTCCTTACAGAGTCATCGGAATCGATGTCCGACGGCGCGCGACCCAACGAGCTCCAGTCCGAACCTGAATCGGAACTAGACTCGGATGACGATGAAGATTCCGAATCCGAACTTGAATCATCGCTCGACGGAGGTGAGCTTTTATGTTTGCGTCTCTGTGAGTTCTTCTTTGACTTTTTCGGTTTCTTCTTCGACTTCCGTTTCTCGGTCAGGAATGGTGGTAAGCCAGGTTTCTCATCGTCCGAGGAGGAGGAGCTTGAAGAGGAATCATCGCCTGGTAAATTGGCCGACTTCCTCTTTGAATTATTCCTGCGCTTACAGGCGGACTTTCCAGATTTGTTTTCGTCGGCGTGAATTTCATTAAACAAGACGCTGTCCTTGGGAATCTGTTCCATCGGCGTTGGCCTAGCCCTGGGAACGGGTTGCCTGTCTACCTTGGGTTCCCCATGGTTGCGTGAGTTCTCATGCTCTGCCTCTTTCATACGCTTATCCTCGAGGCTGCGCAGGCGCGCATATTGAGCGTCGAACATGGCTTGAAGAGCTTTCGCCACTTTGAAATCACCAGCCGTTTGAGTCGCGGGCGGCGCCCCCTTCTCAAAATCCATTGGTCCAGTAGCGTGGAAAAACTCAGTAAGATTCTCATCTGGTAGTTCGCCGCTGGTATGCTTGTCGAACCTTTGTTGCATATTCATTGCTAACAAAGCGTCCGCCTGAATCTGATAGGCCCTCGCCGCTTCGGCGTCGCTATCCTCCTCTGACTTATCGTCCTCGTTGTAATCAATGCTCGGTGCCGTCGTAAAATCTCTAGTCTTGCCCTTTGCAGCCGCCGGGATACGAGGAGTACGTTGGGCAGTGCGGGAAGTGGGAGACGTGTACGGTTGGCCGGCTGCATTACCATGCAACGGATGGGTATTCATCTGGGGAGTATCAGACTTAGATTCATTTTCTGTAGTCGACGCCGAACCCGCTGGTTTGAGTTGTACGTTCCTCATGTTAGCTTCATGGCGATGGAGCTTCTCCTTCTCGCCGATGGTTAAGTTCTCATAAATCTCATTCACAAGATTGTTATAAGAAAAATTTAATTCGTCATTTGTACGGGGAGACCATTTAAGTTCTACAGAAACCGGCTCCGGCTTAATCCAGCTAGGAGGGATGGGGCCTAAGCCATCGTCGTCCGAGGAATCCGACCAGCTAATCAGTGGCGATTCTTCTGGACCGACATCCTTTATGTCGTCCTCCGGGAGGTACTGCCCGTCGAAGTACCGTGGCGCCGATACCAACCCCGGTGAGCGGCTGCGCGCGCTGGACACGCGCGACGTGCGCTTCGGGATGGCAAAACCTTCGTTGTCATGGCCTGCGTTGGCAGGGCCCACCGACGTCTCGCTGGCAGCCCGGAGGGGTATAGGGGCGGCCGAGGCATCGGAGTTGACGGAGAGGGGTCCATGTACTGTGTTGAAATTGACGGGGATTGGTCCGGGAGCGATAGGGGCTTCCGGCACCGACGCATCGGCGTGGTGGGAACCCATCGACGTAAGGGCGCTGTGGCCAACCGGCACGCGCGAGGCGGCGGCATTTCCGCTATCGGAGCGGTGCCCAGACTCGGCAGCATCTTGAATGCTGGAGTGGGACTTAGCGCTGTGGCTCATGTTATCTGAAACAGAGGAATTCAGCGCGGGCAGAGGAGTCAAAGACTCACCAATGCCATTCGAGGTGCCAGTCTGGGCATCCATCTCGAGGCTTCCGTCAGCCGAGCCGTTGGAAGAAGGTACCTTGGTCTTGTTGGAGCGAAGTTGCATCGGCATCTTCACTAGTCGGCGATGTCGACGTCTCGACGGTGCCGACACGGGTGGGGGGGGGGGTTACGAGAGAGCTAAGAGAGTTTAAAAAAGTGTAGGGATAGACGCTCCGTCGATCAGAGCGGTCTTCCCTCGAGTGGTCGGAGTCCGGGTGAACGAGAGGTAAACAGGCAAATGTGGTCTTGTTCAAGGGGAGTCCCCTAGCTAATCACAGAGTAGCTAAGCTATATAGTGTGATCGGCTCGGCCGATCGTACATGAAACCTAGCAACCCCTACATCCCATCACCGTCACGAGCTCCGGCGTACAGCCACCGAAATTTTGCTTCTGCCGAATCTGCCCACAAGCCTCATTTCTTATCACCCTCCCATGGATTCCGATCCACGAAACCATCCTCGTGTCGCCCCAATCGCACCTGGACTCATACCTCCATGGTTTCTCGCCTTCGCTGAGGCCATCTGCGAAGACATCGCTACGGCTTGGCGGGCTGAGACACCTCATGTCACTGGCGCCATTTTCAGCGCTGTTCCCGCGGACGATTCTGCTGCGTTCTGTTCGGCTTTGGACCAGCTCCTCCAGAAGACTGTCATCGCTGCCAGTTTGAGCGCTATGAAGACTTTTATGACCCACATATACCAGTCTGAAACTGTGGCAGCTGAGACTGCTGCGAAACTGCAAGAGGAGAACTCGGACCTTCGCGACGTGGTTTCGTATCAGCGGCATAAAATCGAGACGCTGGAGGCGGCGCTTAAAAGAGCAGACGAGAGAATCAAGGCTCGGGAGGAGCGCATTTCCAGTCTTCAGCATCAGCTGGCGCTCAAGAGAACTGCAAGGGACTTGGAGAGCGAAACTGAGGAACATAATGAACACGACGGGCGTACGTACTAACCTCCTCAAAATTTCATTCCCTTTTCTACTTCCGTCTCACAGCTGCTCGTCCCACAAAACGCCTCAAGACCGAGCGTGTCCAAAACTCACTATTTATTCCATTGTCGTTTCGACGCTTATTCAATTTCACTTTTGCGGCCTGATCTGGTATTATTCCCGCGCGGCTGTCTTGCCCTCCTTCCTTAATTCGTCTCCAGTTGCATTTCTATTCGAGCTTCCTGGCCAAGTCTCCATCCCATCCCCAATACAATCCGCCCACTCAATTCAGTATTCAGTAACTGGCGTTACATTGTAGAATAATCAGTAGGTTTGCGTCTTCTTTGCTTCCTTTCTTGCTTTAGTCTGATGATTTACGCTCAGTTTATTAACGTCTTGTGCACTCGTTCCCCCACATCCGAAATGATACTCTCGCAACCTCACCCCCAGAAAATCCTGTACCATACTCTGTCAAACCTTCAACTAATTGTCGACTCCTTCGGCTCACTCACCGCCGCGGAGGGCCTTCGAGATTTTTGCTGAATTTACGTCTGAGTCAGGTGAGCGTCATCCGAGTCAATGGTGGCGCTTGTAGCCGTCTGAGTGCTTCGAATTCTTGCTTCCTACACCACCATTTTCATACTCTCCATCGAAAGTTCCCTGCGTTCATAACCGATATCGGTATCGAGCCCAGCCCCACCGTTGCGTACTTCTGCATCCGACGCGTCTCTTTCGTGCGCAACCTGTCTCTTTTTCAAGTTGTGCGTAACATGCATTCTTCCCGCTCGACACAGCGCTCACGCGGGGCAAAGGCTCCGCCATGTGGGGTCTGAATCAAGGCATAGACGTCCTAAGACTCACCTCGGGTTTCTCTTGTCCATAATCCAATGTGAATGCGAGTCGCTGTTTACCGTCATGAAAGTGGATTCTCTCGTCTCGCTCATTTGTTTGTCCTCGCATGATATAGATATATCTGCCTGGCACCGTTCTGGACCTCAAGCTCGCTCGCACGCTCTTTTGTCTAGGACTATTCCGAGCACCAGCTCGACACTCATTATCAAAAATTCATGTTCTCCAAAAACCGTTCTCGCAACGCTGCGGGAATGCACAGCCACCCAAAAAAGTCTTTCCCAAAATCGTTCCCGCAACACTGTGGGAATGCACCACTGCCCAAATAAAAATCACCTATGTTTATGATCCAGGAATATCGCACAATATTCCCTCCCCTGTTCTTTAGCCAGAATCAGCCCTTTAATGAAGGAATAGGGCATCACAAAGTAGAAGTAACTGACAAGTTACAGGTGGTCTAAAGTTGGGGGCACCTGGTCTGTCTTCTAGAAGCCCTACTTCCCAGTGGCATAAGAATACTGATACTTGTTTGATGTTGAGATCAGTATACCGGTCCCGCCACAGAGAGTACCTACTGACGGTGGCACGGTAAGGTGGAGTCAACACACAACCACCTAACAGGCGATCCAACACACTTCACCAGGGGAAAACCGCGACGTACCCGGATTCCAGGTACCTCCGGGGCATGTTCTCCGCAGGTCGTGAACTGGTGGACAAAAGACCGATGAAGGTCCTTGGGTGGACGAAGAATTAACAAAGGTGAGACAAAGGGCAGGCAAGATTTTCACCACCCAGCAAATCTTGCCTGTCCTTTGTCCCTCCTTTGTCTGTTCTTTGTTGACCTAAGGTGGTCAAGAACCATAAAATCATGGTCTCTCCCACCCAATTTTCACTTATATAAAAAATTGTTTTCAGATTTGCAATCAGGGCCATAAACTTGTCCCAAAATGAGGTTGATGTACTTTTCAAAATTTTCACTTGCCTCTTGATGCAGAATCAGTGATTGATCCCAACAACCCGACTTAGTACAAGTTCACACGCTGCCTCTTGACCTTGACTACCATTGTATCTTGCACACCCATGCAAGTGGGGGTTTTGTTGGAATCAATAGAGCAATCCCATATTAGCAGTGAACCCCTTGCAAACACGTAGGGAAATCTTCACTACCTGCTATTTGGGAGGGGGATCCTGGCCACCTAAATAAGAATCACCATAGCTTGGGGGAGGGTCCCATAAACATAGGCCCACTTCCAGTCTCCAGTTTGACCCGGGATGAGGGGATATATGTAAGTTCAGTTCGGCTGTCTTCAAGAATGAACATATGAAAAACCAGGCAGCAGACACTTAGTACTATTCTGAGAAACCTCAGAGGATAGGATATGCAAAGTCTCAGGTCTGATTACACCCGGCCAGAAATCCAAGCCAATTCTTAGAGCCAACTTCTGGCCACCGGAAATTTCGATATTTGCTGTATGCAGTGCACAAACATGATTAAAAGTTCCACTCAACAGTACGGCAAATTTCTACACTGTACAATACCTACGCTGATGCTGCTCCAATCATTCCTGGGAATCCCTGAAGGGCCATCTGAAGAATATCATGACACAGTCAGACTCACAAATATCCCAACCCCAAAGAAGTCTCTGTTGAATTACCCAGAGATGATACTCATTCAACTACTGGTACCAGTTACTTGATGTATGTATACAATAAATAGGGTCACTCTCTTTATAAAATAGTGTGTGTCCGTCTGTCCGAAGCCCTTTAAACTCTGTTTTTGGCCCATCTGCTCCGAATCTTTGGAGGCGCCGCAAATGAGCGCTTACATTCCCCTGATAATTTTCCACCTGTTCATGTGGTTCGTTTTTATCTCCGCCCTCAATCCAGTATTTATTTATTTATTTTCCAAGCCTCAATCAAAGCGGCGGACCACCATTCCATTTTAAACTCCCCTTTTAATCTATCATTCCGGTAGGTCCTTGCTGGACCCTTCATGAATGCTCATTAATTGCTTACCTCACTTCGTTAGTCTTTTGTGGAGAAATTTTGCTCTTAGGAGCTTAGGAAGGGGGTGTGAAGCCGCAAAGCTGCCAAGCAGCCACTTGTTTCATTATGAATCAGGTCAACATAAGACAGACAAGACAAAGGTGACATAAGTACCCAGCCTATGTTTAGAGCCACAAATTTTAGATACATGTTGTAAATACTCAGACTACAATGTGAGGGGGTTCCTCTACCAATTTGACCTGCTGTTCATCCTTGGTCGGGGATCAATTGCTAGAAGGGACATTTAGCTCCACCAGATGAGCTATGTTCTCTCAGTGCTGGTCCAGAACATCATTCCCAATAAAAGCAAGTCTTTCATCAATATGTTGAACCTCTGTTACCTGGGATGACCTTTCAAAGAGCAGGCTTGCTGTGCTCCAAAATTCAACTGCTTTCCATAGATCACCATGGCTGTTAGAAATGTCACCAAGTCTGAGCATGCATTCTGCTCTGCTGCGATGGATATCCATGTGTGTGAACCCCTCAAGAGCTACAGTGAACAAGCTGATAGCAGTCTCCTCATCATTCTGCATGAGGAACATCTGGCCAAAAAACTGTAGAGCTTTATAGACCTGTAGCTTTGCTCGCAACTTGAGAGAATGTACAAGAAATATGGCTGTCCATCCATGGATTAATCCATCTGGACCCCAAGAGTTGACATTTCCCAATCGTTCAAGACAGAACAACTTGATTTCACCGTGTTCTTGGGCTAATTTCAATGACTTTTCAAAAATTCTCTTTGCTGCTGGGAGATCCTGTTCACTCAGATATAGATCTGCAAGTGTAGAGTCACAGGAGATTATCAGTGGCTTGCTACCCAGCGTGGTAAATATTGATCGAGCAAGTTCACTATTGTGTTGCACCTCATGTTTTAGAGCACCCATTGACACCCCAATTTCAGCAAGATTCAGCAATGCACTAGCATGCCACTTGGCAGCTCGATCTGCAGAAATCTGAAGTATCTTGATGTGAATTTTCCAGGCCTCATTATATTCTGATTTGTGCTTGTGGATCTCAGCCTGAGTGTTCATGATAACACGATTGGTATCGCCACCAGACATACCACACAGAGCAAGCAGACTCTGTGCCATGGTGGCCAAAGAGAGACTTTGTGTGTAGTGACCAAGATCTTCCCAGCACTGAGCTTCAACAAAAGTAGCTGATGCTTCTGCATGTAAATCCCCTGAAACTCTTGCCAATTTTTGGGCTTCATATGCATACATTCGGGCTACAGAGTATTTCCCCAGCTCAAGGTTAATTGAGGCAAGGCGACACAATGCTTGACTGTGTCTGCTGCTGTTATAAGTCTAAAATTGCCACAGATATGCTTTTTTTGCACAGATTTGCAGCCTCAACAAGATCAGCTTTGAAGTGCCGATAATAAGATGATATAATGTTATACAATCTCCCTAGAAAGTATTTGTGTCAGTTCTCATAGAGATTGTAGACATTGAACACACATTCAAGATCTGGCTCATTCAACTGCTTGAGGTGCTCCAAAGCTTGGAAGGCTAGAGCCTCAAAATCGAGGTTTGGGTAATATGTCCATTGGTTCAACAACTCAATCATAAAGTAAACCTTAAGTTGATGATCATGGAGCTGGGGAAGGACATTTTGTGCTTGGCCAATCAACAGAGTTGGTATGTGCATAATGGCCTGGCGGAAAGAGCTCAAATGGCATACAAAATAAATGCTATTTGATAGGATTGGTTGTTTCTGCTTCAGACCCTATTGCAGGACATTCTGGATGTTTGTGTAATTTGATTTAATTTGGCTGACTGTGCTGGAGCTCGACAAGGTTCCACGGTAGTCTATATAAAATTATTGCAGGACATTCTGGATGTTTGTGTAATTTGATTTAATTTGGCTGACTGTGCTGGAGCTCGACAAGGTTCCACGGTAGTCTATATAAAATTATTGCAGGACATTCTGGATGTTTGTGTAATTTGATTTAATTTGGCTGACTGTGCTGGAGCTCGACAAGGTTCCACGGTAGTCTATATAAAATTCCAGCATCTTTTGAAAATATTTGAGGAGACACTGAACAAGATCATCTGCAGGAGGCCAGTGTTTTTGCAGATATTCCCGGATTGGCATCAACACCATCAATCTTTGATTTTCATCACTGTAAGCTAGGGCAGTTGACTTCAATGCTGTTTTGCATTTAAGAATCTCTTTGAGTGATAGTTTGCTTTGGATGAGATCTGCATCTGCCAGGCCATCTGGGAGCATTGACAAGAGGCTCAAGAGTTCCTGTGAATGGGGAAGCAATTGGATCCGGGGACTTAATAGTGATAGGGAAATGGATAGGTCCAGGTTGGATCTTTTGTCAAGGCCATCTGAAATCACAGAGGTCCTTTCTTTGTCCCAGCGAGCTAATACATTGGTGCAGCCTTCAGTGTCGGCCAAATAGGCAAGCAGACTGATCGCAAGTGGCATGTTGTCTGTCAGGGAGAGGACTTGGTCAACCTCCTCCATATTGTGTCCACTATCTGCAATATCAGCAAATATGAGACGAGCAGCCTCTTGATCCAATGGTTGCAAGGGTTTCAAAAATGGTCTTGTCCATTGCACCTTGGCAGGTTGTTCTGCTCCTCACATAGTAATCTGAGATGAAGTGAGTTGAGAGTGTTATCCAGCACCCATTTAACTTACCATTAATGCAAATTCCACACCTGTGAGCAGTGCCAGTAATTCTTCAATACTGCCACGCAAACATGCTGGCTCCCATAAGGCTTCAAGTTCATCTAGAATCGAGAGACTCGGTGGGTTGTTTGCAAAATACTGTAGCACTTCTTTGGTGAGGTCTTTTCCAGGCTTGAGTCCCAGATGGGCTCCGATCAGGTTCACCAGTTCAATTTTAGTTGTTGCAGAACTGCAAGCAACAAAGAACCTATTCTGTGCTAATATGGCAATGATTCCCGGGTGGTGCAAAACAGCTTGTGCAAGTGAGGCTTTTCCCATACCACCTGCCCCTAAAATTGCTATCTTCAGAGTTCCGGTGTTGAAGAGGTGCAGAATATTAGAAACCTCAGACTCCCGACCATGGAAAATCTTGGGCTCTGGTGGCAGCATTGAGATTGAGATGGAGCTTTCAAACCAAGGCATCCAGTCAGTATAATCTGAAGACATTCTAGTCAAAGTGGATACTGTACCTATTGGAGAACCAAGAATGATGTCCGCTTATCTGCATATTGTTCTTTGATGTATGAAGAATGCCTCTTTTGAATCAAGGGGCAGGTCATCACTCCCAAACTCCCACCGGTCTATCCAGCTATCCCTGTCCTTGATCGATGATACTCACACCGCTGTTCACAAAATCTAGATATCTCTTTCACACAGGGTGCTGTGCTTTGATATTTGGGTGATTTAGCATCAACAATCATATCATTTGATCATACATGCATGCGGCATCTCGGATGTTGGATACACATCAAGGTTCTATATCAGATTCTGTTCCCACCATTGGCGAGAATAATAATCAGATCTGCCGCCACTGACTTGAGCACCGCACACTTTGTAATGTGGCCAAAATCCCCATTTTGGATCCTCATATTGTTTTTTGATGTATGAAGAATGCCTCTTTTGAATCAAGGGGCAGGTCACCACTCCCAAACTCCCACCAGTCCATCCAACTATCCCTGTCCTTGATACAATTGGCCGGAGAGCATATGAGGCATGGGAGGGTCGGGTTATGACCTCTCACGTGTATGTCCACGTGCAGGCTTTGACGTGTCAACAACACGTAAACAATGGCCCAGGCAACCACGGTACACTATTCCCTGGGCTCTCCAAGGCCAAGCCAAGGGGATATATTGTAAGCTGGTCCAAGTTAAATCAGGCAGAAGCACCTTTGAATTTTTTTGCAGATACATATTTTTCACGGACAGAATCCTTGCCATTTGAGTACGTGTGAATATTGATCATGTACCTCCCAATCGAGGTCGGTCAGCGATTTATTATTCATTCCGGCATATCAAAAGACTCTAGACAGCGAATCTAATTCCTCCTTCCTGACGTGGTTCAATTATAGGCCTGTGACACACCCCGTGGTATAGGGTCACTGCCGATGCAGCAGCATAAATGAAAGACAATACTGAGAGATGAGTTGTACAAGCCGTCTACTGCGTCACTAGAAGACAATGTTATGAATTGCCTCATATGGACGCCGGTGTTGTTACCGCAATTGGCACCGCTGGGTCTGGGCCCTCCATGTGCGCACAGCCGCTGGGTCGGGTCGGGTCGGGTCGACCCCAAACCCGACCCGACCTTCCCATCGCTCCGACTTTCTGGTCGGCCGGATGGTCGTGGTTGATTTCGACTTTTTGATTTTGATTTTGATTTCTGATCGGCAATGTCACGTTCAAGTAACCCCATGCTTCACCCAGTCCAGTAAGTACTTAAGTTGGTATATGTAGTTGTTTATTACACTAGTATTGCATGTTGTATTATCCCCAGATTAAAAGCTGAAATTACTTGTGAAATATGGCCCCAAGGTCGCTTGTCCGAGAACACCAGTCACTGTTCCCCATTAGGCATACAAGTTCAACTTGCTTCTTGAGCGGGGTACACCGAAGCTCAATGTACATCGAGCTCAGCAATGTCAATGGGAATTTCATCTTCTTCCTCCCCTGTATCTCCCAATTTCGCAAGCCCCATCTGAATGCATCTCTAGCCGCACTTGTGTTGAACCACAAAACTGTGAATTCCATCTTCACTGTGATCCCCAGGGCCGCTATCACTGGAAATTCAACAACGGTCAGATAGGGTGAACGATGACTATATGGAGCTCACCCGGATTGTGTATGCAACATTAGATCAAACAGAATTCCCACTTTGTTTGATGGATTATGGCTCTCGGACGTTGGAAAGGTACTCTGGCTAGTGGTGGTCCCAAATTTGCGCTTGAGCGACACCATTGGACATGTTTTTTGGACATGGTGTCGAAATATAGAGGTATTTGCGCTATTTTTCTCATTGTTTTTGTGATAATATCTTTGAAAGCCATCTCAGTGCAGGTTACCTTCAATGGCGGTAGCGAGTTGGGCTATCGGGGAGAGTGACGTTGTTGGCTTGCCAAAATGGCTTGCGTCCGCGCCAAATGGCTTGTATCGGGCGGGGGCGTGAGTTTTGGTGGGATCACCCGCCCCCGCCCGGCAAAATGGCTTGGCAAGCCATTTCGCCGGCTTGGCACCAGCCAAAAATAGCAAGTGGCTTGGGTGTCCTGCACGTCGACGAAACTTCTACGCTGCTGTTTTCATCGTGAATACATTACTAAGGGATACTTCCAGGACTGTGGCTAGAAATTATGTGAGTATATTGAACATGGCAGCGAGGTCTGTTGCCATTGCCAATAGTGACGAAGATAAGTCGTCCCTCCAATGCAAGCCAGCTGGCTTGTGACAGCCATCCTACCCGTCAAAACTTCATGTTCACCTGAAGTCAAATTCCTGCCCGGCGCTGTCGCAATTCAAAGATTTTGGGGAAAGGGAAACCAAATTCAACCAATATCCCGTCTATTTGACCCCCTCGCAAATCGAAAGGAAATCCGAAGAGCTTCTGGGCGATTTTTTCACAGAAAACTTGACCAATTTGTATACGGCCCATAGTCATGAATATACACATGCATTGAGATGATAAGAGGTCCCTAACCACTCCATTTCTGTTTCCTTGAAGCCTCAATAAAACTCAACATCAGATTTGAAAATGTCAGATGTGAGTAGACAAAGGTTGAATGGATGTGTGCAAGCTCATTTTGATCCTATCGGCCAGAATGGCCATTCTGCTTGATGGCATCAAGCTGGATGTGGGCGTGGCTTGCGGCGCGCAAACACAGCGGCAACGGCTCACAAAGTGGGAGAATGGTCAAAATTCAGTTCTAGCAGGATAGAATGATGAGGAAATCATTTAGATGCGATCAAAGTGGTTATCCACCTTCTTCGGAATATTCTCAACCTAGATAGAGGAAATTTTCACATATTCAGTTCGTTTCCGAACGTGTTCGACCTCCGGACGGTTCAGGTTCGGGTTTCAGGAAATACCTCACTCGAACCCAAGGGTAGGTTCGGTGTTCGGCGAAAAGTGTCCTAAACTGGAGTTTTGAACACCAACTTAAAGGGCGGTTGTCCGGTGCCCGACTTTGAAAGCGATATTTGGGCGAGACTCCCCTGACCTAGATTATCGCCCATCTATCTTTCGCCAGGACAATCCTTTCATTTTCCCTGCAACTGGTCAGGTTGAAGCGGGAAGGAGATCCATCCCCAGACAGATGGGAGAAACCATCAACAGAGTCAAGGCTTCGACACAGGAGATGAGAAAGAAGAATATTAGTCGACTCGCTCAACTTTTGAACCACTGTTTCAGAATCTCAAAATGAAATTTGAATAAATTGCTTAACAATAAGTCTCTAAACACTGCTGAAGAGGTGAAACTGACCTCTGATAATCTATTCTTCGTGGCGGTGATCGTATTTGACGTTGGTTGGACCATGGTCTTCACCGCTACCAACGGAATCTGCATAATCACTCAAGACTTCACTGTACACTGCTTCGATGAATACATTTGAAGAAATTGGAGCCCTCTTCGGCCCGGGATAGGCCAAGAAATCATTATTTTGCTTCTGCAACAAAGTGGCTTGCGCAAGCCATTCTGACTGATGCCATCAAAACGGGTGTGGGCCGGCTTGCGACGGAAAGTCAAGGAATTCACCTTATAATGAGGTCAATACCATTGTAGGAATATGTAATTTACTTGAACCTAACATGCTGGAGCGATTCCGTGGTGAATTAATGCCGGGTCGAGTGAAGTTGAATATGTTAACTGGCATTACAAGCCATTCCGTCTGATGCCATCAAACGGGCGGGGGCGTGGCTTGCGATGAAAATTTCTTAATAATGGGAAGGTGTGTGTGTAAAAATCTTTGTAAATCATGAATCTGTGCATGCCATGTTATATACACTCATGAACTATTTTTTTATGCCCTTGCTCATCAGTGACATCAAACGGGCGGGGGCATGGTTCGCGAAAACGAAGTGTGGGAAGGTGTGGCTGTAGAATCCTCTGAAAACCATAAATTGGATCCATACAATGTTATATACACTCAATCAAGTTCATTTGTCATTCTATCTACACTAAGTGGACAAAAAGAATGACCGATGGATTTTCAGTCATAACTCGATGACCACGTAAGATTCCGACCCAAACTAAGATGAGCGAGTTATAGCCTGTATATTTTTGCATCTTTCAACTTGGTAAACTTAACTACATACCTCAGGCTACAATCCCAGTGATTTAGATTTTCTTTAAAAAAATCCTTGATTGAGCTGAAAATCACCGTTTCGGTATTTAGGCACTGCCGATGGCACATCAAAATATTTTGATACGATCAATGGGAAAAAAATGTCGGCGCATGCTCTCTCGACAACCTGGCATCTTAGTTTGGGTCGGAATCTTACATGGTCATCAAGTTATGACCAAAAAACACATCGGTCATTATTTTTGTCCACTTAGTGTATCCCCCGACTACCCCGACCACAATAATCCGAAACTGGCGAACACATTTTAAGTATGGGACTCATTAGGAAAGACTTTAAATATCGTAGGGGGGTGGGCATTGGTGAGCGTGGGCGACATGGGCTTGAGCAGAATGGCTTGTTCACGTGCCACAAGCCATTCACACCAGGGACAGCAAACTTTCAACCTAGGTCAAAAGAGTAACTGATATTAGTTGTTTCAGTAGACGGACAAAGAAAAGGTTTTACTTGCTGTTTTGATGTAATACAAAACCGACCCTGAAAGAGCAAGTGGCAAATGCCCTTTTGGGCATGACTTTTACTCTTAGTTTGAACAAAGTATGAAAGGACTGCCGAGAGGTGGACTCTCGGGAGCCCAGTCAGAGAGAAAGAAACACTGCATATTTGGAACTGCTGAAAGTCACGCCGACACAACTTGTTTCGGCGGTGCTTTCAGCTGTCTTGAAACAAAGACTTTTGTGTTTTATCAAAGTGTTGCTGAAACGATTTGTTCGGGAGCCAAATTAGATTAGAAAGAAACCAAGTGTATTGAGTACTGCTGAAAGACGTGCTGAAACGACTTGTTTTGGCGGTGCTTTCAGCTGGCTTAGAAACAAAGAGTTTCAGCAACTTTGGAAAGTGTTACTGAAACAAGGTGTTTCAGCATTACCCTGGGGTGCACCCCCGGGTGCAGCCGCAGGTGTACCCGGAGGTCGTTGAGCGAGCCTCAGCAATAAATTCATATAAAATATTATATTTGTGTTGCAAAAGTGATGATGTACGTAGCAGGGATACGTACCTGCAGCCCATGTGCTCAGCATTGCGGCTTCCCCGCACACCGGCACCCTTCCCTCCCTCCCCCTCGTCCTACCCCCCACTTGGATTCGTGTTAAACCCCCCGCACCCATGCCCATGACGTCAAACTACGCCTCGCTCGGCAGCGCGTGCAGGCGCGCAAAGAGGCTCGAAAATGGCGCGCAATACACGAGCACCATAAGCGGGAACACGCTAGCAAGGTGCTCGAGGAACAGGCCGTGGGACAGCCAGCGCTCGTCCTCGCCCACGGGGCCCAGTGGCGGTGATGGTGGGGAAAAGACGGCGGGTCACGCTGTCGCAGAGCCCGCCTCGACGCCCTGCAGTGTCAATTCGTTCTTCGGGAGCGTCAACCGCTGCCCAAGAATACTGGACACCACCCTCCACTATCCACTGGCCTTGGAAACGATCGAGAATATGCTCAACGTCAGTCTCGACGCCGACGTCACAACCACGCGCGGGTCGACCCTCCCACACTCAAACACGAAGAATTGACAGATTTGGACTTTGGTGAGTCCTTATTCGTTGTCTCTGCTCTCTGCTGACTTGAGCAGATGCCAACCATCCACGCCGCCGCCCTTGAGTGCGAGATCGATGACCTCCTCACGAATCGAAAGCGCTACCTCAAGTGCGCAGGCTGGACATATTTGCTCGAGCGCCAAGGGCCCAAGGGTCGGGTGGAAGTTAAAATTGGCAAAGCGGACGATGTGCACAAGCGCCTATGCGCCTATATCAAGTGCGGCGGGATTCGCGCTGTGTGCGCCTGGTACATGCGTTTCCCGAAAAAAATCAGTGAGCTTTCCTGAGTTTTGCGACGCGCTGGTGACAGGCCCTGCAGAGCGCCTCATCCATCTGAAATTGCGCAAGTGGGGCACATGGCTAGGACGTCATCCTTGTTGTGGGCGCTGTCAGCGCAATCACCAAGAATAGTTTCGGCTTTCGAGAGCAGGAGGATTGAAGAGGGTGAAGGGGTTGGTGGAGCGGTGTTTGGTGTGAGGGGACAAGTTGGGGAAATGTGTGCAACTGGACTTCAAATGCTGAATGTAATCTTGCGTGACTTCGCAGGCTTGCCAGTGTACATGTGAATGTAGATTTATTGTATTATATTACATCGTCCTGCAATATTTGATCAGCGCAACGAAGGCAACAGGGTCAAAAAACATACCCTGATTATATTTGCAAGGCGATAAACCATTAAAGTATGTGTAACACAGCACGCGGTGATAGGGCGTGTACCAAAACATGCATGAAAACACCAGTTTTTATTTCATTTTGAACCTATTAGCGGGCAGAAGTGAGGCATTAGATTATGAGCGTACACCCTCCCTGGGGTGGTAGGCTACACTATTGATGGCCGAAAGTCAGTGTAACAAACCAACTATGAAGGATTGAGTAGACTTGACAAGGCAGTCCAAAAGGCTGTTATGTCCTGACTATGATATTCTACACTGAGCTATAGATGGTGGCCGTAAGCCATTATCTTATGCGCTGGAGGTGAAACATCAGGGAACTACTCAGAATTATTGACTTGCCATCTCAACGGCCTCTGAATAGTCTGATGACTATTAAAACAAGATATACGAAGTCAGGATTGGTACAACCACATTAGGGCCGGCAGGGCTATAGCGCCGCGCCATTTTGTGTATAAGACCAACTGATTAGATTAGGATGAAGACTTGTTACCGAGTTAATCATCACTGTGGTTACTCAGGCAGATCTGACCGTTAGAAAGATGCGGGCCTCGCATCAAGGATTTACTGATATGATTGATGAGGATCGACACGATAGAATAGCGCCGCGCTATGCTTTTCCAGTCACTATACTGGTCTGCCAGTATAGCGCCACGCTATGCTTTTCAATCCGCTTGATATTTACTATGCGTTCCACTGAACCTGTGAAGTGTGGACTGATAGAGAAATTGAATAGAACTTGACTAAGACTGACTTGACTAGTCAGCAATGACAGACTTGCTCAGTCAGAAAGATGGAAACCAAGACAACTAAGCACGTCTTATGGCATGCTAGAGAAATACATATGGACTAGCCCCGGTAGCAGGTCATAATACCCATGGTTGAGAATGTCTTCTACACCATTGGCCATTCACTACTTGGGCTCCCACCCTTTATTGTTCCTATTCATTCCGTCTATCTCCTTTACCTCTCTCTGAAATGTATAAAAGCCAGTTGTGTACTCTGTATTAGCCAGTAAACTATCCACCCAGATATACGGGCAATATAGTAGACTCTAGATTTGTGAAAAGATATCAGACAGATTTGAAGACGCACAGAAAAGATTAAAAGATATGGGACGTCGAAAAGACTACCACTGCATTGATATAAGAGCCCTCGTTCAACCTATTCAACTTGTCTCCTGTAGCAGCGCTTTAGGCCTCCAGGTTAAGACTTGTTAATAGAAGTGAGACCACCGCCTTCAGTGTAACCGTCTGCGCGATTAGCCCAGCCCCCACCTTCTGTGTAACTGCCCTCGTTTCGTTGATACCGCCGCCATTTGTGCAGTTTAAAGTTGATATTGAAGTAGTGTCTGTCTGTTGATAGTCTGCCCTACCTTCTACTTCTTGGCTAGTTGTCAGGAGTGTTAGGTTCTGCCGCTCACAAAGAAACTGAAGACTTGAACAGTCTAAGGTTTACTTGAGTCTTGATATTCTGTTGGCGTGAAGTCCCTGCTACCCCAGCATAACCGTGCTTAAACCACATAGTTTGCTATTGAAACAGAGTCTTATAAAAACCTTTGCACACCCTCTTGACGGGTGATACGTACCCTACTTCCCCGAACACACACACACGAGCATTAGGACCGGATTACTGTTTTGTTTTGATTTTGGTTGGATTGTGATTAGTGACTAGCTCGCTTCACTCTCTAGTTGATTTCATTAGATTACACGGCCGCACCCTAGTGCACCGTTTCCGTGGGAGCCTTGGGCAGGTGCGATAAGAGCTGGCGGAGCTTAGTAAGAAAATGGCAAGAAATGCGCCGCCTGACGGTCAAAAAATATTGGGGCGGGTAGAAGCCTGCAAAGGCTTACCAGAGGCTTTATACAGATGTAATACACCATGCCCGGGAGCCTTGGGCGGCTGCGATGAGAGTTGGTGGAGCTAGGAGAGAAAATCGTCAGAAATATGCCGACATAGCAACCCCAAGAAATGGAGCAGGGGAGGACTTGGTACAGCTTACCAAAAGCTTGATATAAGTGTAATCCACTGCGCCCGGGAGCCTTAGGCGGCTGTGAGAAGAATTGGTGGAGCTGGATAGGGAAATGGTCAGAAATATGGCAACATAAAGTTCCTGAGAAATGAGGTGGCTGAGGACTTGCGAAGACTTACCAAAAGCCTGATACAAGTGTAATTCACTGTGCCCGGGAGCCTTGGGTGGCTGTGAGAAGAGTTGGTGGAGCTGTAAAGGAAAATCGTCAGAAATATACGACATAGTGACCCCGAGAAATGGAGCAGCTGAGAACTTGCGAAGACTTACCAAAAGCTTGAGATATCTGTAATCCCGAATTTTAAGGGACAATTGGACCCCCGCCAAGTGGTCTACACTCAGGGAGGGTACTGAATTATGCCTGAGGGTCGGAGATATTTTTTGGAAAATGACCTTCGGAGTGGCGCAGCAGGGATGCGCAACACGCAGAACAATTCCATGAGTACCATGGCTCAAAAAAACAATTTGAGAACCGCGCAGAGTGATCTACACTCAGGGCAGGTCAAATCGAATGAGCGAGGGTCAGAGGTTTGAGGGGAAATCTGGTGTTCCGCCGAGCGCATGGACCAGCCAGGTGTCGGAGAAACAGTGATAGGACACATCCCAAAGTTTGAGGGACGATTGGACCCCTCCAAGTGGTCTACACTCAGGGAGGGTACTGAATTATGCTGCCAAAGGTCACCCCAGGGTCAGAGGTGTTGCTAGGAGGCGGTCGACAGCGCCAACCTCGAATCTGCACACAGTCTCTGGCATCGTATCCGTGTCTTGGGCGAGCTGCTACACCATCAGCGAGCGATCTACGCTCACTGGTGGTGGGTCGAGATCGAGATTGTTGTGACTCGTCACAACCCTGTCACAACCTTTCGTAGAATTCAGGGCTCAAAAAAAATTCACTGGGTTTTGATACTCAGTCTTATAGATTGATTCACTAGTGGCTTCAATCATTTGTATTGCGTCTGTGCGATATATTGTATGGTGATTTTACATTATGTATATATTTGTGTATACAACTCAGCGACGCAAGGCACAACTCAGTTAATCGCAAGCAACCCTCGGACGACACTATCGGCGACGATCTCGACCCCGTCCCAGCACCTCTTGATCTCCCTTCGGAACTTCAGGTTGCTTCTCCACTGGCTTTGGCATAGCAACACGAAAACACCTTTCGCGAAGTGGCCGAGATGTTTCGCAAAGAAGTCGTTCTCGCATTGTGGCGTCCACCACGACCCATCGAGACCCCCACGCGCCCACGCATTTGGTTCTCCCTGACCGCCGTCCTAGGTGCCGCCAACCTCCTTTGAATTTTCTCTGTTTTGCGCAATATCGGTTTTCTGATTCGATGATTTCCATCCTGGTCGTCGATGCGCCGTAGGCAAGCCAGCGAGTCGTTGGCGAAAGGAAGAGATGAGATAAAATAGCGCGTACATGGGGGCTAGGTTCTTCAGCGTCGGAGATGGTGGTTGGCGGAGAGATGATGGATTGATTGATGTGTTGTGCGTATTAATCCCAGCACATGCTCAGGCGCGTCGCGTCGGTAATTGTCGGAGATTTGGATAACTACGGTGAAAGGATGAAACAAATCAAAAAACGCTTGTAACGACAGTAAACACAAGGAACAGTGGATCGTGGAAAAGCAAAAAGCAAGATCAGAAGACTCACCTAACTCTCCCCCGCATAAGCCCACACCCCACATCGCTTGCTCGGGCCTTTCCAGGTCCCACGATCATATCTTCGGTCACTTGCATTTCTGTCGAAAAAGATGCGGGACGTGGACCGGCGGTGAAGGCGGCCATGGAGCCACTGAATTGGGGGCGGTAGGTAAAGGGTGCGAAGGGGAATGAAGAGGGGGAGAAAGGACGGCGGATAATATGGTTATGAAGAGAAGGGATCAGGGGCAGGCGAGAGGCGGTCGGAGATTTCCATTGGCGAGACTCGTGGAGTCAACGAAGAGGAATGCCTGCGCAATGACAAGCAGTACTGCGGGTTTTGCATTCGCGGAGAGGGTGCGGCTCACTGGTTGGGGGAGCAGGACGTGACCCAATTTCTTTGGGCGTCTGTTTGATATCCAACGAACACCAAAGTTCCGAATTGTTCTGTGGCGGCGTTCAGACCCCGCCTGACAGCATGAAGCCAATATCACGTATGGCTCCATGCCTCGTGTACCTCAACGCATCGTGGCTCGACCGGTGGTGATAGTGGGCTTAGTGCAAGGCCATTGGTTCCTTCCGTTCACACGGTCTGGTCATCAGTTTGTTCATCTGACCTGTTTCTTGATCCCCGATTCCATTCCCTAATTACATTCACTCTATCGAGCACGAAGTACTTTACTACCAGTCTTTACTTGATTCCTTTTGCGCGTTTTTCTTTCTTCTTACGTTGTCCGAATTGATTGTTTTTTTATTTCACCCCGAATGAGTTGCCAGAGCGAAGCGGCGGCGGATCTTGTCCCTCAAAGCAGGGTTTCCCCGGGCCCCGCGTGCATCATTTATCATTTCCGCAGGACAGCTTGAAGACAGCTTCTAGTAGATTCTTCGCAGCAATTGACTCGAAGTCTACCGCTCACGGATCCAATCTAAATTTTTCCTTGTGTCTCAACTTGAGGATATCCGGATGCGGTGACTGTTGAATCGCACAACAGCCAAAGAGCGAGAATAGCGCGGAGGGAGCGAGGCTCAACGAGAACGGCGCTACAGCAACCGGACAAGAGTGTCCCTCAAAATAGACTTTACTCCGACATGCATCATTTATCATTTCTGTAAGACAGCTTCTCCACAGCACTTCCATCTATTCCTGGGCGTTCTCATCTGGAAGCCGTAGATAGTATAAACAGTTCAGCTCTGTGGTGCCCTTGTGTCCGCCTGTCGTTGTCCACTTAAAATTTCAGCGCAATGAACATCAATTCTGCATCCACTGACTGCGGAGTCTTCGCACTCATAATTGGCATAGACGAGGTGTGTCATTAGCGTGATATCGCTCTCCTCGCGAAATAACATATCTGTAGTATTCAAGCCCCCGTATTCCGAACTTGGGGGGCTGTGTCAATGACGCCAACGCTTTCAAGAACTATTTAACGGATTCCTTGAATGTTCTGGACTCCACGGAGCATATCAAGCTTTTGACCAACGCAGCAGCTCAGCGCGAAGACATTCTCAAAGCATTCGATACTCACCTTATTAACAACGACCGCATCCGCAACATCGCTTCTGGCGGCGACATAGCCCAGGGGGACACAATTATTGTTTTCTTCGCAGGACACGGTGGCGATCCCAAGACTTGTGAAAATATGTTCGCCCCAAGAGGCATCGCAGAGACAATCTGCCCGTACGACCAGATGGCCGATGACAGCGTGGAGCAAGAAGGACTATCCCATGGCATTCCACACTACACCGTCAACCACCTGTTTCGGAAATTGGCGGAAAAGAAAGGAAACAATATTGTACGTATATATCCATATGTATCCTCTCATTCGTCCACCAATGTTCATAGACCGCCATTTTTGACTCGTGCCACTCTGGAGGGGTTAGCCGTGAAAAATCTACTGCCCGATACTGCTCGTCAGTTGCCCCAATTCCTGCGGATCTTGACCATGCGCTGCTCTTCGATGGGAAGTCTTTCCCCTTCCGCGCTATGAACGAAGAAATTCCGACCGGCTTCAAGCACAGGCGTATGGGGTCCCACGTTCTCCTCGCTGCATGTAGAGATTCCCAACGGGCACACGAAACCTGGAGCACTGGCGAATCCCGAGTCCGTGGTCGCTTCTCGGAGAGTCTCGAACGCAACCTAAAGAAGGCTAACCTCGAGACAACAACGTACCGCGATATAATCGATCGTGTTGACAGGTGGACATTCCAGGAGCCGCAAGTCGAAGGCGAGCACAAAGATCGCCTGCTGTTCAACAGAACGTACCCTCACAGACCGGGCTCATCGTGGCCCATCATCAAAGGCGCTAGCCCGGGATGCATTCGTGTCGCGGTTGGGAGCGTCGAGGGTGTGGTGACGGAAACTGAGTTCCGCGTAGAATGCACCACGAACAGCACAGTAGGATACTTCCGTGTCCACAAGGTTGAGCTCGACTATTCCGATCTGGAGGCCAAGAGCAAGAATACTCACCCCATCGCGCAATTCATACCTGGCGAAGCAAATGCAAAGGTGTCGAGCTGGAATAATGATCAGATGGTGCTGAGGGTCTTCCTCGACTCCACCACCGATAATGTCATTGGCGAGACCACGAATCGGAGATTCATCAAAACTAACAGGGAAACTGCTCACATCGAGCTAAGCCAATCGATTCCAGGGAGCTTTGTTGTTACCTGGCTCTCGGGCACCCTCCAGGAATTTATCCCCGGTGGTACTGCACTTTCTTTGAAGCCTGGCGTCCTACTAGCCGACGCCATTGACGTAGTCGCGCACTTCAACTACTTTCTCAATGTGCACCATGGCGGGACCCCGATTGAAGGTGTCACATTCGAGATGCACGTCCTTGAAGGGGAACGTTTTAAGGGACGCATGCGTGTCGGAGAAAATCTCATCAAAGCGAAGGTGGCGCATGTGCACGAGGGGGTGAGATACGGAATCACGGTCTACAACCAGTCGCAGTATATCCTCTATGCGTACCTTTTCTACTTCGATGCCGACAATTTTTCCATCCAAGTAAGTGCTATTTTGTGCAACCTGGGGTCGGAAGAGGTGCATTGATTTCACAACTTAGGACTGGACCGATCCCCATATGCAGACACCGCTCGGCCCCACTCCACCCCATAGGAAGGAATGTGCGTTCGGCTATGGTCCTAATGTCGGAGCGTTTCAGTTCGTCCTTCCGGATGGGAAGAAAGAGGACGCAGGGTTCTTGAAGCTCGTTGTCTCGACCAAACGCCTCAACTCGCATTTGATTAAGCAAGAATCCCCATTCAATGACATTGCCGGGCGCTTCAAATTTGAGCGGGAGAAGCTAGATGAGGGAGATGTTTGGGGTACAGACAGCATTGTTATCATTGCGAAGCGAGACTGATTTAAATGAATGTTTGGGCGATCTGTTTGAGTATGTGTACTGTAACTGTGTAGCTGTCAAAAATGCAAAATTCAGGAACTCTAGATTGAATTTTTGCGAAGATTAAATCATCCTTGCTTTGTGTTGAGTATGAGCCTCTAGTGGCAGTACCCTGCGCCTTGACTACACTTTTCCATGAGCATTATCATAATGTTACTTGTCCAAATCCGGCTGCAGGCACTTTTTATGATTCAGTTTTATCAGATTTAATCTTCTAAGTTTGGTTGAATACAAATATTATTCGTTCTTTAACGAGATGGTAGAAATCCTGTGCTGTTGCCCCATATGTCTACTCCTTTCCGCTTTCTCTTTGTTTCCTCTATGCCTAATTCCATTTGTCCATCCAACCTTCCCATATTTCCCAGCTGGAACTGAACCCATGATGGACCATGGGCTTAACTACGCAACAACTGTGATCTGTCAAACAAACCTTGATTCAGACGATACAGCAGTATACTGCAGAAATGCCAGTGCAGCTTACTTTCAACGGTGGTAACGAGACGGGCCTTATGAAAGCACTTCGGCAAGAACTTCGGTGAGTATTGTTCTGTGCATACATGAATGTAAAACTCATTGACTTTTGCAGTCACAGGCTCCTGGCAGACGAGCTCACTGAACTCGATCGGCCATCAACTGTCATGTTGAAAAGCACGGATAATATTCCGATTGAGTCTCTGTGGAGCTATTGGCAGACATACACTGGGTGGAATATCAAGGAAATAATTCTCCAAGGGAATGCAAACGGGCTATTTGCCCCTGGGAACCCAAACCATGTGTCAGTGTCTATTGTCTCAATACAATATTCTATCGACACTTACATTTTTGGCAGGAACTTGTTCCAATGGTTGTGGTCCCGCATCGTCCAGCTTCATCTTGATGAGCTCCAGGACCACTGGAATGCGACCCCGCGTCGTTCACAGAAGTTCAAGCTGCTGCCAATGGCTGCACCTGAGATGATTTTCTTTTATCCAGAGCGGTATGATATGCTACACTGTGGGACAACAGTTCCTGCAGAGCTTGTCGAAGAGCTACGTGCTACACACCTCAATAAAACTCGCACTGAGGTAATGGAGTGGGTTCCCCAGGCGTTTGATCAACTCGTAGGGGATGCCTACGAGTATATTGGATCCCCGGGGCTCCATTATACAACAGGCTGGGCGACTTTTGGGAAATTAATTGAAGTTATTGAAAGCGCATAATGTAGCGTGTTGAATGGAATATTTGACCTGATTCTGCAGCGGCGTCTTTAATGCTTTGAGATTTCGGGTACATTGAATTTTGCGGGAACATTGCCTCGTTGTGCAGTGGAAAATTGTTTCCCCTAGTATTCTTTGGAATCGATGTTTGTTTGAAAGATACCGGGTGTTCGTTGTCCTCCAACAAATTGCCTTATTAAGGGTTTGGCGGTGAAAACTTAAGGCTTATAAATTCTGCTTAGTCAAAACAAACACGACCAAACACGGCGGCGGTAAGCGGAATGGTAGATCGGCAGTTCTTTCAACGGAGTTCGGTAAGCGGCAGTTAGTATCAGTATCGGCGGCAGGTTTTAAAATCGCGCAAGCAATAAATGCAAAACATGACTAAATTATTCAGACTACCCGAAAGACAGGGGGAGGGAAGTCTCCTACTGTAAAAACTGGGGCCCTTTATATACTCCAGCATGTGAGTCATCTTTTCCCGACTCATAGCGAGGCCCCGGATGTATGACTTGGCGTGACTCAGTGTGACTCCTATTTCGGTTCCGCACGTGACTCATTCCGGGCCGGCTATCCTTTCTTTGTCTATCCACGTATTTTCTCACTATTCCCTCGACAATCTTCCAAGTGTATTGCTCGTACTTCAAGGCAAACATTAATCATGCATCACATCGTGGAAGCAGAAGACTCGGGCATCAGAGAGCACGGAGAAACACAAGACAGGAAGCCGAATCGGAACAGCTGCATCAGATGTTCTTCGGTAATTTTCAGGATCAATTGTTCAAATCACTATCACACGCACCTGGTTTAAACACCTGAACTGATGATTTCTTTTTGTTAGACAACACGCACTCAAATCTAGAGAAATGACATCACTGGTCTGAATTTAGAGCTGACATGACGCCGTGCTACAAAGGCGCACGGGGACTTGGAACCAATCTCCCCCAGTCGGGTATTGCAACAGCTGAAGCGATTGTTTGCCATCGGTTCAAGTACCAGATCCCAAAAGGCTCTTTGGTAGTGTCATTCTTCCGAACAACAGCACCCACAATTGAAGTCGGTAATCCAAAGTGCTTGTTCTCAAAAAGGAAATTTCATTTCATCCTTGGCCTTCCCACCGACCGTAGACGTCCCATATCTCTTAGTCTTTTCTGTGTGTCTGCAGGTCTTATCTGATTTCTTTCACAAATCTAGAGTCTACTATATTGCCTGTATATCTGGGGGATAGTTTACTGGCTAATACAGAGTACACAGCTGGCTTTTATACATTTCAGAGAGAAGTAAAGGAGATAGACGGAATGAATAGGAACAATAAAGGGTGGGAGCCCGAGTAGTGAATGGCCAACGGCATAGAAGACATTCTCAACCATGGGTAATATGACCTGCTACCGGAGCTAGTCCACATGTATTTCTCTAGCATGCCATAAGACGTGCTTAGTTGTCTTGGTTTCCATCTTTCTGACTGAGCAAGTTGGTCATTACTGACTAGTCAAGTCAGTCTTAGTCAAGTTCTATTCAATTTCTCTATCAGTCCCATACTTCACAAGCTCAGTGGAACTCATAGTACATATCAAGCAGATTGACAAGATAGCACTGTGCTATACTGGCTGACCATTATAGTGACCAGAGAAATATAGCATGGCACTATTCTATAGTGTCGATCCTTATCAATCATATCAGTAAATCCTTGATGCGAGACCCGCATCTTTCTAACGGTCAGATCTGCCTGAGTAACCATAGTGATGGTTAACTTAGTAAGATGTCTTCATCACAATCTAATCAGTTGGTCTTATACATAAAATGGTGTGGCGCTATATCCCTGCCGGCCCTAATGTGGTTGTACTAATCCTGACTTCGTATATCTTGTTTTAATAGTCATCAGATTATTTAGAGGTCGTTGAAGCGGCAAGTCAATAATTCTGAGTAGTTCCCTGATGTTTCACCTCTAGTGCATAAGATAATGGTTTACCGCCACCACCTATAGCTCAGTGTAGAGTATCATAGTCAGGACATAACAGCCTTTTGGGCTGCCTTGTCAAGACTACTCAATCCTTCATAGTTGATTTGTTACACTGACTTTCGGCCATCAATAGTGTAGCCTACCACCCCAGGGAGGGTGTATGCTCATAATCTAATGCCTTACTTCTGCCCGCTAATAGGTTCAAAATGAAATAAAAACTGGTGTTTTCATGCATGTTTTGGTACATGCCCTATCAACGGTGGCTGGGATGGTCGTCGTGTTGGCGAACCATGTGCTTGCATTACGAGGCGACAGGGCCAGTTAGAATATACCTGCTTTCTTTCAAGTACTAAGCAGGGTCTCAATTTCTATCATCAGAGTATATTCTCCGAGTTGTATTTCTTAGACACAATTCATTTTTCGTTCCTTTGACCTCAGGTTGCCAGAGCGGAGCGAAGGCCCGTCTTGTCTGCGGAATTGGACTGGGCACAAGACTGGGTCTAAACCGTGTGGACATCAGTCGGGACGTTGCAATCAGACTGTACCTACCTCATCTCTGATATATCCAGGCTAGATGAATGAAATTGAAATTTTGCACGGTGACTACAGATGCCCCTGCCGACGCAGTGCAATTGCGGCATCTAGGCCTCCAAGCCCAGCACCGACAATGGCGATATTGAGCGGCCTGGAATCGGCTGTGGGAGCAGACAGGAGTAGGTGCGGGCCAGCCAATCTTGGATCGTGGGGAGCGCGAAGTCACCGCGCCGATTTACAGCCACATTGATGTTTGTGCCTGTTTACACGTTGGAACTTTTCCTAAGAAAGGCAATATTCGTGTGATTATAGATACTGTCATTGCATATAGCACGTCTTCTGCCAAAAGCTTAGTTGTGTGGGCATCCGAACTCCAGATGGTAAGTTGGGCTTTTCCTTTGTGCTGGTAGAAATAGAACTTCAGTCCTCCCTGGCACAAATAAAGCAAACAGTCATGACTTGCTATGGCATCCTATTTGCAGATATCTAAGGCCGACGGGGCGTATCCATCACGAAGACTGCTCTAGTTTGCGGCTCTCCAGATGATGTCTACTATGAATCAGCCACCGTTCGCACACGAGACCACATTTCTTCATGCCTTCTGTATCATCTATGTCTCGGTAAAGATCGATGAGGCAGTCAATGAGCTCCTGTGCCAGTGAGTTCATGCTGGCAGTGGCAAGTGTGCGCGGAATCGCTGTATAAGACTCACTCTTCATCAAAACCGGGAGCAGGCGTACCAGGATCAAGTGGTTTATGGATTTCAGGTGGCCAGGCCAGGCGGAATATGATTAGTCTCCCCTAGGCAGACACTTCAACAGTTTTGAGCTCGTACCTCGCTTGTTGAAGTCTGCTGTTTACCGCGGGGGTTGGATCGCAGTAAAAGCTTATTATGTAATTTTAGGTAAGCAGATTCCAATTTTCTTCCTGCCACATGGGAAACACAGATTTTGACAAGAGTCTTGGGGGATGACCTCTTGTGTTGTACTGCTATCATTTGTCTACCCAACAATTTGTAAATAAGAGGTGTAATGCACTCATTAGAATACACCGTTTTGGCTTGCGATTGCCACGTGATTGATGGTTCAAACTTCGGCTGAGGCGCAAGGTCAGTGAAGACTCGGCCGTAAAAAAATTGGAGAAAAATGCAGGAGCATCTATTACTTGATAATATGTTCCTGGAGCCAAAATAGCGCATATTTGTACCACATATACGGGGGAAACACGAAAATGAGGCACATCACGCGGCCATCAATTAGGTAATAAGCTTTTACTACGATCAGACCCCCGCGGTAAACAACAGACTAGAATATGATGATGGTGAGAGAAAATATGTTGCCGAGTTGTTGCCGAGGGCGGAATACCAGACCGGCCCTCCGACACCCTGGATCCTTCTTCACTCGACCACCATGTCGATGTACCGCCCCTTGTCTGAAATTCCGGTCCTGACAGCGGCCCACTTGCTAAACGATGGTGCAGCCACACATAACTTGAGACCTTATGAACTGACTAGGTCGTAGTTGTACAAGTTCACTTGTCCATTAAAGACAATCTCCGTGATGTCAAGCGATCTATCTACGCATGAGCATCACCGCTCTCGCGACTGTTCCCGTCTCTCTCGGCAGTGGGAGTTGTGGGCGTACCGAGCAGCGTGTGGCCTAGTTTCTACAGCCGCAGATTGCGTGCAGTCACATTGTGTTGAGTCATCAGCCTACATGCCTCCCCTGTAGAATTACGGCTCCACTGCAAGTGCGACGCACCCAAGTATCGCCGGCATATCGTCCAGCACCTATGCCGCCCGCTCCTCGGTACACAGCACGCCCACATTGCCACCGCGAATTCTGCTGTGCCCGCCATACATACTTGTAGATTTGTACAAGGGGTACAGACAAGGTGCAGTACGTGCTTTCCGTTTTTGCAAAAGGAGTGAGTAATGTTGACTAATTTCTTTTAATGATTTCTTCACTAGGTTCTGATTTTATCGGCCACAGAGTCGTTCATCCTGCCCATATCCCCTAGACCTCTCCTTTCCTCACGGACCCGGACGGGATTATCCCCAAGGTATTGACTCGTCTGTGTCAGGTGCTGCTCCTCCTGCACACTGGACGGGGGTGTGGGGTGGATTTGATGGATTGACTAGCTGTTGGTGGTCTGGGTGGTTGTTATCCAACCATCAACCTGCCCACCATAACTCTCTCCAGTATTGGATCCCCCTTTGCGCTACTACTATCTCGCTGTACAACCCCAGTACCCCTCCACGCTGCGGTGCTTGTTCAATCTTCCTGCTTGTGGCTTCCATACTTTCGCTACGTTCTTAGATTACACACCCTGATGATCTCCTCTGTGACATTTATCATACATCGCTACCATAGTGCTATAGTGTCTCCCTTCAAGTTCATGTGCTCGTCACATTATGTTCCTCACCTGCCTGCTCCCCTTCTACTTCCCAGCCTTCCGTTCCTGTGTCTTGGCCACGTGTCCTTACACGTCCATCTACCACATCTCCATGCCACCAGTCCACTTCATATCTGTCAGCCACCCCGCTTCCCGTCCTTCCCTTGCTCCATGCCTTCATCACATCCTCCTGCCACCGCCTCGTTCCCTCCTTTCCTTCCTTCGCCTCTGGCCATTGCTCTTTTCTCCCCCCAGACCGACCATCCCTGCATAACAGACCCTGGCAGTGGCGGCGGAAATGAGATGATGGCCAACTTAGGATGGGGATGGTGCGTTGATGTGTCCCTGTTTTCGCGGTTTTCAGAGGGAGGGAGGGAACAAGATGGGGCCGAGTAACTGAGGAGGCAGAGCTTTTAGCGGATTCAGACGCTTCTTGAATGTCCTTTAGACTGGAAGCCGCAATAGAAATTGGGATTAGCTTCGGGTCCGCGAGTCTTCTAATATCCTTCCAGAATATACCCCTGGACTTCGTTTCCATCACTTTTTTGAAGTTTATTACACCCTCGGTGGCCTTCAGGAAAACTGGACATTCCTGCCTTTGCTTTCACCTCACACAATGCCCAAGGGTGCTCACTGGATGTGTGTTGCATCGATCCGGCCAGTTGCCCGACAATCCAGAGCGCATATGTGATGGTCTCGCGAGTTAGCTCACTCAATGGTCTCTGTATCTTTCGCCCTTCTAGACCACACACATAACCATATATCACACAGGCTGCGAGAGGAGTTGAAACGTACAGATCTCGAAGCAGATAACACAAAGGTCACTTGCGAGGAGTTATCATGGTTCCATGACTTGATACCAAAGGGTCAGGTCAAATTGTTGACCCAGAGGGATGTCGGGCCGGAATGTGCAGACCTGGATGTTGGTATGAGATCTCTGAACAGTTAGAGGGTATGTTTCTATGTTCAGGTATTTCAGGGTAGATTGACATATGGTTTTAAGTAGCACCTGCCAGCACTCCTTTCCGTTTCAACCAATACTGAACCCTGGCTTGAAATCTACTTACACTCTCCTTGGGGTAGGGATTGAAGAGACGTCACTGCTGAGCATTGCAAAGAACTCAGTGTATATCTGTGTGGCGCAAAACTTCGCAATCCTAGTCATAGCACATGAAGGTCCCTCGTGTTGACGGAAAGAAGGCCTACCCCTGGGGTTGCCTTTTTGGGAGGCTGTGGTTATTAAGGCCATCAACGGATCACACTAGGACTTGTGAGCAGATATTTGTACCATTAATCTCTTTCGTCATACCACGACTGCCTCCCGCCTCTCTTTTCATGGGCATAAATACGAGCTTTTCCACTAGCTCTCTGATCCCCCCTCTACCCCTTGCCTACCCCCTAACCCATCTTAGCTTCCAAGTCCGCCTTGGTTAATACCATTTTCCCGTCAAACTGAGGTGGCATACAATACTGGTAAGTGGTATATGCCCTCTCATGGGTTCCCATCCATCCATAGACCCCAATACCCTGCTTGTTACCTATTTCTGTCTTTCCATTGTGATTAACGCGTTATAACGCGTGCTATCATATGCACCGCGTGTATTGAATATCTGCCACCGGGTTGTTCTTCCGAGTGTTGCCTCCCATTGGTTCCCCACTGCGAGCACACCATGTTCCCTTGCCAATTACAAGGCAGGAACCCTTCAGCAGGACCCTGGATTATTCAGAGGGTGTGCCGACCACCAATAGATCGGCACTGCATCTCATTCAACTTGTTTCTGCTTCGACTCAAGTCTCCCCTTGGTTCCAAGCACGGAACTTGATAATACTCATTTGTAGGTCTCGCTAGATACCCGTTTCTCTAGGGTTTCCCAGAAAGGGTTCTTGAGAAAGAACCTTAGAATGCCTTTAGAGTTGTGATCTGGATCCTCAGAATAGCCGACCACCTGTTTCGGTGTATCCACATTTGATGGTAACCGGCAACTCTGGCAACCGAAACACTCGTGACCAGGCAAGTCCCCCCCTAGCGTCTCAACACAACACAACACATTGCCAACTCCTGTTCCTTTGACCCATTTCCGTTGCTCAAGTGAATGTTGGAAACAAGTCAAAAGAAGTTCCTTGACTTATTATTCGGCTGCATGTTTCCCTTACGGTTTTTCAGGGTGAGACTTGCCAATGGGTGTTTCTAATTACTTAGAACGCCCACCCGTTTCTCTGTGGTTCGCCCAACAGCTACCAGGAACCAGTACTGTTGCATAGAAATAACAGTTTCAGCAATGAGCATGATCAGAAACACGCAAAATTACGTGTATCTAACCATGGCCCAATTACTGGCTTATCACCGCCCTCTTTTGGGTGTATTACCGCGGCCTTCCAAGCCGTCTTGAGGACGCCATTGCAAAGACTCAGCTTCCGGCTACGCTTGCCGGACTGAAGGCTCTCGTCTCCCAGCTCGACCAGCGGTACCACCACTGTAACACTGAGCATGCGGCTGCCAATCTGCCTTCCTCAAAATCTTCCGGCGATACTTTCGGCTCCACCTCGACATCTGGCGGTGGAGGTGGACGCGGTGGGGGCAAGTCCAAGGGTAAAGGCAAGGGCAGTGGAAAATCCAATTCTCTGCCTAAGACCAATCCTCCGGCCAACACTCCGGCTAATGGCAACGCAGCTCAGGCCTCCGGGTCTAAGTCAGCCACCAAACCTCACACTGTCAAGCTCAATTCTTTAGGAAAGCTCAAACCGGAGGAATGTGAGTGACGCATGAAGAACAACCTCTGCATGTTCTGCGGCGGTGCTGGCCACAAGATGGCTGAGTGCAAGAAATGTCCCCCCAATGCTCAAGGCAAGGCCGGAAACATTTCCGAGTCTACACCTCCTGCCGCTAATGCTGTTTCTTCCGAGTCAAAAAAACAGGCAGTGGCTCGGATACCTCTGCACCTAGTCTGAGCCGTGTTGACTCTGAGGTGCTCGGCAAGGTTACTCTCAATGTGTCCACTCTTTCCCCTAACACCTTTTATGTTGACCTCGATATATCACTACTCTCTGCAGCCTATATTTCTCCTTCTGGTATGCTTTCCGGCTTCCCTGTTCCGGATGCGGGCATAACCCTGTGTTCGTCCTTTGTACAGTGAGTTGCCGCAGGATTCAACCCCCGCTTACGGGCGCTCATCAACTCCAGCTCTTCACACTGTTTTGTGTCTACTAGGGTTTGCAAATATAAAGGGTTTTCTCCATATGCAGTTGCACCGGTTAAACTCTGGTATCTCGACAGCTCCTCATCCATCATTGACCAATAGCTTCAATTGCTCCCTCGGTTCCCATCTGGCGATGTCCATTCTATGGAATTATATGTCCTCCATCTGGATTCTGGTTGTGACTTGGTTCTTGGACTAAATTGGCTACGCCGCTACAATCCGTTGATTGATTGGTGCAACACCTCACTAAAGTTCAGCCATGTTTACGACGAACCTATTGTGTTGACACTCCCGAAAGCTATTTCGGATCCTGTTGCAGTCTCTCTGGCTATGGAGAAGACGGAGCTTCCAGCTCTCCTGGCTATTGCCCCATCTATATTGCTGATGTCTTTGCCTGAATCCGCTCCTTCTATCTTCTATGGAGACTCCTTCCGAGGCTTCTGCACCTCATCCATTCACTACAGCCCCGCTTGTGTCCATGTTCAATGCGGCTGCTTTCCATGCAATTATTCCTGACAAAAGCACCGTGCAGTATACCCTTTGTGCTACTCTGACCGAGGAGACTTCTGGCTTCGCGTCCTCAGCACATGCAGACTTCGCGAACTTGTCTGGCATTCCGGCTGAGTATCATGACTTCGCTGATGTCTTCTCCGAATCTGAGGCTTACAATCTTCCACCCCATCGCAAATTCGATCTCAAGATTGAGACTGTCAATGGTGCAGAGCCTCTGGTCAGTCCTATCTATTCCCTTTCTCCAGCTGAGCTTACAGCACTTCAGGAGTTCCCCAACAAGAACTTAAAGGCGGATTTTATATACCCATCTTGTTCCTCCCACAGTGCTCCAATTCTCTTCCCAAAGACGAAGGACAAGAGTCTCCGGCTTTGCGTCAACTACAGAGGGTTGAATCACATCATGAAGAAAGATCGTTATTCACTTCCCTTGATTGCTGATCTCCTTGATGCTCCTGGAAGGGCGCGAATTTACACCAAACTGGAGCTTCACCACGCCTATCATTTGCTCCACGTCGCCCCCAGCGACGAGTACAAAACCGCCTTCCAGTCCCATTACAGCTTCTACAATTTCCAAGTCGTTCCAGAAGGGCTTTCCAACGCACCGGCCGCTTTCCAGTGTTCCCTCAATACTCTCTTTGCGGATCTACTTAATGTCTATGTCGTTGTTTACCTCAATGATATCTTGGTGTATTCCGATGATCTGTCCATGCATACTGCGCATGTTCGCGAGGTCCTCCGGTGCCTTCGCAAAGCTGGACTGTATTGTAAAGTGCTGAAGTACAAGTTTGGAGTCACAACATACGAATACATGGGCTACATCCTTTCACCCGATGGTTTCCGCATGGCTCCAGACAAAATTTCCGCTATTATGGAATGGCCTGTTCCACGGAAGGTAAAGGACATACAGTCCTTCCTTGGTTTTTGTAAATTTTACCGGTACTTCATTTATGGCTACTCCAGCATTACCATCCCACTCATGTGGCTTACCTGTACCGGTGTTCATTGGGAATGGGCAGCCACTTGTCAATCGACCTTCAACACTCTCAAAAAAGCGTTCACGGCAGCTCCAGTCCTCCATCACTGGATTCCAGGCCATCAAATTATGGTTGAGACGGATTGCTTCCGATTACGCCATTGCAGGCATTCTCTTCATCCTTGGAGATGTCGGCGAATTTTATCCCGTCGCCTTCCGAAGCTGGACACTTAGGGCTCCGGAACTCAATTATGACATGCACAATAAGGAGCTCCTTGCTATTTTTGATTGCTTTACTCACTGGCATCATTATCTCAAGGGTGCTGGCTGGTCGAGCTGAGCTCATTAAAAAAAACAGACGCTCAGCTCCAACCAAGAAGCAAGGCCAAGGTAAGCAGCAAGTGGAACCTGGCATGAAGCGCCGGCGAGCGCTTGTTAACCGTTCTTTAATGAAATGCTTCGCGATTCTTTATATGTGTTTGTGTTGTTGTATTTCCTTTCGTCTTCCTTCGGTGCCCATCCACATCTATCTCCTTTTGTTCTAGTATTCCCTGAGGAACCCCATGCGGCTCAGCAGCTGACCTATGCACAGCTCTTTTTCGACAGGACATAGTCTTGCAGTAATCACGCCCCTGTTAGGAAGACACCGATTGATTACGCAATTATGTGGCTGTGCTCCCAAGCGTTCTTTCCTTCGTAGCGCAGCCGGTAGGGGCTGAATGAGTCAGAAAATATTTATACATGTATAGAAGATCCATATAGTCATTTTGTACAGTGAAAGTCAAGCGATCCACTGACCCGATCTCAATATGAGATTAACCTGAAATTTGATCAAAATTTTTGCCTCAACAGGTTTATCACATCACTTCAGGCTATGGCAAATCAGGCCTCACTAGGGCCCACTCAAGCTTGGGGATGTTGGCCCTATTGGGGTCAGATTGGTGGTTTGAAACTAAGCCCTTGGTTGCAACCATATCAGTTGGTTGCAACCACCTTGCCTTACATGGATGTGTCCATAGTGGTGTGACGTGACCACCATGGATACATCCAATGCTGCACTTGCACAGCCTGTTTTCGGGGTTTTTGCACCTCTATAGAGACCTTTTTGCATGCCCTGGGCTGCTCCCAACCAGTCCCTATCCACTGGCCTACCCAGGAGACATGTAGGATGCCTGGTGCTGCACTTGCACAGCCTGTTTTGGGGATTTTGCACCCTGCACTGGCCCCATTTCACAGGGGGGCTGCTCATCCCCCACCCTTTTGGGTGCCTGAAGCTGTGCGCAGCTTGTTCTGGGGTTTTTCCTTTCACCCTGCAGCAGCCATTCTGCAGGCTGGGTGCTTCCCCCAGCCACCAGGCCTTTCAAATGGATGGCATGCCTGGTCCTGTGTTCATGCAGCTGGCTTCATAACTGCAGTCCATCTTTTCCCATGCTACCAGGCAGACACCCACCCTGCACACCCAGTACAGAAAAATCTAGCTGCATGCATTTACTTCCAAGAGCAGTGGTCACATCCATTATGCACACCTCATTGGTTACAACCACATTTCCTTTATTTTGTGAGCCTGGATGCAACCAGACTGTGTGGTTGCATCCATCTGGTTTTGTTTTAAACTCATGGATGCACCCAGATAATGTGGTTGTGTCCACACCTTTTTTTATATGACATCTGATTATGACCATATAAGTTGGTTGCAACCAACATCTGGGCATGGATACACCCACAAGACTGTGGATGCATCCATTTGTGACCAAACAACTCTTTGGATGCAACAACCCAGCTTGTGGACTTGTGCTAAATTTTTGCATGCAATATGATTTTTTGAAACAGTTTCAATCACTTATTCACCTTGCTATATCTTACCATTTCCTTTCATCCCAGCACTCCCTCTAGCTGCTTGCTCATTTTCCACCATATCCACACCAGAAGAATTACCATATTGGGACAATATGGGTTGTTGTGGCCTGTTTGTTGGTTTACAGCTCTCCTTTTCCTACATCAGCCCTTCCCTGGCTCATAGTTCAACTGTTTAGAATAATCTAACCATCTAGAGATGTCATTATACATTCCATGAAACTGACCCGGGCAAATTAAAGCCCATTCTAGTGGAATAATAGGGTGAAAGTAATGAACTCTCCCTTTTGGGACACTAACATCTTTTTCCCAAAAAGGAAATTTCTTACATCCACCCTTCCCTGGCTCATAATTCAACTGTTTTGGATGATCTAACCATATAGGGATGTTATTCTAGGTTCCTTGAAGCTGAGTGGGCCAAATTAAATGACAATATGGGAAAATAACGAATTTGATGAATTGTGCTCCTGGCCATAATATGTTGGGGATGCAGCAAAGGTAATAGTTCCTGACTGTATTTCCCTGTTCCATGAGACTATAGGAACACCCTATAAGTAATGGACTATGTTATAATCATGGATCTGATATAACTTTCCCTTTTGGGACACTAGCACCTTTCACCCAAACAGGAAATTCTTGACATCAGCCCTTCCCTAGATCATAACAGGTGATTTATCATATTCTGATGATGAAAAAGATTGCAATTTGGCCAAAACACTTCAAATAACACTCAATATGAGTCATTTACATTGTCCCTTTCCATTCACAGTGTTTATTTTGCACTCAATGGTCTCCTTGGTCCCCTATTCACTGACGAGCTGGCAATGTTTCCAGTAATGAAATCAGCAAAAGCGGGCTGATTTCGTGATTTCCTGGATATTTGCGGGAGTAGGTTGAAACGCCGAGGAGTTCACGGACATGTGCTTGATGGTAAACGCGTGCACTGCTATGTGGCGTGTCGAGAAGGAGACGTGTTGTAAGGAAACGGGAACACGTTTCTTCTGAACAATGGTTTCTATGTGAACAATAGCTGTTTGTGATTGGCTGTGCAGTCCAAACAGAGTAGGTATATAAGCTCGATGTAAACTCGGTAGAAAAAAAGGAATACACCCGCACTTTCACCCCACTTTTTTTTGTTTTGTTTTGTTTTGTTTCGGACGGTCGAAGCGTCTTCGAGACTTGATCCCAGCACCCTACGCAACCTATGGAGCGTCGCCCTGAAATGGGTAGACCCAGCGCAAGATCGTACCGGTTGTCGTTGGCAATGTCAGCGGCAGTCCTTCTGTTTTTGTTACGGTTGATTCGGTTGGATTGGCTTGAAATAGGTTTCTGGTTCGGTGACACAGAGGTGGAAGGAATGATGAGATGGATTTGATGGCGGGAATGGAAGGAGGCTCTTGGAAACCTATTTTGGTGCTCACTCACCACACTCAGCGGCGTGCTGGTCGTGCCACTCTATTTATCAATTTCACACCGGCATTCAATGTTGATCACCTGGATTGCAGCACACATATACTTTGTGTGGAGCCCCGACCTCACTGCGCATACTGGTTTTGTTGTGTGTGTTGTTGGCAGACGGATATCTGCTTTCACGCATGCACACCGATTCCGCGCTTCATCACAATATGACCAAAAAATGTCATTTGGCATATTTCGAGTTTATGATCCTGTAGTGACCTGCTTTTTGCATGACAACTCTTTATACAGCCTGGAATATCTACTAGGAGCCTTGAGAAGGGTTTCCATAACCCTGTGACATGCTGAATAGGGTGAACAACAATATAACATATGATCACCTCAGATCATGGGGTATGGGGTGTTCTTGGGGTAAATTGTCCCCTTTCCAAATATATATACATGAGACAAGCTCAAAGGATGTGTTCTGGGATATCCCGCATCATGGGGAGGCCCACAATAGGTGAAACTGCAACTTACTTGTGTGGCCAAATTGCAATGCTTTGCATGATCAGAATATGATAGATCGCCTGCAGAGTGTCTGTTCAACCTCTAGGAGTAATGGAATACAGCTAGCAGCTATTTCCATTGGTGGATCCCCAAGATATTATGGCCAGGGATATAATTTATCAAATTCCCCATTTTCACTCAATTGTTGTACTGTAATGGGCTCTATCATATCCTAGGAAGCTTCTAAGAACACAGAACAACATCCCTATACAGTGAGATTTTATGAGCTAGGGAAGGGCTGATGTCAGAAATTTCCTTTTTGGGTGAAAGGTGTTAGTGTCCCAAAATGGAAAGTTATATCAGATTCATGATCAGAACATAATCCATCAATCCTGTGCCTTCATAGAACAGGGAAATACAGTTAGGAACCATTACCTTTGCTGCATCTCCAACATAGTATGGCCAGGAAATAATTTATTAAATTCACTATTTCCAACATATTATTGTCTAATTTGGCCCAGTCAGCTTCAAGGAACCTAGAATAACATCCCTATATGGTTAGAAAACAGTTGAATTATGAGCCAGGGATGGGTGGATGTAGGAAATTTCCTTTTGGGGAAAAAGGAGTTAGTGTCCAAAAAGGGAACGTTCGCTACTTTTACCCTATTATTGCACTAGAATAGGCTCTAATATGCCTGGTCAGCCTCAAGCAATGTATAATAGCATCCCTAAATTGTTGGATCGTTCAAAATGGCTGAAAATATGAGCCAGAGAAGGGCTGATGTAGGAAAAGGACAACTGTAAACCAACAAACAGGCCACAACAACCCATATTGTCCCGATATGGTAATTTTTCTGGGAACAGATGTGGATGTGGTGAAAAATGAGCAAGCAGCTAGAGGGGGCCCTGAGATGAAAGGAGATGGTAAGATATAGCAAGGTGAACAAACAATTCAAACTGTTTCAAAAAAATCACATTACATGCAAAAATTTAGCACAACTCCACAAGCTGGATGGTTGCATCCAAAGAATTGTGTGGTTACAAATGGATACATCTACCGTCTTGTGGGTGTATCCATGCCCAGATGTTGGTTGCAACCAATTTATATGGTTATAACCAGATGTTAAATAAAAAAAGGTGTGGATGCAACCACATTATCTGGGTGCATCCATGAGTTTAAAACAAAACCAGATGGATGCAACCACACAGTCTGGTTGCATCCAGGCTCACAAAATAAAAGGAAGTAAGTGCATGCAGCTAGATTTTGCTGTACAGGGTGCACAGGGTGGGTGTCTGTCTGGTAGCATGGAAAAAGATGGACTGCAGTTATGAAGCCAGCTACATGAACACAGGACCAGGCATGCTATCCATTTGAACAGCCTGGTGGCTGGGGGGATTCCAGCCTGCAGAATGGCTGCTGCAGGGTGAAAGGAAAAACCCCAGAACAAGCTGCGCACAGCTTCAGGCACCCAAAAGGGTGGGGGATGAGCAGCCCCCCTGTGAAATGGGGCCAGTGTGGGGTCCAAAATCCCCAAAACAGGCTGTGTGAGTGCAGCACCAGGCATCCTACATGTCTCCTGGGCAGGCCAGTGGATAGGGACTGGTTAGGAGCAGCCCAGGGCATACCAAAAAAGGCTCTATAGAGGTGCAAAAACCCCCCAAACGGGCTGCACAAGTGCAGCATTGGACGTATCCATGGTGGTCACGTCCCACCACTATGGACACATCCATGTAAGGCAAGGTGGTTGCAACCAACTGATATGGTTGCAACCAAGGGCTTGGTTTCAAACCACCAATCTGACCCCAATAGGGCCAACATCCCCAAGCTTGAGTGGGCTCTAGTGAGGCCTGATTTGACATATCCTGAAGTGATCACATATCATTGTGGAAACTGGATGAGCTGCTTGGCCGTAAGGCAGAGCTCCTACTCCTTCCGAGTTTTCTATGCCCTCAAATATTTTTGGATTTATCATCGAGCTGTGTGCGCCGCAACACGGTCCTCAAAAATTAGTTCGTGTCTTCCTGATGGGGCCGTGATTCCTAACAGACCATATACGGATACATCTTGATCATCATCCGTTTCTGGTCTGTAACAGAGACTAGACAGGACACAGTTGGTGCTGCCTGTGGCACCGCCTAATTTGATAGTCATCGCGCCGGGCCGCCGGCGGCCACGCAATCCTCCCCGAAGGGTCTCGAGATATAAAAGGGCTGCACTTTCTTGCGTTCAGACGGGTAATCTTTCGCCGATCCTCAAGTTTGCTGGGCGTAAGGCTCCAAATTTTTGTTTTTTTCGTGTATAGATCTGAGCAAAAAAAAGAAAGGAATAGGTTTTAAACCGTTTATAAACCATTTAGAACCGCTTATAAACGGTATTTTTGGGGGGCACATAAGTTACATACAGTACTACGCCGGGACATATGTACTAGCCCCGGCCGCAATCCAAAGACGCCATCTTGAGAAGCCCCTCCTTGATCCACATCTTAGTAAGCATTGCTTCCTGAATTGTGTGGGGCCTTAACGATGCCTGGAACTCGTGGCACAGATGGCGTGCGCTTGAGGATAATCGCTCTACTGAGACGCTGGTGCCAGGAATGACAAGAAAGTCGAGTGCCATCTTGGAAGCCAGTCAGCAGTTGCAAAATACAATCACCCTCATGCAGCGTTACCTTCCACCACAGTAACGGGGCATTCAAATCACCGTCATAATCTGCGAAAGCATCCCAAAAGCGATCCATTTCGCTCACGGCCGTAACCTTGGATACTCGGATGTCAGCAACATTAATTGTGAATGGGGGCCCTTACGGGAGAAATCTCGGGAACGTCGACGTTGACCCTGCATATATTGTCGAGAAAAGAACCAAACAAATGTGTCCCGCTGACGAGATGCCGCTGTTGCTTTGGGCGTCGAATCGGTTCCATGGGTTCGCTTGTAAGACTCGTATACATTCTCAAATAATACCTGCACCTGCGTCACGCTCAAGAGATGAGTGTCGGACTCGATCTTGCGGAAGAACTTGATCCCAAAAGACGGGTGAAGTACTAACAGATGGAATGAATACCAAGTGTTGTATACAAACGAAATAGACGTACACGTGGAGATGATGTTCAGCTGACTGTCGCAAGCCTTACTGAAATATGCTTCCAACTTCTCAAGAGCTGTCATTGCGGCCGAGCGAAGAGACTCTGGTAATGTCGAATCGTCTCTAGACGGGAGAACCCAAGGGAGAGTTGGGGTGCTTGAGTACGACACTTGTTTTGTTACATTCGTAAACATCCAGAAGAAAGATTAATCCGACACAGAAGCAGTAAAGAAACACTCACCTCGAGTAAGTTGCCCAGTTTCTCCAGAATTTCCCACTCGGTAGTGTTGAGGTTCAGCGGCGCCAGCTCTTCTCGCTCGATCACCCAGCTGTTGATCGCCTATCGCGGGTGTCATATGGAGATGTCCTCAGAAAGGCAAACACTCACCGATTTCAATAGCAGCGCACGCTTAATCATAGCGTGAGTGTAGTTCCACCGGTGTCTTACATCACGGACGATCATAAGCGATGCCAGTTTGCGACCTGACGGAGCCAGTGTATTTTTGTAAACTCTGTCAGCCGTATCACGGAAGCGCTTTCGACGCTGCGGGGAAGAGCAGATCTTGGTTGCAGTTGTGTGTAACTAAATCACTGCGTTCCCACCCCGTGCAGACAGAGGGTTCATCTACCCCTGTAGACGAAGGGTAGATGAACCCCTCTGTCTACGCATGTCTAAACAATGTAGACACATGTGGGCAAGGCGCCAAGGCAAATGATTCCGAGACCCAATTGGGTTAGACCTGAAGGTGCGTTCCCCATCAGTGGATAAGGTAAACATTGAAAAAGAAACCTCAAGGCCATAGGGTCAGGGCGATGAACCAGAGCGGTCACTGAACTGAATCCGACATAATGCCGAGATAAGATGAGATTAAAGAAGAAATAGATGTCAATGTACGGTGCGCGCATGCGTTATACGGCAAAATGCAGAGTGCATCTTGTTCACAGTTCGCTTTGTATCCTGAGCGACGCAGATTCTGTAACCATTTCCCTGGCGGTGCCGTCAGTAGATCTCTTTCAAACGGCGCTCGGAAAACACAAGCAGCCGCGGCGCGTCGCTGAATCTACCGAATTGGAGGCGCTCGGCAGCCTAAAATAGTTGCTTCTCAAGCTGCAGAGCGGCAGGAGTAACCGAGGCTGTGTCCCTTAGCGGCCAGAAAAGTAAGTCCTAATAGGTTTCAGAAGTTGGATATCTGATGAAAGCGCAAGTATTCTGATCCTGATTTAACGATAAGCAGTGTCATCAACAAGTGGAGCTCCGTGTGACAGAGGAATTTTCTTCCCTTAGGAGTGAAAGAAAATCAACTTAGGGTGAGGTTTCCTTGCACCGAGAGAGGGAAAATTGTGTAGTCAAAGGGGCCGAGGGATCGATGATGCCTGCAGGATGCAGCCGTTCTCTTCCAACAGGATGTCCATATATCTGCAGAAGCTGTTGTGAACACAAACTCTTTGATTCCATCTGAAGATGATGGACTTACAACGGTGGTTCAGGAATTCGATCATTATCTGTGTCAAACCCCAGAACCGAAACAGACTGGAAAATTTCTGTGTCGCCACCGAAGATCCTCCATGTTTACCACGTGAAGGAACAGCAGTTGTCGAGACACCTAGAAATTTCAACCAGGATGAGCTCCAGACATGGGAAGGAATGGAATAGCATTGGACAAGTTGGAGTATATGTATGAATGCTCCGGGAATGACCGGGAAAGATTAGCACGCTGATGAGACGGCAAAATTTGCACCCAAACAATAATCACATCCAAGTATCGGCTTGCTATGAGAATAGGCCTAGGGAAGAACAGAAAGGAGAAACTCAGCAGCCAATCAAAAGGTTTCAGATTGAACACACGCCGAGTTGAATGCAGCACATGCGTTGACTTGAAATATCTCGCACATGATGGTTGTCAAGACAGTTGAATGGTTGATTTTTATAGATACAAGAGGCTGGTCGGCCGCTTCGCGGCCTCCCATCCTCTTTTTCGAAGCTGACACTTAGTTTGCTACGGTAGCTACTTACCCTGTTCTGCATTAGACGTGACTGATATTGAACTTGCTTTAGTTGAGCTGAGCTAAGCTGAGCTGAGGTTGCTGAATGGAGTTGATACATCTCTTTATAATAATTTTAGAGAGATTCGTCGGCTATCTGCCAGGAAATGTGCGGCGACTTGTAAGTTAATTTGATGGAGAAGTGATGTGAGGTGATTGTGTGGTACAGCGGCACAGGTTACGATTTATGCCGGGCAGGGGCTGGTCCTGGGAGCCGGTTTCATGGATCATGGCGGCATTAAAATATCATCACGCCGCTGGACAGATGAGATGAATCAAAGTGGAACTCAAGGGTGAGAAAAATTACACATTGGCGCGCAATCGATAAACACCGGTTAATCGACGGGCGAAGTTCGAAATGGCTTCGAACAGGCATAGTTCTATAAAGAGAGAAGAGATAGTAGGAGAAATTGGAATGGTGACGGCTAGCTCCCGTGACCGGGGAAACTTTAACGGCGAGAGAAGCGAAGTTTGGAGTTGTATACACTTTTATAGGCGCTCGCGCGCTTGAGGTTGATCATGGGGCCAAATGCCCCGAGGAATCACCGTTTATTGAGCGCTTCCAAAGGTCCGGACCCAGCGCTTCCAAAGCCTCGGTCTTGATCTCCCAAAAGCGGAGTTTAAAAGGCTTCAGACAGACATGGATAATTTTATAAAGAGAGAGATGACCGGGATAGAAATGTCGTGAAACAAGATGGATATTGTGATAAAATCATGTCTACCGAGGAGTCTAATTAGACCTAGAGCTACCTACACACATCTCGACTGGCTTACGCACGCACACACACGCAGACTTACACAGAGGTGGTCTGCATGGCTGTACTTAGGGATCTTGGCTGAGGGTAAGCCTAGAAGTGCCTTGAAGGCAGTGAGTGGAACAGACCGCCGGCAGCACATCATCTCTGATTAAATTTAGGCTTGCTCCCGGTCGCCTTCGGGTACAGTACAATGCCACCCTTCCATCTGTTGCCCTACATGATAGGCAGCAATACAGGGAATACGTATAGGTAGCAGTATATCACCTCTGATTAAGTTGGGTTTGCTCCCGGTTGCCATCAGGTACAGTACAATGCCACACTTCCATCTGTCGCCCAACATGATAGGCAGCAACACAGGGAATACGTATAGGTGGCAGCATATCACCTCTGATTGATTTGGGCTTGCTCCCGGTCGCCACCGGGTACAGTACATATGTTGACACACTTCCATCTAGTTATTGCCAACAATCTGCCTCTATGTTTTATGTGTGGCAGCTTTTTGTGCCAAGACAACTTCGCGGCGAAATCTGGTGGCCTTGTCCGAGAGTGAAATCTGCTTCTTCTGCGCATTGCGCGAGATTCATGCTGACTAGGAACTCATATGGTTAAAATCTTATTGGTAGCTCCAAAAATCGCATATAAGTTTAGGTTCTCTGCTTGAGATCACTGTCCCTTGCCTGGGTTGCCATGACAAAAGAAGGAAACGATTCTGATTCCATACAATCAACTCAGCTTCCGGAAACAGAGTTGATCAGGTGTAGACATATAAGGGACTGGTCGGCCGCTTCGCGGCCTCCCATCCCTTTTCATTCCTCGTCAGAAAACTGGAATTTCCCCTTGGCTAACAACATTGCCGAAAGTAATGGTTTGAGCTGCAGAGAAAATTGAGCTGAAAATGTGTTTGAAACTGATTTTTACAGCCAAGCTGAAGGTGTTACCGAAAGTGTTAGATTAAGTTGTGAATAGAGATATGGCTTTGGACAAATGCAATCCTATAAAGAGGGGGATGATTGGAGCCTCAGTCAGAGGTTATTGGAATGGCGACAGCAAGTTGCCGTGACCGGGGCAACTTTTAATGATGAGAAAGCGGAGTTTGGCATTGTGTACATTTTTATAGGCGCGGACGCGCTTAAAGTTGATCATGGGCCAAATGCCCCGAGGAAGCGCCGTTTATTGAGCGCTTCCAAAGATCTGGACCCAGCGCTTCCAAGGCCTCGGGCGTGATCTCCCAAAAGCGGAGTTTAAAAGGCTTCAGACAGACATGGATAATTTTATAAAGAGGGAGATAAGTGCATGGAGCATCGACAGGTCTACCCACTCACATTGGGTGGCAGCATGTCTAGGAACACCGAGAGTGTGAGTAATGAGGTGCAGAGATCAAATTGCTATTGATTCTTTCAATACAGCATTCCGCAACAGGGGCATCTGATCACGGGTCGAGTGGAAGGGAAAAGCAGATGAAGATCAGGTACTCTTGCTCAAATACATTCTGGTTCCTCATATATTTAACAAAACATCCATTGAATAGTGTGGTGGACAAGGTCCCCAGCCACTTACAAAATAAACAAGGACATCAGGAATCAATGTACTTGGTGAGTGGGTAGGATAAATTTGGTTGAAGGTGGGGAGTTTGAATCCCTGGCAGAACCCTGAGAAGCTGGTAGCAGCAACTGAGCATGATATCAAAGCAGTCGCACTCCCTCCGGAGAATAATCCACGAACGCCTGAGCATATGCAAAGTTTGGCTCTCTTATCTTGGGAACAATATCGAAGACATGGCGATCTCAAGGATCTGGCGGAAGCTCTATCACGTAGTGAAGAAGCTGTCAGGCTCACTCCAGAAAATGATCCACAAAGGCCTGACCATCTGCAAGGTCTGGCAGTGTTATTCACCAATCAATATTGGAGGCTTGGAGACCTCAAGGATCTGGAAATGGCTCTGAAGCATAATAAAGAAGCGGTCAGACTCACTCCAGAGGACGACCTACAGAGAGCTGGTCGTCTGCAAAACCTAGCTGCCTCGTTCAGAGATCAATATCTGAGGCTTGGTGATCTCAGAGATCTGGAAGCAGCGCTAGAGCATAATAAGGAAGCAGTCAGGCTCACTCCAAGGGATGATCCACAAAGGCCGGGTTGTCTCAATCGCCTGGCCACCTTATTTGGGGATCGATATCAGAGGCTTGGTGATCTCAAGGATGTAGAGGCAGCTCTGGAGCACGATAAAGAAGCAGTCAGGCTCATTCCAGGAGATGACCACAAAGGCCAGGTCATTTGCAGAACCTGGCTGTCTCATTCAGGGATCGATATCAGAGGCTTGGTGATCTCATGGATCTAGAAGCAGCTCTGCAGCATGATAAGGAAGCAGTCAGGCTCACTCCACAAGATGATCCACAAAGGCCTGGCCGTTTGCAGAGCCTGGCTGTCTCATTCAGGTATCAATATAGGAGGTTTGGTGATCTCAGATATCTGGAAGCAGCCCTAGAGCATAATGAACAAGCAGTCAGGTTCACTTCAGGAGATGATTTGCAAAGGCCTGGTCGTCTGCAGAACCTGGCTGTCTCATTCAAAGATCGATACAAGAGGCTTGGTGATCTCAATGATCTGGAAGCAGCTCTAAAGCATGATAAAGAAGCAGTCAGGCTCACTGCAGGAGACGATCCACAAAGATCTAGTCGTCTGCAGAACCTGGCTGTCTCACTCAGGAATAAATATCGGAGGCTTGGTGATCTCAAGGATCTGGAAGTAGCACTAGAGCATAATAAGGAAGCAGTCAGGCTCACTCTAGACGATCCACGAAGGTCTAATTATCTGCAAGACCTGGCTATCTCACTCAGGGATCGATATCAGAGGCTTGGCAATCTCAGAGATCTGGAAGCAGCATTGGAGCACGATAAGGAGGCAGTCAGACTTACTCCGGAAATGCATTCACAACAGCCCGGTCGTCTGCAAACATTGGCTCTCTTGTTTAGGGATCGATATCAGAGGCTTGGTAATCTCCAGGATCTCGAAATAGCACTGGAGCATGGCAAAGAAGCAGTCAAGCTCACTCCAGGAGATGATCTACAAAGGTCTGATCATTTGCAAGACCTGGCTATTTCCCTCAGGGATCGATATCAGAGGCTTGGTGATCTCAAGGATCTACAAGCAGCTCTAGTGCATAATAAACAAGCAGTTAATCTCACTCCACAAGATGATCCACAAAGGCCTGGTTGTCTGCAGAGTCTGGCTATCTCATTCAGGGATCGATATTGGAGGCTTGGTGATCCCAGAGACCTGGAAGCAGCCCTGGAGCATTATAAACAAGCACTTGAGCTCACCCCAGAAGATAATCCTCAAAGACCTGTTCATCTGCAGAACCTGGCTGTCTTGTTCCAGGATCAATATCAGAGGCTTGGTGATCTTGAGGATCTAGAAGCAGCTCTGGAGCATGACAAAGAAGCAGTTAGTCTGACACCACAAGATGATCCACAAAGGCCTCATCGTCTGCAGAACCTGGCCGTCTCACTTAGGAATCGCTATCAGAGGCTTGGTGATCTCAAGGATCTGGATGTAGCTCTAGAGCATAATAAGGAGGCAGTTAGGCTCACTCCACAAGACAATCCTAAAAGGCCTGGTCATCTGCAGAACCTGGCCGTTTTGTTCCGGGATCGATATCAGATGCTTGGTGATATCAAGGATTTAGAGTCTGTCCACAGACATTATGCTGATTCATTTACTTCTACTCCTGCACAACCTGAACGGTCATGGTCTGCTGCCCTTTCTTGGGCTTCCTTCTCTCAAAAATTCTCACCTCAGTATTGTATCATTGGATTCTCAGCTGCTTTCAATCTACTTCCAGAGATCTTGTGGCTTGGACACTCAATATCAGTCAGACATGATGCTGTTCACAGACTTCAAGTCGAAGATGGAACATCAACCGCAGCAAATACTTGTATAGCTCTAGGCAATCTTACTGCTGCCGTACAATTTCTGGAGCAAGGGATGGCCACTGTATTTCAACAGATGCTTCAGCTCAGAACTGATGTTGATAAACTTCCAGAAAATGATGCCAAGGCTCTCCAGGATTTGTCAGCTCAGATTTATACAGGCAAAATCAAGAACTTGGCCAGAGTTGTGAATGATAGAAACACATTGCTAAGAAAGATTAGAAGCCAGCCAACCCTCAAATATTTTCTCCTCCCCAAGCCATACCCAGAACTGTGCCATGCAGCTCAAGCGGGCCCAATCATAATTTGTAATAGCCACACAGACTCCTGTCATACCATTTTAATTCTGAACCCAGAGGCAGAGCCAATTGCATTAAAACTGGATGTTACCCTGGACCAACTCAAAGCTCAACAAAAAAATCTAAGCAGATTACTTGGCCAATGTGGTATCAGGGCACGTGGTACAGCATCCAGTCGATTGCTGGGAAGACAAGAGGATTCCTCATCCAAAAGCAAAGAAGAGCAGTTTGAAGATCTGTTAGCATGGCTCTGGCAGTATATTGTCAGTCCTGTTTACAGGATTTTACAATCTGTAAGTGTATATTCTCTTCATCTTACCTTTTATAATCAATCCAGCAGAATGGAATCCAGAATGGCAGGATCTGGTGGTTGCCAACTGGGGCTTTCACATCTCTTCCCCTGCATGTGTGCCCTCAAACAGATCAATTTATTCACTCATACACTACAACTTTGGGCTCTCTTATCCAAGGTCAGACCGGGAAGATGTCCAATGGGCCAATGAAGCTCAGTGTCATTGGAATCTCCAACACAGATTCTAAGGGGGGAAACTATCTGGCAGGAGTGTCTCAAGAGGTCAACAACATTCTGTCTGTTGTGCCAAATTCCCTTGTGGAATGTCTCAAGAATGAACAAGCTACTGTAGATGCTGTTCAGAAACAGCTACAAAATTGCTCTTGGATTCATCTTGCCTGTCATGGAAAACAGGACTTACTTATGCCTACAAAGAGCCGCCTTTTGCTGTATGAGAGTCAGTTAGAATTGGAAACCATTCTCCAGATGCCTCTTGAATATGCTCAAGTTGTATTCCTGGCTGCCTGCCAAACAGCCACGGGAGACAGCCAGCTGGTAAATGAATCCTTCCACCTTGGTGGAGGGTTTATTGCAGCTGGGTTCCAGGGGGCAGTTGGAACTATGTGGTCAATGAAAGATGATGATGGGCCTGTGGTTGCCAAGGAATTCTATTCTTATTTGTTTAAGGATGGTCCACAACCGCAGGCTACAGATGCAGCGGAGGCTCTGCACTTTGCAGTCAGGGAGTTGAGGAAACAGAATGTACCATATGAACAGTGGATTCCATTTATTCACATGGGAATTTAAACCTTTGAATTACTACAGTAACCCTATTTTTGATTTTCAGTTTGAAGTTCTTATCCACTGTGTCTGTATGGGTTGTAGTTGAGAGTTGAATGCATGTAAGAATGTAGAAATGATACCCAGTGAAAATCTCGCATGCCGGATATGCTTGGATTTGTCACCACGTGCTTGCATTAGCTCAGTTGTGCTCAGATATGCCCAAACTGTTGTTGCAAATATAAATAGATCTGACATCCAGAATGCACGGTCCCGAGAAACGATTGATAATTGTCTTTGCTCTTTTCATACTCTCCCGGCTCAGATTTGCACATTTCATGTTGCTTTGATATTTTGATCTCCACTCATCTCAGCTTGTATGTTGTTGGCCGCTGTCCATTGTGTTCCCCTTGTTTACAGCCACAAATTCAGTTATCACCAAACTCATTTATTCCTCTCCATGCCATTTGACCATTACTGTCCCTGCAAAGTATGCTGCTGTTGAGGAAATGGGTTTCACGGGTTTACTCGCCATAAGAAGTATCTTAACACATTCTTATGCCTTTGGTTCTGGAAGAAGACATTGCCGACAATTCTGAATGGCCACGATCCTGGGGAAGAAAATGGTCACAATGATGGGGAACAAAATGCATACTCTGAAAACAAGATATCTGAATATTTGGAGCCAGACCCATCTTACAACTCTCAGTTAGATGCCACCAATTTGGAGGAAGTGAACAGCTTAGATGATAGCCCACTGAGAAAGAGACCAAAGCTTGAGGAGGATGTATCTAATACAGTGCAGCTTGAAGACGACTTTGATGACTGTACTATAAGAGCTTCTTATATATGTAATTCCTTCTACAGTTTTTAATTGCGCCTGGGTCGCTTTCCTAGCAAATTGACATTTTTGAGTACGATGACCTTGGTGGATGGACATCACCTGAAGCAACTGAGATGGATGACCCCAGCTGCATCAATGAGCTTTCCGTCGAGACTGATATCAATGACAACGCACCTTCAGCTGATATTATCAGCTCTTCGGATGAGGAATTGGATTTAGAGCTGGACTTGGAAGGAGTGAGAGCTATTCCAATGACAAGCGCTATCGCAGAATTGCAAGCAAGCTTGGATTTCATTCAGGCGTTGAAAGACTTGTTAGACAGTGTTGATATGGATGACAAAACTCTAAAGCGTTTGCGAGACCCTCCTACTCAACCAATTGACATCTCTTATTCCGTCATGCCTTCTCTCTTGACATCTTCAAGGCGATCGCTCATGGCTCCGTGGAAATGTATAACGAGACTTGTGCTGCCTATAAACACCGCCACTCAAATGAGGATGTTCTCTCTCATGCGCCAATCAAGAAAAAGGTCGCAGAGTGGAGTGGTGTCATGCCAATTTGCTCGGAGAGCACGAACAATGCTTGTGTTGTAAACCCTGCGATGTAACAAGAATATGCATTACTGTCGCAAAAAAAAAAAACCCAGGAAATTCTGGAAGCCATTGATGCGGATCATGATGGTAAGCTCACAATTAATCTTCTTGAAGATTATCTCCATGGGCAGGTGTATCTGGAGGCAGCAGTTCGAGGTGATATTCAGGGCACAGATATCGTCCTCATCGGCTCTATTGATGGTTCCCAGTTGTATCGCAACAAGAAGTTAGATTGTTGGACATCCATTTGGATCATTGCTGAGCTAGCAACAGCCAGGCAGTTCAAAGTCCGTGCTACTCTTCCTGACTCCATTTGGCCTTCTGAATAAACCAAAACACATGGATTCTTTCAAATTCCCATCCCTTCACATCTTTCCGCACTCCAGAAAGAGGGATTTCGGATTTGGGACACATATGATGGCAAAGTTATTACATCCCGTCCCTTCCTTTTGTTGCAAACCGCTGACGGGCCCATAAGCTATATTGTCCTTTGAAAGGTCGCCGAAAGGATGGAAAGCCACACCACTACCCAGCCATGAAGCGTCCTACAGGCTACTGGGTGGAGGTAAATAAAATTCAGTATCCATCACCACCTACATTAATACAATTTTCAGGGTGCAGCCATCCTGATGTCAATCCACAGGCACTATCACAGCCCTCCGAACAGAAATATCTTGACAATCTCACATTTTTTCTCCAATCCAAGAATGATGCGGAATACAAGGAACGGCGCAAGGCGACTGGAATCGCCAAGCCAAGTCTGTTTAGAGGGCTTCAGCGCAAGCACATTCTTGGAATAGGAGATCCCGCATCACCGATTCTTGGGAACCTGTTCTTGGCAGATCTTGTGACAAGTAGTGCTGGCAAGGTTCGGTTCAGGTTCGGGGCCTCTTTCCCTGAACACCGAACCTGAACGTGGTGTTCGGTTCGGGCAACTCCTGAACCTTGAACCTGAATTCAGTTCGGTGTTCGAACGCGTTTGAGCCTGAGGTACTTCGGCCATCTCGGGCAGCTGAAATCTCACTGAAAATATCACCAACCAACATTTTTCAGTGCTCTGGTGGTTGGAAAGGTATTTTGCATACCTTCGCTAGCGCCAAGATGCCTACGAATGATGAATTATCCTTGCGCAAGTGTGCTAAAAAATTACGTGACAACAAACTGTCATCAATTAGCCTCGAAATTGCGTTAAATTTGCCTCGAAGAGAAGGTGAAGGTGTGTTCTGAGATGGGTAAATACACGGACTATGAAATGTGTGGTCAATAGAGCGTGAAAGGTGGAAAAACTCGTGTAGAAATCACTCATTTGACCAATTTTTAGGTTCGGCCTTCGAATGCGCCTGCTCTCCGCCGAACGCTGAACTGAACCTTAGGTTCAGGTTCAAGTATCTGCTGGACCTGAACACGCTTGATACCCTCAAAGACTGGGAAATTTTGGGGGGGTGTCACGCGGAATTTGGCGGCTATTGAATTATTAAACTGCTCACCATGTCACGCGTCACACCTCTTATCAATTTGAACGTAATTATACAGTAAATATCCTCGCTGCCCATTATACTGCTAAGGCATGAATGGTGCAATACTGCGGACAGCAAATCATGGCCGTTGAGGCCTTGACAGGTAGGCTGACACCAAAACATCAGGAAAAACCAGATGCACCAATTGGCGGCCAATTTTTACCAAATTATTGATAACCGAATCTCGCTATTTATAAAATAAAGCCTGTCTGTCCGTCTGAAGCTTTTTAATCTCCGCTCGTCTCCGCTGATGCCGTATCACTGCGGCAACTGGCCGCCCAGTTTCCGAATCCTCTTTCTCGCTGGTACTTCACCAAGCAATCCTTCGGCATTGGCGGCATGCGATGTCACCCTTCTAACAAACTTTGCACTAGCACTAACATAGACAGATGACTCCCACCACCCTGCAACAAAGGTTGCCCCGGCGAACAATTAGCCATGCAATAGGAACGGAACTTCGAAAACAGACATATTTCATCTGGGATGAAGTGAAAGGGAATATTGAGGGATATCAAGTGTCAAGTCAACTCAGTTCAATTCAACAAAGTGCGCAATAATTTTAGATGTTATCTTCCTCCCAATCACCCACTGCTTCATTCAGTTGCAAAAAACAAGGGAACAGGAAGCTGCCAAGCGGCCGACCAGTCCCTTGTAATGATTATGATCGGCAATAATCTCGTCCAATTTACGGCAATCTCCAATAATTGACATCAGTATTCAGGTTCACGTCTCCAATTAGCAAAACCTAATTTGTAGGCCACAGTGGTGCATTCTAAAGAGTTTGAGACTGCTGGACAACATATAAGAGTAAAATGAGTACAAGGTACAAGGGAAGGATGAAATTTTGCCAAATCATGCATCAATTCACAATGTCAACTCTTGCCGACATGCATGTAAGCGTGGTTCGTTCTGAACGTCAACATGACAACAAATACTTCTTCCTCTTTCCCGCATCCTCCTCCCTCCCAATTCCATCCCTCTTTCCCTCTCCCCACATCTCCGCTGTTATAACACTCCACGACTGTCATAAGCTCCTTCTACCTTGGCTCCCTCTAACGCGCGAGGTATGAGGGGCCATGCTACATCTACCCCCCCGTAAGAGATCCAGGCTCTGGTTTGGGAAGAGGTGAGCAAGGTCGTCCACATACTCGCCTCGCGCATTCACCTTACCTCCCCCATAAGCAGTATCTCCATACATTGTCATTCAGGATGCCGAGCCATTGCTTGGTGCCTCCATTCCTGTCCCTGTCCCCACACAACACCCACCAATATCATGTATACGAGGTTTAGTCTTTACCATTCCAAGCATCTAATTGTCATAACAATGAAGCTGCTATCACCGCAATTCCACTGTCTCCTTCAAGAAGGCGATTGCGACCGCTGATAAGCAGGCTATCTGGCCTTGCTTGAAATCTTGCTAATGTTGGGATTCCTGTGCATTACCAGGTTACATGTACATCTCCAGGATTAACATGAGCCCCGAATGGTTAATCAGGCACATCCTGCATGAGGGCTTAATCAGCCTGCCTGAGAGAACATTAATCAGAACCTCCCATACTGATTAAGGCTCGATTCAATGGGTTTAATAATAGAGTCCTTATAATCGCTTGATTTAAGGCTCTGTGGGGCCAACAAATATCAGGGAACTTAAACATCCACTCTGAAGAACAAGTGTCTATCAGCAGAGATAGATCTGTGGGATTTAATCACCTTGTTGTGGTTGATTTGGACTATTCTGGGGACGTTTCTGGACACATGATGATCACCGATCAATGTTGCTATCCCAATCTGGGTTCTTGACCTGGGAAAGGCTTCATCGTTGTATATCTCAACAACTACTGGGTGGTTCGGGGAGATTAGGGTATCTACAGAAAGCTGATACCCAACGCTCCTGGAATCTGAAGGTGGTAATCAGGGGACTTTAATAATTACAAGCGCTCGCCGGCGCTTTGGTGCTTGTGGCACTAACATTGGGGTGGCACAGGAGCTAGGTCCTGGTCTCAATTAAGAGACTTGGATCTAGGGTTTGTGCTAAAACAGGTAGTCCGTGCTTGTGATCCTGGACTGGTTCTATTAAGAGCTTTGCTTCATTTGCACAATGTGATCAATATATCTTGCCTTCGATGGAAGTAAAACAACAGTAACTGGGGAAATGATATATCACCGTCTCTCCCCACAGACCATTGGTGATATATCCGGATCTCTGGGTGAGAGACACACCTGATATATCACGCCAGAGCTGGCTCCCTTTTGGGCAGACAGCGACAGGCACTGCCTGCACATTGTCTGTGGTTTTGAGACCATTGAGCTCATCGTCAGCAACAACATTGAGCGTATGCCAACTGGGGAAAGTGCTTTCAGGTGTTTTCTGGCTAAAAAAACGAGATTCGCGTCAAAGTTGGTCAGGTACATCACTCGGAGCACATACACCGCCGTTTGTAAAAAATATGTCATAAATATTTGCTCTGACATGTTGCGAAACACTTTGCGGATCCTGACAGAACACTGAGTCAAATATTCCTCAGACATAAATAATCGAATCCCACAAGGCTCGTTCAAGGTTCCATTGTGAGCACATTTTTCAAGAACCTTCACTCGACATTTACTTGAATATCAAGAGACAATTGGACGACTTATTTTCGACAATTTGATACTGCAAAAAATGATTGGATTATGCAGGAAATAGGCTAGCAGATGACGGGCTTGATGTGCGGTAATACCAACAGACTAATTATCTAAACTATGTAATTCGCATCCTGGCGCGAGAGGGGCAACGGCAGTCGTTGAGCCGCAACATCAGTTGTCGTCATCGTCGGCGTTGTCGGATGTGTGAGCTGCGGCGTGGGCCAATGGCGCAGTTGTTGAGCTGGTGGCTCGAACAGATGGGGTTGCGAGTGAGGTGAGATCGACAGCGCCGTACGTCTGGAAGTCGGGATCCAGTATATACCTCTTGATGAATCTACGAATGGTGGTTAGATTGATAAAAATCGGTGTTGGAAGTAAACACACCTCGACTGTAATATCGGATCAGGGTACTTAATACGCACTGACGCAAGGTCCTTGTCCACGCTGCTCCAGTACTTGTTATCGTCGCTCTCTAAAACCAATTGACGCTATGGATTGACAGCGTCAAATTTGTCCAAGAATCACAAATGAAAAACGGACCAGAACGGCGACCCGGCCGCACATGCGGATATCGAGTGGGACTGATTTCACCTTGAGCTTGACGAGAATAGCTTTGGCGAGATCGACGATGTTCATTGCGCCAGGACGAAGCAGATCCACATCGGGATTTTCTGGATCTGAACCGAGCGACCCGAGGATCTGAGTGTCGCGCCATCAGCTTGATCATTCGAAAGTGTCAAATACTCACCGCATTCTTGACCAGGTTGCGTTTGTTGGCCAATATCACGGAAATCGCAGTCCCAAGGGCGTCTGTTGCGTACTTCTCGTCTTTCAGCTCCACCGGAAACCCCCACGCAGGATTAGCATGGACCATGTCCTGTCGATGCGGTGAGGAAGGAACAGTAACGATGCTAATGTATACTGACCAGTAACAATTTTTTGGGACCGATGTTTGCGTCGCGGTATGCAGGAATTGATGGATCGACCATGAGGGGTCCCGCCATGGCGCCCAACTTGTCCTACATTCAATGGTTAGTATCAACGCAACTCGATGATTCAAAACATGCCAGGAGCTGCTTGGGGACCTTCCATTCCTTGGGCACGGGCTGAATCAGACTCTGGTGGTGCGCTATGGCGAGAAGCTGGCCTGCCAGGGACACCATTTGCTCCCCGCGTCCCAGCTCAATGGAACAACAAGATCAGCTGCTGGTACTCAGTGGCCTAGAGAGTGAACGTACTGAGGAGAATCCTATCAGCGCTTCATGGTCCTCCTTCTTGAGCTTGTGCACCCGGGAAACTTCACCAGCAAACTGGCTCAAATCCTCAGCTGGACGTTTAAGGCGACGGACAGCCGGGGCCTGAGGAGGAGAAGGGGATCCCGGATCTGGAGACGGTCCTGCTGGGCCTTCGGGTGGAGGCGTGCCGTTGGGAGAGGCTGGCTTCAGAGGCGAAGAATTGAGTGGCATATCAAACATGTCGGATATTTTGCGGCGGTGAGCTGTCATTGTGTAGCGTAGAGAGGAGGTGAGCGAGCGTTGGTGAAGGGAGGACAGCAAATGAGTGGCAAGGCGGTGGCTGGGGCGAAAAAAAGACAAAGGCAAAGGCGTGGGTGTCCATCAAAAATGCGGGTTATCACCTGCAAAATACGGGTTATCACCTGCCACAACACGACTCTTGCATGGCTCCTGTTCGCAAAGACGCAGGTCAGTGGTAATCCTATGGCAAATCTTGAGCTTACAATTATACTGGACAGTGGACTTCGAAGAAATTCTGGATAGCTTGCCTCGTCGTCTCAAGTGTCTGGTTTGCTCATCAAATGCTGCAATTGTGTCCCTTCTTCCGAGTTCTATACCAAATCACCGGACATCCCCCAAACATGCATCAGCCCTTCGTGCAAAAGCTGCACCTACTCCTAGTGGTCCAAGTCTTCTCCCGGCGCAAGTTCACAAGGATGCTCCTTCAACGGCAGCCATGATGACCCTAACTGACCTCTGTGGAAATGACTCTCTTGATTCTGACGAAGATATGCCTCTCACTGATACCTCGGGAATTGGAACTGGTACAGGCCCATTCAGCGAGGCCATCTCATATGGCAGGGAGATTTTTGATTCTACCGGATCAGGTCATGTTTTCTGTGGGCGAGGTTCCTGTGGAGGATAGCTCTGAATCGAACCGGGTCTGGAGGGACATGGAGAACCTGGAGTACTACGACCACACAGTCTTTGCAGACATGACACCCATGATGGCAGATATGTTCGACAAGACAGATGATTGCACAGTTTCTGATGCAGTGCAGACCATGGCAGCTATGGGTGAGTACAATATGGTACCCACCTGGATTTCCTTGAAAATCTGCGATCCAGGTCTCGATGACTCGGATGAAGAAGAAGAGGATGGTGGTTCACTGGCAGGTGAATCTGATGCCAACTGGGCGCCGCATGGATCGAAATCGGTGGGTTCTAAATTCTGCACAGCAAACCTGACACCAATATTCTCCCTGGATCCAGATGTTTATGCTTGATCTCTTGGACAATTTACCACGCTTGCGGCTCTCAGACGACCATCTAAAAGCGATTATCTGGGTGATGAAGGAATGTGGAACACCGAATGTTCCATCCTTTTATGCACTCCGCAAATTGCAGAAGAAACTGACACAAGATGTCGGTTTGAGGCCGCGCCACCATACATCTGCCCTAGACAATCAGTTTTACATGAACCATCCAAATGACCTGTTACGTCTAGTAGGCTTCGTTATCTGTCAAGTTGATCGCTCTGATTTAAAAAATTCTTCAGGACTTTTCCAACCCTCTTGTTCGCGAGTATCTCCATTTCTATCCAGAGATTACAACGACCATATCAGAATCATGGCAAGCAGAGAAGTATGTTAAGGAAATTGAGGAGGACGACTTGTCCCCGATGTGGGCCAACTGGGACGGCGCTTCACATCGGCATTTTTATATCAAAGAACTCTCCCAGTGCAAAGACGGAAAATACTTTGTTCCACTCAAATGGATAGTGTACAGAAAGCAGGTGCATTGTGATGCATATCTTGTCACCAAGGAGATGGTATGCCACATTCACTTAAGACTGAGCCAAGAATTAAACTTTGCTTTCAGTCTGGGATTTTCACAGTTGAGGAACATGAATGTAAGTCATCTGTCTGAGTGATTACGACTGAATTGAAAATTTTGAAAGTGGTTCGGGTCCTCGCAACAGATCTTTGTTATAATTTTTTGGATCTTCAAGCACAGGGAGAAGTCCGATTTTCGGGTGAGTCTGCAATTTTGGACTCGGACTATTCAAGAACCGCCACAGGTATCCAGAATGCATTCACACCACACATGCCCCATCCTGTTCGTGAGATTGCCCAGGGACGCCCAGTATTTGTGCTTCGCATCATGCCGTGGGCAGATGATGTCTCTGGGAATCGAAGCAAGCAGTACAATGCGCATATGAATATGTATATTGCAAACATCAACTTGCCACACAAGCTGTTGGCTCAAGAGTATTTTGTTCGCTTTTGCGCCACTTCGCAGTATGCCTCATCGCTGGAGCAGTTTGATGCCTTGGCAGAGGACTGGTGAGTTCAGCAATATAGTCAATTTTCTGCAGTACAACTAAGCTTTTGAACTAGCATGCAGAAGGACTGGACTTCAACATACAATTGTAAATTGCAACAGGAGATATTATTCCGAATTGGAATCCATCTTCTCCCTGCAGATAATCCCCAACAAGCTGAAACCACATCAACGGCTGGTTCAAGTGCCAATCTTTGGTGTCGGGAAGACGAAGTCGGAGGCTCGGCAACACATCGTGAAACTGACAAGGGATACCATGCACTTTTTGCAGTAAGCTGGTGTCAAACATGACCTACTGCCTGTAGCTGATGAGACCCAACTCTAGCCTGGAAAACCACAAACACCAGAAGATACCATTGCTAAAATCAAGAAGCAAATAAGAGCTGCCTGCCTCGGTGTTGCAACTGCAGTTGAAAATTTGCAGACAGAAACCGGAGTCAAGGATAAGATTGCGACTCATTGGATTGAGCTGCTTCTTGAAGAGGCTCAAAAAATCCAGCAAGAACGGGTTTACAACCGCGAGACAAGAGATCCAAGACTCAATGATGTGAAAATAAAAAATGAGGCACGCCAACTGGTCAAACAGAGTATCATCAACGAGATTCAGGAACAACTGTTTGCCTGGGTTATTATGCAACCACCGGAACGCTATGAGAAATTGGATGAACAGACACGTAATGTGCTTCATTCTTATAGAATACCAAGTATACTGAATTTAATTGCAGGTACTAATCCAGAGTTGCGTCCGGGAGATCATTATAATGTTCTCCTTCGCCTCCGTGGTCTTGATCCTCATCGCGACAGCCCATGTGAAATCTTACACACAGTGCTGCTTGGAGAGGATAAATATGTCTGGTACGAGACGACCAAGGTCTGGAATGATCAACAGGGTGCACTTTTTGCTGCCAGGCTGCAGTCCGCCTCCATTGATGGTTTAAATCTTCCGCCGCTCCGTGCACAATACATGGTCCAGTATAAGAAATCACTGATTGGGAAGCATTACAAGGCCCTTCAACAAGTTGGCATATTTCAGCTGGACTCACAGCTCTGTTCTTCCGCATTGTTTGATCTCTGGAAAGCAAATGGAGTTCTCGGTGCCTTGATCTGGTTTCCCGTGATCAAGGATATGGAACAGTGTCTGGTGAGTACAGACTTCACACTATTGAATTACTCTTCAACTCTTCTATAGGCAGATCTCACAGTTGCGATTGACAATGTCCTCGATCGGTGGGCAATCGTCGACCCTACAAAAATCACACAGAAATACAAACTCCATGTTCTTCCCCATATTCCATCCGCAGTCCGTCGATTTGGACCGTCCATACTGTTTGCAACCGAAATCTTCGAATGTTGGAATTCTGTTTTTCGACTCTGCAGTGTTCTGTCCAACCACCAAGCACCGAGTCTTGATATTGCGACAACACTGGCAGATATGGAGCGTTTCAAACACCAAGTAAGCGGCGGCTGGTGGAAGCCGTCTGATGGTGACTGGACGCAGGCAGGTTACAAGATTCAAACCTTTTTAACTGGCAATCGACAACTGCAGCGGCGTCTCGGCTGGACTCCTGTCGATGCTTACAAGGCCGGTATGAGCTCATAATTCATAATGTATATGTGTATATACTTGTTTTATCAACAACATTGAAGGCTCAGTTGTGCTTGTTTCCAAGACCAAGCAGCAACCTGACACATGGAGGAACATCCTTGGTTCGTCTTGGAATAATACAGTTGCAGAGCCGGCCATCCACTCAAACAAGAATTGGATTGCCTGCAAGTATGCCGTTTCTCGCTCTCAAGAACCGTGTTTCCCGGGATCCTGGGTCTTTGTCTTGAATGGAGTTGAGGTAGGTCCACCTGATTTGAGGCAATGAAAATGCTTATCCGAACCTCAGGTCTCGGCCGCACGGATTATCAAAATATTGAGTCCGGAACACAGCCTTACGGAGACCGAGGCCGTTGTTGTCTTGCAGAAGTTTACCATTTCCGACACTGTTGATGCCCATTACGAAATGCCTCTACTCATGAAGACAGAGAATATTGTTGTCTCCAAACCAGAGGTATATTTATGAATTTATTTGTTCACTGTCAATGTTTAATTATTTGTTCTGGCAATACAGCATCTGGTATTCAAGTTCAATGCACAACACGACTGCCATCATTTCTCGTGCTCACTGGCGGATGCTCCCGGACAGCAGCAGGAACGTTCCGAATCGAAGTTGACTCGGAAAATAAGAGCCCACAAGGAAGACTCACGCTTCCTTGTCAACACTCATGCAACCCACAATGCCCACCTCGTTCGAGAGACGCTTCCACGCAGTCTCACTGCACCCAAGCCTTGTTTTGTTGACCGCCTTGCCAAGCATTCTGAGTTTGCTTCGGCTTTGCGAGAGGTTGGCCCTGAAAAGCGAGCACAGGCCTCTGCGAGAGGTCAAGCAACAAAGGCCAGGAATAAGCAGGAAAAAGCTGACAAGGCTGCTGGTGTTATGGTGCGCGGGGGGGATGTAGCAACAAACATTGAATAGAGATCATGATAAATGTAAATTACATGTTCGTCTAACATAGTGGGAACATCAACTGAACATATTACCAATGTTTCGAAGAGAACATTCACACAGCATTTGATCGGGAATATTGGAATGTTTCGTCAAATGTTTGATTAATGTTGGCCAGTTGGGGTTTTAAAAACATCGGACTGAAATGGCGGTGTACTGTTTGGGTAGGGCCGTGTCGCTCATCAAATGTCGGTCGTCTGCCCCGCGGACGTTACCGAATTATGCGTGCTTGCTGCTGACGACGGCGTCGAGCTTGCCAACCGCGATAACCCAATTAAGAAATTGTTTTTGACGGCCTGCCGAATTCATTTCTGAATCGTTCCCGCTGAAAGTTGAGGAAGTAAAAGACATCATAAACATCTACTATGTACAGGGAGACAGCGCAAAAAGGCATTGTAAAGAATATATAATACGTGAATCTCAATACCACGCTTCGGCATACCCCACTGCACAAATTTGCACCAGGGCCTTTTGCACCACTGGAGATCTCTCCTACCACCTCGCAGGTCTAGGGTACGCACTGCTGCTACAGCCCGGGCAATCGCTCCCGCCATACTGGCTCCTCATGCATATGCAGCTGATGCAGTGTGGACCCCCTCCATTCCAGCGGGCGTACCCCTCAGCTGCACCACTCAGCACCACAACTACCTGGCGGAACACGATGGGCCGAATGAATGGGCAGGCGTGTAGTACAAGCCTGGCCCGCCACGCAAAAGTCACGGCCTGTGTGCTCATATGCCATCTGAAAGAGAAGCAGAGTACCGAGCCGTGCATCGCTTGCGCCGATACTGTCCTGAGCAGTATGTACCGCCGCTGCGAGCTAGCGGAACGATCACCCAGACAGTGTGACACAGCACGACGCTCGCTACACCCCAAGACATCGGATTTGCTTTACACACCGTAGAAAAGCAAAAAAGAGCTTCGGAAGGAAACACACATTGGTATAAGATGGCAAGGAAGGCTTATCCAAAGAATTACACGCTGTGGTGAGACGTCGAAGCAGAGTTTTAAGGTGTTGTTGATCATGTTGTAGATATCAGCGGTTCGAGAGAGCCCCAACCATGGGCTTAAGGTAGAGCGAAATGAAGTGAGTGAAGCAAAAGAGGTGTTACGTGGCAAAGTCTTGGCATCGGCATCGAGGGCAAGCAATTCGGGAAGCCCGGGCTATCGTTCCCGAATGGATGAGCACACACCATTTTGTTTTGTTTTGTTCTCTCCCTCATCCAATAAAAATTCTGAACAGACAGACTTTCTTAGATTTACCAACCATATCTGCCCAAGAAATATTGGATTTGTAAACTTGAGAGTAGCCGAGGGTTGAAGACATTTGGATTCAGCGGTATTGCCTCTCCAGTTTTCTGAAAAGCAGATGTTTATGAGGAGAAAGATGGTAGCCAAAGTGACCTACGAAAGATTGGAGTTGCGGCATATGTAGGTGGCCTGTAGCATTCGAATGAACACAGACATCAAATTACACTAATATCTTGATAGAACACACTGAAAGGAATCTGGGAAAGTCAGTGACAAACTCATCCACATGCAATGGACTGAAATACCAAGATTTGGGTTGAACGATCCAATATTGCAAGCGCAATAAAATGTTGAATCCATCAGTCGCATCATTAGTACCTAAAACAGTAATAGTAGCTCATTCAACCCAAGACCATGTATCGAATAACCAATATGGCCACCATATATTGTTCGCCATACCTACCAATATCGTTCACAGGATCACTATTCATTAGTTTCTTGCTGCATGGGCATTTCATTGTACTCCTGGGTATCAACACAGCCGAAACTTCGGTCAACGGTCAACTTTTGAGTGCATAGATGTTCGAATCACAAAAAAAAATGTTCAAGCCTCAATAGTTTTGCGTGAGTTCGAGTTAGACGATGCACCTGTAGTGTATTCTCGCCCATGTGTATCCTCCTAAGGATCTACTGAGGGGTCTCGCTCAGGGTGCAAGGTTTTTTATTGTGTTCGGAATATTTCGGGGGCGAGCTGACATAGCCGAACCAATAGAGTGAATCCATCACGACAGGCACTTATTCTGCAGCATTAAGCGCTTTCTTGAAAAAAACGGTGTTGAGCACGAAGGATGTGAAAAGAGATTGGTATATTCATTGATTAGTGTGTTACGGGAAACAAGAACTGTGTATCAAGGAGAGAATCACAGAACAACACAAAATGCACAGAGAAGATGAAGAAACCTGCCAGAAAAACAAAAGACCGTTGAATGCATTGGCACCAAGGTCCGTTGATGGTCCAAACATCGTCAGGCTGCGGTTCAAACAGTGTACCCGCTGCTTGGGGACAGGGGATATGGGGGGGAGGCATGCGAGCATCGAGCAGTACACCAGCATCTGGTGTGGTGCAGGGACGCGCGTGGCGAGAAGCAGGAGGGCATTTGGTTCTGCAATGACAATTCATGGGAAATGTAAGCACTGGATGGAGCGCAACATGCCGAGAGGGCCGGCGGCGGGTGGCAGTGGCAGTGGCGGGCAGCGTGCAGCGGCAGCGTGGGTCAGCGCAGCAGGAATGAGGTAGAAAACAAGGAACACAAACTTGGTGTCCCACCACATGGTAAAATGTGCTGGGCAGAGAAAACCCGCAATTAACGGCAGGATTGGAGCGGAATGAAAACGGCCTGTTGCGCTTGCAGAACACAGCCTACAAGACGAAATAGAGAGCAATATATATGTTGAAAGGTAGCACAAGTCCCGGGGACTGATCTTGGCTACTGGAGCGTGCCAGCAAGCGGCGGGAACACACAGCTGGTGTGGGTATTGTAAGCCCTGTATAACGCGGGATAGCCGGCATGGTCAAAGAAAGGACCACTTATGAGGCTGTAGCCACATCTAGGGTGGGCCCGAGGTTGCAGTGAGAGAGCAAACGAATGAGGGGACAGCGGAGCAGGGCGGCTGATCAGAGTGGTGGTGCTGGCGAAGAGCCGAGGGCATGTGTAAGTAATACAGACAAGCAATGGATGTTGCATCGCCACCCGCCAACATGCAGCGATTGAGGCGGAGGCGCGAATCCCGCTGATTATGTACCCCCAACGGTTCGTGATAATCAAGGATGTGCAATCTGATTGTCGGAAGTATCACATCCAGGAATAGATTGGGCGGGAGCATAGCCACGTGCTACGGAGCGGCGGTGAGTGGCAACCAGGCAAGCGATCGGGAGGCGCGTGCGCAGACACGTGGGAGAGATTTCCTAAAAGGTCAGTGTCTCTCGAGTGATATATCATGCCATCTCTGGAGGAGAGACGTGGATATATCACGGTCGATCTCTCGCTAGAGACGAGTAATATATCAATTCCCCAGTGGGGCCTGAGTAAAACACATAATTTGGGATTGTGATTAAGATGTGTGAAGAGATCTGGGATTAGGATTGAGAACACGGCACCACTACAGCAGCATTGGAAGGCTTATTATTTGGGATTATAGGATATGGTCGAAAGGGACCTTGAATAATCAGCAGCCTTGGAAGGCTTATATTTGGGATTGGTTTTGGATTGGTGTTGGATTGATGCACTTGGTTGGCTATGCCAAGAGAGGGTCTTAATGTCACCACAACAGTCTTGCATGCCATTAGTCAAGTGCTCTAGTTCTGAGCACTTGATTACAGCTAATGTCGGAACCCAAGGCGCGGTGAAAAAATTTCCGTTTTCAGAGATTTTCAAAGAATTGTAAATATCTCAATGGATTCTGGTCCGATTCAAATAAAATCTATCGAGATCTACTCAGCTAATTCATGTGCAATTAGTGATAGAGAGGGATTCTCTAAAAAAATATGTAGTAGGCAATTTCCACTTTTGGCATGCAAGAGCGTGGCAGGCCGCTTTGCGGCCCACCACTTCGTTTCAAAATCTGAGCGCTGCGCAAGTGCTGAGAGAATGTGGCCGTTTTTCCCATGTCTGAGCTTATTGGTGATGCCAAGCCACTGGGCGTGGGGACACCAGCAATGCAGCCTGATCCCAGATCAGTGATTTCACTGCTGGGGTGGGGAGCCGAGCCAGCGGATCGCCTGGCATCGAAGCGATCAGTGGCTGGGAATGGCGGAGCTTAAAAAGCTTCAGACGGACAGACATGCTTAATTTTATAAAGAGGGAGACTGTGCTGGTGTTGCTCACAGCAAACAGCCGATTTCACTGATGCTGACAACCCAAACATTGGGCTCTCAGCAGCAATATCCAAGCATCAAATAGATGCATCAGGTGTGTTCATTGGGCTCCCATGAACGATCCTAGACCCCTTTCCAACTCCCCCATGATCTTTTGATCATGTGCAATTCATTACGGGGGGACAGGTTCCCACATATTTCACCCACACCTGTGCGCCACCTGGGCTCGATTCATGCATGTCTTTGTTGTTATGCTGGGTGAATACAGTCGCTGACCATGGTTCACGCTCATCTTTCTCCTCTACGCGATGCCTCTGAGCCTATAAAGACCGCTACATTGGCGACTTTTCAGTAGCACCTTTCCCTTGTTTTTGGTGTCCTTACCCCAATCTTCCTATCTTCTGTCGGCTGTTATGCCTTCAGACTCCTCTGATACTGCTCCGTTACCCCTCGATGAATTCGATGAGCTCGTCGTCCTCCTCAGCATAGACCTCGCAAATGTTAACATAGAGGAGACTGAGATTGTCGGAATCAATGGTCACCACTGGATGCGAGGGAACATGGAGTTCCAGGTAATGTGGGGCAATGATAATGCAACATGGGAGCCGCTCTCCAACGTCAACAACTGTGCGGCATTGGACGAATACCTGGCACTTCATGATGTGGCCGATCCACTCCTGCTGCCGAAGCGTAAATACCTTATCAACAAAGCAGTTTCAGCCAGTAATTAGGTGTTATAGTGTTCCCAGAGGTTCGCTATATTGCTCGGGTGTGTCTGAAAGCTTTGCCGCTGCTTGAGGATGCATGAGGAAGCATCAAAACGAGTAGAAACAGGGATCATTCAAATGTCCCCACGCCTGGCCAGGTAGCCCGTTTTGGCCCGTTTTGGACCTGCCGCCGGAAAATATTTGCCGAGCCATCAGATCTTGACAGAATTCCTTGCTTCCGGACTTAAACGACTCCCAGGAAGTACGCCTACATCCTCGGGCCCTACGTCGAAGGACGAGGTCTCAAAATCCTCCCCTACAGGTACAAAACCCCTTAGGTGGCCAGGTTCCCCCTCCCAGATAGTATATCCACCAGAAAGTCCCAAATCACCTACTCTCCCATGGTGGGGGGTTGCTGGGGGAGGGGGAAGATTTTGAGAGGTACTTCTAGCAGTAAATAAATAAGAACAGGTTTATTGGCAAGAATACTCTAGCTAGGGAGACTAGTAAGGGAAATATACTTTCACAAAAAAAAAGAAAGGTGGGCACCGGGATTGAACCCATGGATGCTAAAAACGGAATGACCAAAAGTGGCACATTAACCACCAAGCCATTGCAGACTTATTGAGAGATTGTCAAAAAGCTATTACTACCCGCCCAGGGACTTTTTGAATATTTTTGAATACAAAATTTTAGTTCCACATATGACACCAGAGCCTTTTATACTTTGTTGTCCTCCCGTGCTCGGCTCGTTCTATGACAGTGAAATGAATTTAGCCAATCTAATCGTTGATCTCGGTTGCGATCCCAATAAACACAGCCTCCAACCCACGCCCAATCTTGGATGACGCAGTCTACGTCATTGCGTGTTCCCTAAAATTTAAAGCGCCAACCGTGCGTCACTGTCAGTTCCTCTGCACTCCACTCTCTCTCGTCGCGCAACATCCTCTCTGCGCAAATCCTACTTTAATCTTTCGCACAAGAAACACATGTCGTCCTCATCGGCGTCTACGCCTTCGTACCATTCCCCGCCCCCTGCCCAATCCCAGTCGCAGGCCGAGCCGCAGTCGCAACAACCGCCCGCGCCAGCTCCGCAACAACAACAACTCGCCCAAAAACCTCAGCAGCAACAACTCCAACGCCGACAGCACGAGGCTCTCGGCGGGCTCCTCAGCACCGGCGGCGGCGGGCTCCAGCGGCAGGACGGGAACGGCGAGGTCGGGCAAGGCGGAGGGGGACAAGAGAAAAAAGACGCGCTCAAGCTGCGGCTCGATCTGAACCTCGACGTGGACGTGCAGATCAAGGCGCGCGTGCACGGGGACGTGACACTGTCGTTGCTGTGAGTTTTCTTTCTTTTGTTTTGGGTGTGATCGGGATTGTGGTTGTGCTTCCCGTGTCCCCTCCTCCTCCTTCGTCCAAATCCGATGATAGCCTGACTCACTGATCCTCACAGTGACTGACTACTTCAGGGCGTGAGTGTGAGACGCCCGCGGCATTCCGGGTTCGGGTGCGCGGGGTGGTGGTCGATTAGCCGCCGTCTCTGAGTTGTTTTCGAGCGCCGTGGGTGCACTTGGGATACGGATATCCAGTCGCAAACTCAAACTCTGCTCTGTTCTCTCACCTTATGTCACCGCTGTTCTGCTATGTTTTAGTGGACTGTATCAACAAATGTATACTTGTAAGCTCTGATAAATCATACTGCGCCGAAACGCCAACTCCCAGCTGCCAGCTGCCAACCATGCTCTTGCCGGCTGAAAATTTCAAATGGATTGTTCAGCTGCATTGCAGCTGCGGTATTTTCTGGTGTTCAGCTGGGCCTGAGCTGACACTCCACCTGGAGATGACCTGCCGGGGGACTTCTTGATCCGTTACCACCACCATCTCCCACTTTCCGACGCCGACTTTCGCAGGTCCGCGGCGGGATAAAGCGAGACTGGCGGCGGAGATGGGTCAGGGGGGATTTAAAGCCATGATTTGCAGCCCAAGGGTGACCCCCACACTACGAGCTACACCACCGTGTGCGGAAGGAGCCTACGAGCCCATATACAAAATCATGCATGGAGAGCCTACGAGCTACTCGAAATTATTACACTAATCCACACCATCTAGAAACATCCGGGTTCTTTTACCAGTGTTGCAGGGTCGGACGGCCGAGGTGCGGAACGATACCACACGAACGGCTGGAAGACTACTCTGCAGTGGTGGTATTTTCGACTTTTAATTTCTTTTACTCCCTCCAATTCATCGACTTTCCAATCTATGAACATACTCCCATTTTACGACTTATTTGAACGTACTGATTACATTCTTTCCTCCCAATGTTTTACCAGATTTCGGCTCATTCGTACTGGGCGGCTAACCGGCGTCTATCGGACTTAGTGTCCGAGAGACGGGATTTCGAGATCCACTCGCGCAGATCAAGAACGGCAACACGAACGCGAACATCAAGGCAAGCCCCAGTTGAATACTGGGCATTCACTATCCATTTTCTCTTCGACATCTCCGAGCTGCGAGCTCGGACGTCTTCATTCTTAGATGGATTGTTGGGTTGGTTTTACATTTTATTTTACCTTACATGCGTATTTCTTTGACAGGAGATCAGGCGGCTTGGTATTTCTGAAGCCCAGGGATTGTAGGTCAGGCTCTCGAGGGTGTCGTTGGGGGCCGACACCGGGACTGTTGGCGGGCAGTCCCCATTTGCTCTTGATGCCCCTATTTGACCGAGCCATTGCACATATTGCATACCCTGGGTGGAGGGAAAATCTAGTTGTCGGATCTTCTGGATATTGCCTTGACATGGGCCTAGTGTACGCATTTTTGACTAGACCCTCCGCCTTTACATTACCTGCGCCTGAGTTTTGCCTACAAAACTGCAGACGTATTACATTACCTTTTCGGTACACCTTCCTTTCACCCCGTATACCTACCGGATACATACCATTCTCCTTTAGAGGTTCCTCCCGACCTCTTCATTACTCTACGCACCCACGCTTTTGTTGCCACTTGGTATCCCCATTCCGAACCGCACGCCGGGCGCATAACCCTGCAACACCAGTCATGGTCTACTTGGGCTCTCCAGGTCCGGCGTTGACCTCTCCTCTTTATTTATTTCCTTGCTGCGCTCCAGACCTGCCGCCCATATCGGATTCTCTTTACTGCAATGCTCTTCTTGGCCATCTGGCGGACCTCTCTTACGTCTTCGTCGAGCTGGCATCCTCAGGTTCGTCGCCGGCACCTCCTGCTCTCTTTTCGTCGCTCGACGTACTGTCTACCCACCTCGCCACTGCTGCGGCGCCTTAATGACGCCAACGATGACACCTGCTCGCTGGTCACCTGGTCGTTCGTCATCGTCGCTGATTTTCCGCTCTGATTATCTTGCTCTGAGGATGAAGTGGCTACAGCCGCTCCGACGTAGCAGAAGGCCCAAGGGTGTCGCTCCCGTCTAATCCCCACCATGGCGTTGAGCCGCGACGTGAGTCGCTTACCGTTTATGTACGATATCTTGATGATATGTATATGGACTGCGGGTACCCCTCGGGGAATCGGTGGGTACCTTGTGTAATGGCTGGGCTGGGTACTCTGCCAGACTCATCTTTCAATGAGCGTGGTGCGATTTCTTCTCCCGTTTTTCGAAGACTTTTTATTCAAACACATAACCGGATACTTTGAGCGTACGCGTCAAAACACGGAGGACAGCCTTATCGTTTCTCTGATTGCCTCACTAATTCTCATGTACGACTGCCATATCAACATCGAGTATTCATCCGGTGTCCAGCTCTTCCAGTATCTCTTTAAATACTTCTTCAAGCCCTTGAATCATGCCAACTGGACAGTTTCCATCGAACAACCTGCTCTCCAGAATATCCCTCCCTCACTTGGAGGTAAAAAACCATGCCGATGAAATTCGTAACTATGAGAGAGGCCAATATCTCTCCAGTATTGAAGCTGCTACGCGACTTGCATCCTTCCATATCACTGAAAACATCCCGGTGTAAAGCGGCGCCATATTCACTTGCCAGGCCGACAAAATGGACAAATGGCACGCAAAGACGATTCTCAATTCGATGGTACTTACTGGTTCGCTATTCGGCATGTCCACGCCATCCCGAGCTCGATAATCTGACTTATATCGAATTTTGGGGAAAATGCCGACTCGAACAGCACAAACCAGACCAGGACATGCACCCCAATGTTGCCCGGCCGTTTCGTACTACGAAATGGTGGCTGGGGCCGTGACCCAGCCACCTGTGTCACAGCCACCATTTTGTCGTACGAAACAGCTGGGCAACATACTAGGATGCAGCTCGCCCCGACAGAGTCGCCGGACTGAGAGTTGTACCACAAGTTTTGAAAAAGAAAAACCAGATGCATGCTTGACGTCACTCCACAAACGTCAATCATAGGTGGTATGGTATTTTCCACGGCTCTTATAAGAAGGAGTTCCCAACAAAGGACAAAACTGCGCCGTACTAAAACTGGCGGGGTGAAATTTAAATCCCTTGACGAGTACTTCTGACTGAGGCGAGGGGATGGCGAGCATACACGAGCATCCAGAGGTCTGAAGAAAATTAGCTGCGGCTGAATGAAAATACAAGAAGAAAGAAAGGACGTAGGCCGCTCAAATGCGTGCAGTGGTGGTTTTCGGAGAAGGCGCGCCACCCAAAATGATCCGATCAAATTGATGTGGCAGTTGCCATCATCGGGTCCGACCCGATGATGGCACAGGTCCTTGCTCTTGATGCCACCAGTCCCATCGCAACACTCTTAACACCTTTTCCCATGCACGTCCTGAAGGCTGAGGGCTAGCTGGGGATGTGGGTCTCCCGGCCTACCTGTTCAGACATCCTTATTTTATAATGATAGAAATCCCGTTGCACGCCGCAAGCGTTGCTTCCATTTTCGACTGGAAAATTCCGCTGTTGAACCGCCTAGTTGGCACTTGGACATCAAAGTTGCCCACCCTCTCACGCTAATACATGCCTCATTCATGCGATCGCCAAACTACGAGTCCGTCTCAAAGATGCCTCGAGTCAAACCCTCCAAGGTTTTCCTACCCCGAATCCAGGTCTTGGGCCGACTTCGCGCTCATCCGCACGCAGGGAATATTGTTCAACAATCTTCCAGGATCCTCATAACAACACCCTGGCCCGTTTGGTACGTCGCAGGGCTCTGGTTTTGCCGCGGTACCGGGGTATCGACCTTCAGCAATATAAAATTTGGTGACAAAATCCCGGAAATGTATCTGCTCCACTCACTCCTCCTCTAAACCATATCAGGCATTTGTTTCGTTGGGTTATTCAGGCCCCTCGCATTTTTTGGCGGTGCTGACTAACCGCACAGCATCCTCACCGTCGTTGCTGCACCCCTCACATCCGCTTTCCCAAACGCCGTCCCCCATAAACCTTACCGACATCCACGGGATCTTCAACCTCATAGACCTTGTAGTTCCCGTCCCATACCACTAATTACTTCGGCCTTGCGAAGACCGTGGATGAGAACATGGAGACAGGCCTTGGGAAGATCACTTGCTGGCTCCGATGCTGCCGGCAATGTGAGCGCTGAAATCTCTGTTCCTGAGGAGCGCCGAGTATACAAATGGAACTGAACACTGTGGCAACCCAGGTGCTCCATATATCTCATGCAACGTGAGCGGCTAGCCTTTTTTTCTTTGGCGGCTTGAAATTTACTGACATGGTTTGTCATACTGCAAAGTGACTAGGGTTCTGGCCACGAGTTCTCATTCGCCATCAGGGCGGCCTGAATAGTTTGCGCATGCCTGTTTCGTGCCGCCGGTTACCTAACGCCCCCCGTTGAATGATGGACAGTGTTCGTGTGAGAACTACATTGTTCCTCCGAAGGTCTTGCTGTCTCCGTGTGGGAGCGCTCTGAGAGTAAAGGCTGGACCTCGACGCGCGACGGGGAAGAACCGTCAAGATCGCGTAGATTTGAACTCGCCGCGTCTGGACGCACGTTCAGCGCCCTCGTTACCATTACACTGCTCGCCTTCCCGCCTTCGCTTCAACGTGTGCTAGCAAGATCAGGTTACCTCGAAACTAAGTCAAGCGAGACAGTCATGCTGGGGCGTATGTTTGAGATGCGGGTGGGTATTTGTTGGGAGTTCTTATTTCTCGAATTGAATTTGACACCATTTTATTGATCCACGACCCAATTCAAACAGGTAACACGATATTTTGGCGATTCTAATCCTCCATTTACTTCTTTAAATCCTCAGTTGAACGCCCAGGTGACCGGGGAGACAGGGGTCTCGCTCGAGTTGTCCTCAACCTGGGCGAAGGCGACCTGGCTAAGCTGGATGTTATCCGTGCCGGCACCAGCGTCGAAGATCCCATTGAATATCGCAGCGACGCTCTTGCCGTTGTCTTCGTCATAGGTACATACATCAGTTCAATGCTCAAGCAAGAATGGCGCTCAAATAACGTACAGTTCACGGTGATGGAGTCCTGGCAGCAGACGTGCGTACCGACGTCTGTGCTGGGGATGGAGACGGCGAAGGGACCATTCGTTGCCAGTTGGTGGTGCCAACAAAGCCGATGGAAGCTAAAAAGGCTTTTGTTCAGCGACTAATACATCGAGCAAGGCCGCACTCGTCCTACCCGACCCGGTGAACGCGGTGGCGCTGCCGACGAACATGGCCGCGGAGATGGCGGCGAGGAGAGACTTGTTGAAGAACATGCTGTGAGTTAGTTAATTCAGCTGGAGAGATGAACTGGCTTTGAGCAGGGTCTCTTTCATGTAATTCAGGTCCACAGTAAGGACATATGGAGTGAATGAGAGCAATTGAACATAGCCCCGGTTGACAACAGGGAAACGCCTTTACACGCTGACCTGTCCAAGCCAAGCCTTCGTTTGCTCACATCGTTGTTCGGTACCAAGCATCATGCCATAAGTTTACCCTGGGTCCGGACTGGCCGAGAGTGATCAAGCTGACTTTCTGGCGGCGACCTTGGCAAGAAATGAATATTTCATTCAATACATCTCGACGTCAGCAAGATGAATTTGGAACTTGCATAATGCGCGGGACGCCCGGACTAGTCGAAAAGGGGAAGTGGCTCGGTGGGGGTTTTCATATGTTACAGTAGCCCTCGCTAATGTTTTCAATTCGCTATGACAGAATGCAAAGGGCAAGGTAGTCTAGGAACTGGGAGGATACGAGTTCCACCCTCCCTGGGTACCTGGACCAGCGGCTGCCTTACCTCTGAACAAAACGATTCCATAATTAGATTCCCGGTCGCAACACAGTGGAGATATTTTCAATAGAATGCAAGCGACGAACGGGCAAAGCGAACGTAACAAACGACTGCGGAATTCATCGCCGGAGGCGGGCCGCAGCCTGTTCGACTCACAAGGAGCATTGATAATTGAAATAATGGAAATTTTCAAGCTGTCGAGTGCGGTCTTTCGGGTAGGCAAACTGAATGTATCGCTGTTCTCCATTCTAATTTCCCTACGGGGCATTCGGGTGGAGTCACACCCACTGTCTCCGACTTACGAAGGTTGCCGTTGATCACGAAACTCCAGGAATGCAAGGAAGAGCCTTGCAATTACCTTGTAAATACGACTGAGCACCACAGAATATTGACCACACTTGACGTCTGTTTCCTTAGCATACCGAACTGCCCGAAAATCGAGACGTTCACTGCTACCTCAGAGAGGCTGAATAACCGTCATGGGACGTCATTAAGCGAATACAACGCGGAGTATTGTCGGACACATCGAACCGTTGAGCGCTCAAAGACCGCCTAGCCCAGAAAAGAGTCCTTCCGATCAAGTCCGGCGGAGCCTCAGAGGAGGTCGGAGAGTGGCTCAAAGTAATCCACTGTTTTCTTTCTTTTGTTTGTGGGATCAATGTGGAACTAGGGATGAGCGTGCAACACTCCGAAACGGCTACCAGCACTGCACCCGAAAATTGAACCAACATTGAACACAGTGATCGCTAATCACGATCGGCTATCATTGGCGGCAACTTGTCAACGTGCCTTTCTCTTGCCCCTTGCCACCACTCGATCTCGCAGGAAAGCCTGGAGCTGCTCGAGCGCAACCCCGCCTGGCGCCCCGTGTGGGAGTGCAATGCCGCACGTTATTCGACTATTTTCTCTTCGGCGCAGCCGTTGTATTCTCATGTTCCTGCTGGGTCTCTACCTCAAACCATCTGTTCTCCAATCATACTTATAGCGCTACGCTTGATCGCTCCAGGCTGCCTTGGTCAGCCTCGGGCTTTCTCCCGTTCTCCTGGAAACTCCCTTCTTGCGACATCCTTAGGCTGCATAGTACCAAGTGAAACGCTCAGTGGGTTTTCAGGCGCTGCTATGATGTGCTCTGTCACGGAAACAAATTGACGGAGGAAAGCAGAGCCGTTGCTGGATTGAAAGCTGAGCTCTGATATTCATCGCCCCCAACCATGAGGTGAGTCCTACTTCGGCGTCTGTTCCGAATTCATATTTTCATCGTGGGCAGTGCAAAGTTTAGCGACGCCCTTCTTTTTCAACCCTTTGCTTCACAATGGTGAGTTCTTCAATGTTGATTCAAGCTACAGTTTTCTGATAGACATTCTGCGAGGTGCACTTTACGATACTTTACAAGCCATCTGGTCAACCCTGCGAGTGACACTAATTAGCTAACGCACTCCGCCACCAGTGACAACACAGCCATTCCCTTCCTCCCTCATTACTTCTCGCGCGAGTATGCAAGCGCGGTACCATCTCCAGCAACGCCCGCCTCGGCGCGCGAGTAGCCGATTACGGTGCATTCCCGTCAGTGTCGTCCGCCCGCGGGTAGCCAATCCCAGTGCCGTCTCCCTCATCAACCACCCCAGTGTGCCCCGTCTCCGCACGCGCTAAGCCAAGTACGGTGCCGTCGCCGTCAGGAATTGATATAAGTTCCGAGCGATGCCGATCGCAGTGCCGTCCCCCTCGACAGCAATGGCACGCGCGTAGCCGATGACGGTCCCATCAGTCTCAGTATAATGCCGGACCCAACCACTGCGTGCGAATAGGCGAGCACTGTTCCGTCCCCCTCCGCGACAACAGTGCGCGAGTAGCCAACCGCAGACTTGCCTTTTATCTGGCGAGGCATCAAGTAACGAGCAAGTGTGTGTATAGAATTTGGTGACGAACCGGAGCCACAAGCGCGATGGAGGCGAAGGAGAGGAGGAGGAAGGGGATATATATATTTGCGATCATCGTAATGAATTTTCTGGTTATTGCAAGTGGCTCAAAAAACCAGATGAGGTACGGTGGTGCCGAAGTGGGTGTTGCGATGTCCGAACACAACCATATCTACACACCTTTATACTTTGAATCCTCCGGTTTTATGCAGAGGCAAGTGGTGCCACCAATCATACATCTGTGACTTTTCAGGTTCAAAAGATTGTCGGAGCGGTCTGGCAGCCATGTTCATGCCATACTTGCTTGCGATTTCGGTGGACTTTGCTCGCACGATGAAGCTTGCCAAATGAGCTGGTAGGCTGTTATTGAAAATATGGCAAAAGAAATAGGGAGGCGACCTTTTATAACACACTTGTGACGGCCGCATCTGAATCCGGCGTGCCTCCTGCGGCTTCAGTTCCGACTTCAGAGTTGCCTCCCTCCTTGCCTCCTCCGGCTTCGAAGGCACCTCCCTTGTCTCCTTTGGCTTCAGAGTCACCGCCCTCCTTGCCTCCTCCGGCTGCTTTGATTTGAGAAGGGACTCGGGCCGGCGCTGCGATAGTTTGTTCATCGACAGTAGAACCCCCTCCACATAGCCATCCACATATCCAGCGTGGGCACATGATAGTGTTGATTGAAGACAGAGCCGTATCTGAGCCTGTTGGGCGTGGCCTCACCACAACCATGTGGGGCACCTAATTATAACTCAACAACAAACATACATATCGGATAAATCAAATACATGGCTTGCTTAAATCTTCGCTTTTTTGCCCGTCAGGTAAACCATAGCAGGGCCGGCGCCGCCAGACCAACTAACGCTCAAAATAGAGGTGCCCAAAAATCTGCCGAACTGGTTGAACGCAAGATCGGTCACAGAATAAAAATAAATGCCGGCAAAAAACTGACAAGTGGCATTGACCTGAAAACAAGTTATCGATGGATCGGTGCTTCTGGAGCAGAATGCAAGTGCGGCACCTCCTGCATACCTTGCAATGAGTCATCACTTCCCGTCTAGCTCAACTGGTAAGGTTCGGGAGTCAGAAAAGCAGAAACGGCAAAATCTAGGCTCTAGTACCACCCAGATGGGAACGCAGAAGGCTACTTGTTGATTGTGGAAATACTCACCTCAATGGTGAAGTTTTCAACGATTGTTGCGAGTCGATACCACGAAGCTCCGGCGCGAGCGCGGTCCCAAGTGATAGCAGTAGGCGCAGCGATCCCAAGTCATAAGCGCTAAGCGCTCAAGGACCAGGGTTGATCCGATTTTCGTCCAACTTCATCTGACCACTCTCGGGAACTGCGAGAAGCGACCAGCATGAAACCGGTCGTAAGACCCTATTGTTACGCACTCTGCACCAGTGCAATTGCATGCCACGGAATAGGGTGAAGTGCCCGACACTGTACTATTGCGTCACGTACCCCCTGTCGATCACGAAATTTGGTCACGCGCCACTCCGGCCACTGTCGAACCTCCAAACCGTCATGCAGGCCCCAAATATACCCGAAAAGCGCTGAATAGACCAAATTTTCGGTTCAAATGTCGAAATTTTCGAGATGTCACGCAAAAATTCAACCGCTGCCGATATGTCGAATAGGTAAAATAAGTCGCGCGTCACCCCCAGTGTCGGTTCGATCGAGATATTACGGTATGCGAGGTGAATGGTAGTGATCGTGGCATCCCGCGATAATATGAACTGCCAAGCCTTACTCAACCACGAGGGGCTACGGGATTCAGCCTTGCGTTCGGATGAATTGACCAATGCCGATCCCCGACGCTGTGGAGAAAATATGAAAGCCTGTAAAGGCCTTGGGAGAGACCCACGGGCTGCGCCCGTGTGCGAGGGTGACAAAAATCTCAGGTCCGTGGACAAAAATTACAGTACGCCCAACTCCTTGGGTGCTGTTCCTGAGAAGCCTCCTGATTTCTATGAAGCCGGGTGGCCGGGATTATCTCACCCCAATTCAAGCACAAGTAATTCTTTGTTCCGCTCTCGCCGTTCTCCCATGGATGCATACTACTTACCTCCAGGGGAATTTCGGCAAATCGGAAGATCTAGGCTATTCAGTGGTATGTGTATCGCAGAACGCCGCCGAAATCCCTCACACCATTCAGTTTCGCTAGATGTCGGTTACCGAGAGCTGCGGGCACGTGCCCATACATTCATTCAACTACGGCCATCGGGGACGTTGTACGTATACAACTCCACGTATATAAACACCAGTCCAACCAGTAATTCAGCAATCTACTCACAGAATGTTCAACAAAGCCCTCTTTGCAATCTTCACTATGGTTATGGTGCAGGGAGTCATCAGCGTCCCTCAGATCGGCTTTCCCGTTGCCTGTGAGTATAAAGGTGGCGTTCAGTCTGTTTACATAGTTGCTGAACGAACCCTGGAACGCAGGTACTGGGGCCGGAGTAAGCTTCTTCGTTTTTGATCATCTACAACACTGACTACGATGCGTCTCAGGATCCAACTTGTACGTAGTCTATATCTAGCCCTCTTGCTGTATCTCAACGATCTTCGCAGGCACCGCAAACGGCGAGGTTTGCTGCGACCTCACCAGTGTCGGTCTCGGCCACCTGTGAGTCTGCCAGCCTGTTGAGGACCCATAGAAAATGACCCATTCTTCTTTCACAGCTGCCAACCCGTGTCTCCTCTTTGCCCGGCTTGAGAGCGACACGAGCGGGATACTGATGCAAGCGGTTGGATTGTAATATACAACGCACGTCCTTGTATTATTGCTCGAGATAATCTTCGCTTGCTTTGCTTAACGTTTCCTCGGTTTGAATCATGAAGTCTCATCGCATTCGAAATTGGTGACAGCAAAGAAGAACAATCTAAGGAACCACGGGACCATAATACATGACGCGATATTGATAGGCCGAACTCCTCTTTCTACAGTGCAATGTTTATTGCGTAATATCATGTCCCTCCCTGAATAAAAGGCGCGGCTTTCCCATTAACACTCGATAGCTTCATAAGTCAGGCCAAAACATAATGCCCGGATCGAGTCCATAGCCTGAGAGCCCCTCTGAGAATTTTAGGCTGACTGAGCATAAACATCATTTCGGCAGCCTCAGCGCACCGCACATGCTTCCAGACACTTGCATATTTCGCGAAGTATACGGGATAGCAAACCGCCAACATCTGATTGGGAGGCATAAACCACAGTATCTCGATCCAGTCGATTATATCTTCTCAGACAGATCTAGACTGATGACGGTTCGGCGGATGGGATGGTGGCCCCAGTTGCCTTCGGAAATAAATGTCTTGGATATTGACATCTTGACGCATTAATAGCTCGAAACTCAGTCGATTTGACTAGGAATAGGCTACATACGACACTCCCCCCTGTCGTATGTAGCCCATTCCTAGAGGGAAATAATGGCCGCGATTTCCCGGGTGTTTGTGTCTGACTGTTCAATATGTAACGCTATGTTATCGTCTCTGTTCGATGTCTTGAGATGCTGAAGTTTCTTGACAAAGGGATTGACCCGATTGAGGCCTGCTAGAGTAGCATCAATCCAAGACCCAGGAATCTCAAACTTTTGGCCCTGTTCAAAGAAAGCGGAAGGATCGTGTATGAACCAACGAATGGCAACTTGACCCTCACGTGTAGACAGTATTCGATGATAGGTTCGCAGAAATCTCAGGCCCGAATTTCATGAGGTCCCCATCATGAACGACGATAGCGGTCGGCGTGAACGGATTGTTCAATTTCCGCAACAGATCAGCGGATTTTTTATCATTGATAAAGACATTCCATTCGTCGGGATACGTCGGAAGTGGGGGTAGCAAGTGATTGGCATTTGGACCGCAAACGAAGGACTTTCCATGTAGTCTTTCGTTGTTTAATCCCTGTAATCCTAGGGTAAGTAATAGTATTTTTTTCATGGTTGTAAGTACTTCCCTCAGTACCGCAATGCTTGCATTTTCGGTTCCAACGGAGACAGAGTGGTTGGAGTACTTCCGAGAAGTTCAGCACGGCGACTCGGTCCCACCAAGACTCTGCTGTTGGATTTGATAGTACTGGGCGACTTCGGTGAGCCTGGGCATCGATTTGGCGGATTTGGGACCGTCGTGGCTCATCCAGATTCCTTCGTCCGTCTCTCCGAGCTGTAGTATCACGATTACGAATGGATTGTTGCTGATTATCATCCAGCGAACCCCGAGCCCCCTTTCTCGCGCTGCTGTCCTTCTTACGTCGATGGTCTCGCATGCTTTCATCTTCGCCTGCGCGACGGAGCTGTTGTAGCACGCGTCGACGCTGACGTTCATTCTCTGCACAAATCTGATGGAACGATGATTAGTAGAGTCCCCGATCAGCGCAGAGTAACAATTGCACGGAATGGAGCCATCTTCAGCCTGTATCAAGGATATTGAGTACGGGAAAAATGCGACACTGGAGGAAGGAGTGTTAATAAAGACTTCGAGTCACGCAGAATAAACACCGCATAGCATTGAGCGCTGCTGAGCTTATGCTAATGAACTGCACCAAAGTGGTATAGCACTCCGGAGCAGCGGTTGGAGCATGAATAAAATAGCTGATCAGCCCAGCCTTCGCGCACAAAGAAAGCACCCCAGTTTGCAAAACGGCAACGGCATTTCCAGATATTTCAAAATTTGGTAAAAAGCTGCCCGGATTTATGATAAAGGAGGAGAATGGAGCAGATTGAGTTAAAAAAATGGAAGCAGCCTGGGATATCTCGCTCTTTATAATTTGCGCATGCCCGTCTGAATCTTTTTAAAATCCACTTTTGGCACATCACCACCCAATCTTCGGAAGCGCCCGTAGATCAGCTTCGAATATCCGGGAACCCAGGGCTTCGCATTCCGCGCACTTACGGAATTGAATAATGCATGTTCGATACATCATCACTACACAAGAAATCCCAAATATGCATCCCAGTGTCTCGAGTCTCTGGCCTTCACTGAACGGTATGTCTGCCACTTGGTAACCTTTTTCGCTTAAAGCCGTTGCTCTCCCCCGGCCGCTCCTTGTATAAGCGCAATTGTCTCTTGCGATCGCGGCGTGATGGAGCATTTGAAAGGAACTGGTGCACTGGAGGAATAATTAGAACGATTAATGGGTGCGAAACGAAGGTAGGCCTCCGACCTTACGAGACCCGAAAGATATTCATAGGATGGCTCGATAACGTTTCCCCGCTCATCGACGGCCTTGTTTATATCGAAAGTCGCGAGAATTGACACAACTGTGATCCAGATCGACGAGAGCGCCATGTGTCTTCCGGGACAGAGTCTACAGAACCGATGTTTGTCCCGATATGGAACGGAAAAGAAGGAGACGGACCTCCTTCCGAACCCAAAAGCAGGCTCAGGGTTCCTCACCGCTGGATTAAGTTTACCATCAAGGAGGAACCGCTCCGGTTTAAACGTATGTGGATCTGGATACACCCGCTGGGGTGAGGTCAGAGAAACACGGGCCATACAGAGAATCAGGTTGCAAACCTCATCGTGGAGAATGGCCCTGGTGAACAGGTACATAAACATGGGCGAAAGCACAGTCTACCAACTCACCATGCATTTCTGACAACAACGGAGCCTGCAGGAAGCCTGTAGCCACGATACTCGTCGTCGTTTGCGAGGAGCCGAGGTATCGCTGAAAGGGAAGCATCATAATTGACTACAAGACTAGGCACATAGGTTTGTGACCAGCCTGCCTAAGAATGGCAAAAAAATGTGGCGAGCACTTTGCCGTAGGCAAGTAACGTGCTCGCCACATTGTTGCAACTCGTAGGCAGGCTGGTAACGAGCCTACTAGGCACAACAATCAACTCACCGAATGGAGTGACATTCTCCCATCGCATGACTTCTTTAACAAGTGCAGAGATGTACGGCAATGAGGCTTCATCTTCAAAACTGGGCAGATATCTTCCACCAGTGAGGGAGTCAATCTCTGCCTGAGCCTTCTTCTGCACTTCAGGGCAGGCGAGCATGGCCAGGACAAAGGTACCAAGGGCGAAGACGATGGTGTCTGCCCCACCAATATACATTGTCACTGCCGTTTGCTTGACGCGTGATGTTCCTGATAATAGGGCTCCTTCTCTGGATCGCTGAGGGCCTGTAAGCTATCTGCGGTGAACGACGGCGGGGCTATCCCGGAATCCTGGTGTCTTTTGCAGCAAGAATCGGAGTATGAAGTATTAGGTAACGCACCATCTGCCGTTTGGTCTCCGCAAAAGGCAGTTCCAACATACCGCGGGACAGTTTCGACCATTCTTCCGCCTGGCGCTTGAACCCAGCTCCGGGGAACCATCGCGGAATGTGTTTCAGGATTGGGAAGGTGTCCTTGGGATGTCAATGCTATGTGATGGGTTTTAGATGGATCGAACACACAACGAGATACGCTCCGGGGACAGCTCCGCTCGAGACTGCTCGCCCGGCTTTGTGCGCCAGGGTAACATACGGATCGTCGGAAGGAAGCACATCGATCCCGTATGCCTCGGTCATGATTATCTCTCCGGCCATCCTGATTTTTACAATAATTAACTTGGAATTGCAGATCCAGGCATACGTACTGTCTTAAATGATGCATGAAATCTTCTGGAGCGTGGAGCAGGCGCGCCAGAAGGACGTGCGTTCTGACCAATTCCACAGGCTCGTATTTCCGAGAAGCTTTGACGTTGAATGCACCGTTAAACAACCGGCGATGTGTGCGCCTGAAGGATATTCAGTACGGTATTAGAAAGATACCAGAAATAGGCCCTGCACCACTCCTCGCCTGAAGTTAAACCAATTTTTCAGGTAGACGTTCGAGCAAGAGATAGTGCCCCGTACCATATGTCATCATTGCTAGAGCGCCTTAGATCAGTTTCCACCTACAATTTCCTGGGAGAAAAATCGTCACCAATATCGAAATCCCACCCCATCAACTCGGTAAGCATTGGGAAGTCCCCTCTGAAAAAATATCACGATTCCTGGATGAGCATTGACATAATTCCACACGCTTACCTGTCAGAATAAAGGGAAGAGCGCTTCTCAAATAGGGCATCTGTTGCTTCAAAGGACGACAGTACAATGACGGACGTCCCCGCCAGATCCAGGTGGATGATATCAGAATCTGGTGTAGTCAATGCTACCGGCTCGGAAAATACACGGCCGCGACGCACCGTATTGTTTGCTCCACCGCGCGTACGACTTCCATTGAAAAGTGGACGGTACGTCAAATAGGTTACCCACGAGAGGTAACTTGGGAGGACCCGGTGGCAGGGGCAGTTTATGGCGGCGAGCACACAAATGAACCGCGTACAGTGTTGTGAGAATGATAAAGAATGTGCATAGAACAACGGTGCGTAGAGCGTCCATGGATAGCATGTCTGTCGATGGAAATTGTTTTCGGGCATCTGAATTTAAAAGCAAGATCCTGCCGGCAGGCCGAAGACATAGAAGGCTGAGATCCCACCCCATGGCGTGGATGGAAGCATTTCTGCCGGCAGATCCTCCCAAGGAAGCGCTGGGAAGGCAAAAAGATGTAAGTAACATGAGACTTTCAAGCCAGGAGAGGAAGTCCAACATGGTCATCGCGAGGCTGGGTCTTCCGAGCCGCGAGAACATCGGAGGTTGGGTTTCCAAGAGAATGTACGGTGGACACCGAAAACATCGCCGGATTCCAGAACTAAGGCCACATACCCCCACCGACGATTGCGTCTGGAGATAGCACAGTGTAGGAGGAAGACAAGAGAAAAGAAGTTTCATGGTTGATTTAGCAGTGGCGCTGGCCGAATTGCGCCGAAGGCTTCGCACAACTCTCATACCAAAAATTGCGTGATGCCTATCTAGCGCACCCGGGAGTCAGACCCTGTCTGGATGAACATTGACCCGGCCGTAAATTTAGATAGTTTCGAGCTCCTATTTGAGTAAATTTTCAATCGCATTAATTCTCGGCTTTTCTTCGTGCAGTGGTTATGCTGTATGGCGGTTGAATCATACCGCTGCCTTGATATGTTCGACGTGGACCATCGAGCACCATTTATGGATACTTGGGGGAGGTCTATTCTCGAGCTGTTGAGGTACGAAATGATCGCACTGCGGTGAAAGGCTGTGGAACTGCGGACTCCCTGGTCAGAGCACCGCATGGGCGTCCTCGCCTGTAGCTTCCGCATTCGTATATTTCGGTTAAGGAGCTTTGACGTAGTCCAATGTGTGCGCCGGCGGAGTGTGTGAAAAATTTTGCACTGAAAAGGTACAATGTGGTCGAGGGGCCTGGGCCTTGGTTGGAAAAGCAATAAGCAAGGCTGTAAAATTCTCGGGCTGAGGAGCAGAGGAAGGAAAAGGGGGTTAGCAAACATGTCCGAATGAATTGGGCAGAGAATCTGAAGAGAACCAATATCAATGAAGCTGCACTTTCTGTCTCGAGCACTTGACGCCAAGTTTCTAACTTTAGATGCATACAAGCGCTCGCCGGCGCTTCGCGCCGGCTCCCACTTTATAAATAAGCGATGCCTGTCAGATGATCGCAGAAGTTTACAAATGGAGATACGGCTTCGGACAGACAGAGAGGCTTAATTTTATAAAGAGAGTGAAGTGATGAGGCGTGCGATCATTGTCGATCGCGCCTGGGGCCTCAGCCATCTCTCTTTTGGCTCTCGCACCCTCCCGATCACTCCATTTTTGGGTTTCAACTTTCTGATAGGCATTTTCCCAGATTTTTGCAGTTAACCTTCAGTCAAGATCTCGCGAAATAACTTTGGAATCAGCGACCCCGAGAACGTAAAGGCCGAGCTTTGTGTCCTTTTTTTCAAGGTTTCCGCCTGCCTCTTGCATAGTGAAAACCCCGGGGTCAAGTACCGTCTTGCACTGTATCGATTAATGCAATGACTGCAGATGAGTCATATCGCAGTCCTATTATTCTGTATCTATTCAAAGATATTACTCTTACCCACGGTCGTATAATGCACACCACATATCTGTTCAGCGATCTCAAATTTCCTGTGTTACTCTACCCCGGAGCCGGTATAAAAAGGCGCAGAAGAGTGTTGCCTCTCTCCAGCGACTACTCGTTGTATACACTCCCGCGAACATGGTCCAATTCACTCGCTACTTCGTCGTTCTTTCCGTTGCTACCGGCGGTCTCTCTGCCTGTAAGTGTGGTGTAGCGACAATTGAGGCGGACATCGACACCCTGGTCCGCCAGGTGACGGCGTTTGACGCAGCAATCGTGGAGTTTCCCCCCACCAATGGGTCTGTCAACGACGCGCTGGCCATTCACGCCTATGCTACCAGCATAATAAACACCCTCAACACTGCGGCCAGTGATGTGGAAGCCACCGGCGAGTTCAGCGAAGATGACGACACGGCGATCCTCTCCGCCGTCGAGGCGAGCGTGTCCACTGTCCTAGGATCTCTCCTGGAGATTATCGACAAGAAGCCGGGATTTGTACATCTTAAGCTGTTCTCTGAATCCTTTTCCCGTGCTCTTTGATATTGGGTGCAGGAAACTCTCCCAATCTGCGGTATCCCGGCACTGTTCCTCCAAGACCTTCAGAACCTCCAGAACGCTAGCGTTGGCTTTAGAAACACACTAATCAGTACCGTCCTGGTATACCCTATTTACGTCCTCACATAATCTTCCGCGCTGACTCCAAAACGAAGGCTACCCTCGTCGCTAACTTCACCGATCCCACGAACAATATCGCCGCCGCGTTCGAGCCCGCTATCACTACGTACTCATCACTCATCATCTTAAGCACCGCTGCTCAGAGTGAAGCGTAGTAATTGAAGTTGAAGGGTGAAGTCTAAGCCTAAGCACGGTGTCTCCGAGTTCTATCTCCACCCCCCCCCCCCCCCCCCCCGTTGTGTAGCCGTCTGTTTACATCTGATCATACTTTACATATTTGTTCTTTAACGAGATGGTAGAAATGCTGTGCAATATCCCGAATAATCTTACTCCTTTGGTCTTGCTTTGATCTACCGTTTCTTTTAAGTTTAACGAAATGACCAGCTTTCGTTGGGGTTTGTTTGGCCCTATCCCCATGATGCTTGATCCCCTTTTCGTTCCCTCTCGCAATCTCCTCACCTCGAGCACAAAAATGTCCACAGCAGATGCACTGCCCGACGATACACTAGCTCGATTTGTCTAACTACTGTAGCGTTTCGACCAAAGGTTCAGGTGACGGGTGACATAGGCCTGTGAATGAACAATTTTGGTCTCGGTGACAGGTGAAGGCGCAATTTTGGACCCAAATAGGCCGAAAAAACGCGAAAAATTTCAGTCCGACAACTGCCGTATTGCCTTTTATGGTAATTTTATCATGATTGCCGAGGAATGAACAACTGACCCAGTGAACGATTGAGGTGACGGGTGACACCCCGTGAACCTTTGGTCGAAACGCTACAGTATTCCCACCGAGCCCACCTCCAGATCTCTGAATGACCTGAATTGGAATTGGAGATCGATCCTCCCGCAGTGCAGATGAACCACCCATAATCGATATATGTTCAATCGTTCCCAGCAAGCCCAGATCTCCGTACTGTGGAATTAAACCGAAATTGGAATGTTGAGTCCTACAGACAGGTCCCATGAAACCACAGCCTTCGGAGCTTCCACGCTGCGGCCACGTTACGATGTACGTATTTGCTCACATAAAAGACCAGAGCTCCTGATCTATCGTGCTTCCTCCTTCCCTTTCCTCGCCCACTTTGCCAATCCCTGCTGGGACTCAAATAAGTCAATACTAAACTCTCGCAATACTCAAGATGGGCCTCTCGTTGTCTTTTTCGCTCCAGGACCAATTTCAACTGTTTCTTTGCATGCTCGTACGTATGCTTGCACGCTGCAGGGACGAGTCTCGTGAACCACACGCTCCAAAAAAATGTATCTTGGTAGCCAATATTCTCACTGCACCGCAGAATATCACGTTTGCTGTGCTGCGGCCACGTAGTCGGGATGGTTCCGTATAAGCGGCAGGCTTCTGTTTTCCCCCATCTTTTTCTCTGCAGCTACGCTCGTCCCCTGTTGTTGTCTGCAGTTCTCGGTCGCTGGCTTATTGTTTCTCGCCTTGCACTCCCCAGGTTTCAAACACAAGATCGAGAGTCCCTCAATATTTCCACTGTGCACACACGTCTTGACCACTAGTCAAAGTTGGCTTCTACTATCCACAATTGATCCACAAGGCCGAATGATTGAAGCCGGTTCTTGGGTACTTCAATTGCTTCCCGGCATCTCACTTTCTCCTCAATACGGCCTGTCTAGCAATTCTCCCGGACAACTCAAACATGTAGTTCGTCTGCGACCACTTTAACGACTATCCATTCAACTAAATTCATCCTCTTCTCACAGTCGCACTTGCCCCGAATATCTCAACGTCAATCACGGTTCCCTGGGAATTCTGCAGGCTCAGGAAACACAATTTGGTCCTCAGTTCATTGTTCGCCTTGGCGCGATGTCTCGGAACTCAAATCATTTATTCCTCGCAGGCAGTTTTGTTTTGCTCATAATTCCTTGCTTTGTAAATCCCACACCCGTCCTCTATGTTTGCAAGCACTACAGCAGTGTACTGAAATCTTGGACGGTGACTGCTTTATCAGCAATGATTCGTTTCGCACATCACGGAAAATGAGCGTGTCTCGTGGCTTTAATCTCTCGGGTCTTCCCTCGTTACATTTGCCTTCGAACCTTCTCCTCTCGGGTGTGGGATTTTATTTTTGTGGTTCAATTTTAAAGGCTAAAAAGTACTGGGCGGCCGAGTGCCTACTGTTCTCAGTGGCCCAGGCATTCTCGTGGGACCCTGGTCGATGTATTCGGTATTAGAATAAAATTTTCATTTGGTCAGCACACGCCGCAGTGCGAATTCAACGCCGGAGCGAAGCGCAGGCACACCTTGTAATGGTTAATTCTTCTTGGTACCACCACCTTCTCGGTAGCATCTCGCTCGTCTCACCGAATCGTATCCTTGGTCTCGTTGACTTCTGGTGTGATTTATCCTTCAGTTTTTTTGTATGGCCAACGAGTTTCCACTCGTTGTGCAAATTCTACAGATATACTATCTCCTGGTCAATTTACACGGCTATCCCGGGAGTCACCGGAACCTGATAGGTTCCGTCGCCCTTCGGAATCCAATGATTTTCCGCTTGGGTTTATAAGATTTAATCGTTCTGTACCTTTGACTATGCAGATTAGTGGAATACATTGCACTGAGGATCGGATTTATACGATCAGCCCACAAGGGCGAAAGATCATGGGTAACCCATTCAAAAACACATATAGAGCCGATTTTCTTGCTTCTGACTTTGGCCAGGGACTAACTAACAACGTGATTGTTCCCATGCACCATATATAGTAATTTTTCACGCGCTTCAGTGGCCGAAGGTGGTGCACAAGAGGTATCGCCCTGATGTCAGTAGGCAAACTATGAGCTTGGGAATATAAAGACGGATACAACCTTGTGCGACCCAAGCTTCTGCTCCACATTCTCAAGATGCAGATTCTGCAGAAATCTTAGTAAGTTTGAGAACGGGAAATAGCAGAAGACATACTTGAAGCACAAGTTTGGACAATGTGGAGGGGCCAAGCATTTCAGATCAGATCTCAGGGGGGATCTGTGGGTTGGATCCCAGAAAATTGAATTGAGGACCGCGTTAGATCGCGGTCAGAGATTGAATTGGAGTTCAGGGCAGGAACAGCTCTCATGCCAAAAAAGAACGCCGCCGAGTCTTTCATCCAAGATTCCGAAGAATGCACCACAGCGCATACGGGGAATTCAAGTCCACTGCGCAAGAGCCAAACAATACCTCAAGTCGAAATGCAGAACGTGAAGCTCAGCGGAATAGATCCCGCCTGTTGGGTGAAATAAGACCGCCAAGGATCTGGTCGTTCTCTCAGGATTGAAGACCGGTATTTACAATGAGATGAATGACGAGACGATACTTAGTGGAATCAATATGATTGAATTCACTGCACGGGAGATTCTGCATTGGAGAGCAGACATTTCGACCCAGGAAAAAACCAAGGAGAATTATATGAACAGCGAGGACCAGAGAACTACAGAGGGAGGATGATTCAAAGCAAATTTGTTGGTCATCGATCTTTGAACTGAAAATAGGGTGCCAAGAATATGAGGTCAACACAATTACGATTGATACAGAATGCAAGTTCTCTGCGTCCGTTCAACAAAGTGCGTGGGCCTATATATCTTGGGGTGGAATCAGATCTCTGACTCCCGGATGTGGCTGTGCTCTAATATCATCCGAACCAGTGGCTGTACTTTGAACCCTTCTGAGATGAAAAATTCTGGAGTGGACTGTGCTCTAATATCATCCGAACCAGTGGCTGTACTTTGAACCCTTCTGAGATGAAACATCCGGGAGTCAGAGATCTGATTCCACCCCAAGATATATATGATTATCATGTATTTGAGAATGGCAGAATGATATGAAAGGCGGGTCTCCACCCCGAAACTCCGATTTTTTGAATGAACAGAGGCATCCGTGTCACACAGTGGATAGAGCTGGTCTTCCTCCACTTTGGACTGACGGTACGCAAGGAAAATGATGTGATCCAAGAAAAAAAGAGAAGGTAAAGGAGAATATTGAGGCAGTCGGCTCTGGATTCGGGACCTTTATCGGATTCTTCGGTGAAAGTCAAAATCCGCCTCGGAAGGGAGTCTCGAAGAATGACCAATGAATCAACGGGGATATATTGCCGAGGGGTGAAGAGGGGGATTATCATTGCGGTGACGAATAGAAGCGCAATTTTACCCCAAACACTGCGTTCAGACCCCCCGTAGACTGGCCTGGGTCTAGTCCACCTCAGTCTACCTGGGTAGACTGAGGTAGACTAAGGTAGACCTAGGTCAGTCTACGGGGGGTTTGAACGCAGTGTTTGGGGTAAAATTGCGTCTACGGGGGGTCTGAACACAGTGAAAGCTTCGGGCCTTCGCTGCGATCCGCCGGAAACCCGATAAAAGTGGCTAGAGGGACGACGTCCCCGTGGACATAGACGCAGAATGCGAGAAATAAGATGAAATTTACGTGTCGAATCAACCGTATGCTTGGGATTGACGGAGAAAAAATCCAGCCCGGAAGCGTACAACTGTGCCGCCGTGAATATATCTCTTGAGGACGAAAGAAGTTGACACTCACATAAGGCGGAACGAAGGGAGCATGCGCAAGGCATGGGAATGAAAGATCAAAGCAGAAGGCGTGTAAAGTAGGCGATGTAGGGACACCGAAAGACTGGAGAGGTAGCGATGAAGGGAAGGAGGAGGAAGAGGCGGGGTGAGAAAGAGGAAGGGGTAACGCGGCACAGCTCTGCCTCGGCACCCACACTGAAAGCAGAAGCGGCTCCCTGCCTTGACCCGCCCCCTACAAAAAGATGTACGATGCAACGATACAAGGAATGAAAGTAGAGGGAGGGGTAGGAAGACAAGACGCACCCACACCACCCAAACCAGAGGAAGACCGTCCCGAGCACGACCTACCACGTGTTGGACCGCTTGTAGGCGAGTCTGTGCGAGTACGTCAGTACGAATGTGGCAATAGAGCAATGATTATGTGAGGGGAGAAAGAATAGGCAGCAACGACCCTTCCTCGGTGGAAGGTGAAGCTTTGGGAGCGAAAAAATTGGAGGAAGATCGACGTACAGATCGTGCTAATCCCCACCCCCTAACGAATTTCACCACGACAGGGCCGGGGCGGAATGATTACGAATATTGCCGATTCCGTGGGTGGGTACGTTCTGTTACGCTTGTTTCTGCAAACAGATAGGTCGCGATTTCGGCTCCCGACATGACCGTCAAGGAGGCATTGAGAAGATTCGGAGCGCCAGACATGAACCTCACGGAACTACTGGTGCAAGATGCGACGTGCAAGAAGGTCTCACCAGGGTATGCCTTCATCTTTTTGAAGTGCGGGTCGTCGATGCCGTCACGGCCGGCACGGATGAGCTTGTACTCGCTTTCCATGCCAGAGCAGGAAGTGTGTAAGGGCCGCCTGACGATTATTAGCATTGAGCGTATAGACAGCATCATCACGACTCACCTCCGATGTAAATCGTGCACGAGACCTTGTACAGCAGCTGGGAGCCGGCGTACTGAAAGGCACCTCAATCCAAGCAACAAAGGGGCAAAGGGACGGAAGACAACGCACCCAGGGAAGACCCTGAACGGCAAGCTTTTCATAGTTGAGAGTGAAGCGTCTGTAGCGAGAGTTGTAATGTTATGATTGGAAAGATGGTCTGGCGCACCGTTGAGGATCGAGAGCTGGTCGCACTCGGTGCCGTTCTCGTAGTAAAGCAGTTGAGTCAGGAAAGGGAAGTTCTGGAAATCGGTCAGCCACCATGAGTTGGAATGCAAGTCATTGACATAGCTGTGTGTTCCAGGTGTTCAGCGAGTATCAAGCACAGAAGGCAATCATGCAGACAGCACAACCGGCGTACAGCGACAGTTGGGTGGCCAGAGGCGTGAACATCGAGTTGATAGAGCTTCCGCCGGCGCCGACATAGGCCCAATCGAAGCACAGTGAGAAAGCGCCAAGCCTCTCATTACCGAAGACGCGGGTGAACCACGCCGAATTCTGGTTCGCGAGATAGAGAACGGAGATACCGGTGAGCATGGGTGCGATATATTCCCAAGGCAGCCCGAACATGAGATGAATGAAGCTAAAGACATCATACCGGGAATCGAGAACAACCACAACATCAACATATTAAGATTTAATGAACAAAGAGGGTACGCACCATTGCCAAACGAATATACTGATCAAGACATTCCTGGAGAACGTCTTACGCTTAGACTGGCTCAGCATTCACTCTCCATGGTGGAGCGACTCGAAGAGTCGAACAGTGGGCATAACCTGGGGGTAGACGGCGAAGGTCAGGTAGACGAGGAACACTGCGGCCATTGTTTTAGTTATTTGATCGCATGGGATATTCACAACGTACTACGCATGATACCAGCCATTCCGTCACCAATAAGCCGGGACGTGATGATTTTAGCCGAGGGATAAACAACCCGAATCTCAAGCGGATATTGAGGACGCTCACATGGAGCTTCCAACAGCCACATCGGTCTGGTGAAGGAAATTTAAGTTACGAGTTATCTCAAATGACGGTGCCGAACTTACCTGGACCCTCGACAAAGCAGGACAGTTCCTAGGCTGCAAAAATGGAGTGTGCCAAAGCCAGATTGAATCAAATCTTTCAAACTGAACAGAACACGCTAATGCAAGTGACTTGCTCGGAGAGGCGGGATCCATATTCTGTCAAAACCGGGAATTAGTCCAATGCGACGACTGGTGCAACGAGGAGAAGAAGTGGGATGAATAAAGGAAATGAAACCACGATGAAACCACGGCAGAGGAACGAAGCCTAGAAAGGGAACGCACCTTTGCGATGAGAACGAGCGCGAGGGCTCTAATTTGGAGGAAGGTGGATATAGCTGGTGACCACGGACAAACTATTTGGAAAGTGGAGCGGCGGCGGTGGACGTGGAGTCGACAAAGAGGAATGCCCGGGAAATGAGAAGGAGCACTCGTCCTTTCGTTTGCAGCCGTGGCCCGTGCTCGTGCGAATGTGCGAGAGGATGGGTGTGAGGAGGTCGTGTGTGCCAGGTCTAGGATGGTAGTGAGGATTGCGGGCTTGTGAAGGTTTTTTTTGAGGAACTGCGACGGCGGCCCAGCCGTCGACGCAAGGTCAGCTGCGAATTCGCAGCTTGTTAACGCCGGCGGCTTAAGCGTCGAGGGAGTGGGTTGAGGCGTAGGCCGACGAAGCTGTAGTTCGCAAGCCACAAACCTGCGTGCGGTGCGGGGACGTCCACCTTGGAAGTTATAGCATTGGCGTACTTAGGAATAGTTGGTCAGTTGGAAAAGCCCGACAGGGGTGGTGAACTGAACAAATGATTCCGAGGAGCCGCCGATGCCTACACACCGGCGGATAACGGGTCGTCGAAGAGGACAACCTCGGTGTCGTAGTGTAGAGCACGCGCGATATTGACTCTCTGTTTCTGCCCGCCTATAGTACGTCTCAGCCTCCTACGAACGGAACAGGGGATTTATTGGTTACCAGAAGATTGATGCCCTTTTCGCCACTGTAAGAGCAAATGAAATCAATCTAAATACCTTGTAAACACCGCGCATGGGGAGTACGCACATCTGGATGGAATCAGCCACTGCTTTCGTCATCAATACACCGCAGCAGAGGAACGTACCTCAGTCAGATCCCCATCTGCAAGGAACTGCAAATCAGGCAGTCCATCACACGCCAATATTTGTCTTCGTCCCACGGGCGGCCAAACAGCATGTTGTCAGGCTGAGACATTGGATAAATATTCTTGACGAAATTCAGATATCGAGATCCACTCACCAAACTTGCATTCTGGATCGACGTCGTCTGGGGGCAATAGGCCACGCGCCCACCAAACACCCACGCAGGCTCCTCGGGAGTTCCGGCGGTGCTACGGATTTAGCCCCCGCAGCAGACTCGTTAACTCGTCCAGCCCCATCAGCCCGAGCGTCAGCCTGCACACCTGAAAACCGAGATGGGATGGGTCCGGCGGAGGCGGAGGCGGAAGAGAGTTGGCGACTCGAGCCGCAAGCAAAAGAATAGCAAGATACGACAGGATTGCGACGGCAGTCCTGTTGTAATCGTGCTATTCAAAAACTTATGGGCCGGGATGTCGGGGTGGAAGGAGTGAGGGAACGGGGACGCAGCGGGGTGGGGGAGAATGTGGGAACCAAAGGAGCAGGGTAGGTCGTACGCGCGGTCATAGCGCAACGGCGTGTGGACGGAGAATGATAGCAGGCGCATGCGGACGCAGGCGTGTGGCGCGCCGACTTTGATATGAACGTAAACGCGCAGCGATGTGGGTACCGAGCATAGGTGGTAGAAGGGGAATGGACCAGGAGGGAGGGGAGAGAAAGGGAGCGAGTATGCAGCGAATATACGCACCGGATTACAAAGATTCCACCTGTTCCTTCATTCCTCCGTACTTGCATAACAGCGACGCGAGGTAATCATTGGCGTGGTCGGGAGTCGAACCATAGACTGAGGGCAGGTGAAGAGCGGAGGCTGAGAGGAGGAGGGATGCGGAGGTTGGGGGTGTTCGGAGGCTGCTGCGGGGAGCCGTGCGAGGGAGCCGACAGAGGGCGTTAACTCGTACGGCGACAATGGCTTAATGGGGCCGGCGCGCGCAGCCGGTGGGGATCGCCGGAGAGGGATGGACACAGGCGGCGGGCGGGTGTGCGATGAAGGCGGTCCGGGTAATGTGCGTGACAACGCGGACGCGAGCGGGGGCATAAGGGCGCGAGTTGTTGAGGAGGGAGCGACGTGGGCGTGGAAGACGCGGCAGAGGCGTGGGGTGAGACGGGGCTGAACGGGCAGCGCACAATGAGATGGCACAGCAGCGGCGTGGGGACAGTAAGGGACGCACGCGCACAGTCGAGGCAGCGGCGAGGTGGGACGGGACAGGCGTGGCGGCGCAGACGCGGGCGGGGGCGCATCGGCGGGTGAAGCGGCACAGGTCTTGGGGCTCCTATGCGGAAGGGTCGGCACCGAGGGAGCTGCGGGGAGCTGCTGGGCGTAGCGGACAAAGGGTGATGCCGGTGCACAGCCCCTTGATCTGCGCTAAGGTCGGAGCGGAAGTTGAATAGAAGGAACGGATGGATATTTTATTAGCGCAGGGAGCAAGCCAAGGAATGTTGAAGGGAATACGGCGGAAATAACCGAATGGATGCGGAACTGTACGTGCGGGGAATCCCGGCGGAAGAGGAACGGGAGAGGACCGGGGACAGAGGAATGGGGGCGGGATGATATGATGGGGACGTGGGGATGTGCGGGGAGGCATGTGAATGCACTGGGGCGGCGTTGCCCGGAAGCGAATAGGGACGGGGGTTGATGGGGCAGGGGACGATGGGGCGGGGATCTGGGCCCTTTCCGGGCGGGGATTTGTTGGCTGGAAGAGTAGACGCGGGGCGGCTCGTTCCGGGCGGGGATGATGGGGCAGGAATGTGGAGGTGATGTAAACACCAGCGGGGCGGCGCTTTCCGGGCGGGGCGGGCATCTGGGGCGGCCCTTTCCGGGCGGGGATTTGTTGGCTGGGAGAGTAGGGGAAGTGTGGGAAACTGGGGCGGACAGGGCCGAAAGCCAAGTTTTGATGCAATCATGGGGCAACTTGTGGGGAAAGCGTGGGAAACGGTCAAAGCGCATTCTCGCATCAATGGTTTCGGTGTGATTATATTCATTGCAGGGGCAATTCTTACTCAAAAAATGTGATTTTGATATGGGCAGGTAGGTATCGACGAGGGGAGTATTTTTTACCAAGACACATGGGCCAAAATCCTTCTGTGGGGCTTGTGATATGAGGAACAGGCCAAAGAATAAAAATTTCACCCTGCCACTGGTTGCAGGGTCTGGATCTCAGCAGGGAGATGTCATATAGGGCTGAAAACGGGTGAGTATGATGTCCCAAACCTGAAAACCATATTGGTGTGTTCAAAATGCAAGGCAAGCAGGTGGAAAATGGTTTTTTTTTGAAAAAGGTTGGCAGCCTTTGCAGAATATTTGGTTGGAAGGGTCCGGGGATGAAATTGTGAAGGGATCTCCTGGGGGAAGGGGACACCCTTTTAGTCCTAGGGCAGTAGTATACAGTTATACCTAGGTGCAAAAAAAAACCGAGTTGAACCAAGAAAAACTGAGGTCAGGGGGATTATTTGCAGGATGTATGAAATCCCCGGGACAGCAGGAACTAGCTCCTACCCTCTTGACGACCCTTGAGCTGACTGGTCCAACCTACCCATCTCCATCTCCACCTACCTGTCCCCCACTTGTGTCTCAATAGCCCAATGCGCAGTGGCATTCACAATGGATTTCCCTAGTATCCACTCGGTCAGTTTCTGTGTCACCCAGAGGTCACCCATACTCCTCTCCAGTTTCTTCCCACCCTGGTCTGAATACCTTGTCGTTGGCAATTGCACACCCACCTCGACAAACTTATTAATTTTATTTCATCTGTGGCTTATTGACTGAACTTGAGTTGTGCAGGGCTTAAGTACTCGAGGAACTTGAGTGCTGCCAAAACTTAAATGCTCCCAGAACTTGAGTGTCCCTGGAACTTAAGTAACAGGTGATCTCAAGAGTTGAGCAGGACTTAAGTCGGCAAGAACTTAAGTCTTAGGTGGAGGGGACCCTGCTTGTGCCGGCAGCAGGTGGGAGCGGAGTGAAGAATCGGTCTTACGATTTGCACTTCAGACCTAGAAAACTTGAGACCTTGGCTGGTCTACACCGACAGGTCTTAAGATAGACTAATAGATTAGTTGATGTGGGAATGGCTTCACTAGGGGCGCTCAATTCTTAGTTCGGTTCATCCGGTTGGCGAAATTAAATTAAATCAATTCATTATTTGTACTGTAAACATGAACAAATTAAGTCATGCATGGCCTAAATTCACGGTCTGGGGCCCTCAGACAGACCGAGAAAAGATCAACTGACTTGGGAATTAGGTTATAAGGACCCCTGGAGTCTCCGGCCATCATCTGTTTAGTGATTGCAATCCAATTGAGTGTGGAGAGCCGAATAACTCAAGAGTGTCATCTGCAATTGAATTGGCTTCAAAATCATCTTCATGATTGAATAAATTGATATCGAGGTCATCGTTAAGGACCAATGAAGCTGCAAGGAAGCCTTCTGCCATGAAGAAGGCGTCCGTTTGGACTCCGTCACGGCATCAGGAAGTGAACCCTAACTGGGAGTGGCAGTGATCATTCTATTTGCACGTTGTTTACGGTACAAATAATGAATTGATTTTATTTAATTTGGCGAACCGGACAAACCGAACTAAGAATTGAGCGCCCCTGCTGGGTCAGACGTAACAAAGGACAACTACTTGAACTGTGGGAATATTTTCCATCACCTGCACAAGTTAACAGTGAGGGGCAGGGTATTGTGGTAGTGGAAGCTGTGTATGTCTTCATGCGCGAATAAAGTAGTGTAACCTTTGGAAATAGAAGGGTGCGTGAAAAAAGAGATGTGGTGAGAGTTGTGTATTTTGGACATCATGTGTGAGCCTGTGTATCTTTTAGGAGTGCACTACCTGCGTATCTTTTGACAAGGTTCACAGTGGTAAATATTTTCAAAGCTGCAGGTTTTTTATTCTTCACGGAGTTGTGTATTTTTGTTGAAAAGTGCAACAATAATGTTACAGTATTACCCCATAATGGCGCCTTACGCAGATCATCGGTACTGCATTGCATCTGTTCACCTTCTTTGACAATCTGTCGCAGGAAATCCATGTTTAGCAGTTGTTCGAAGTACACATATGCATCGCTTCTCTGTGCCGTCTCCGGGCCCAGTGACATGCGGACAGATCACAGATGCGGCGGCTGTATCTCGATGTTTGACCTGTATATGGATGTTCCTCTTTCAGCCCAGACTTGAAGCTGTCAGGCCCTTGTTGTTTCGATGTCGTCCACTGATGCAAGACCTTATCTGCGAGCTCTCATGTTTCGTCGGATATACAAGGTATCCTGCTCAATGCAGCCCCCACGCTTTCGGCGAATTATCCATTGACCGTGGTTCTGCATTCCGTAATAAATGGATGATATATAGGTCAGGATGTACCAGTTTCATGGTCCCTCTAACCACTCATGGATCCCCACTCTGACACCGTTCCCACAAAAAATATCGACTTGTACATAGCTATGGTAAGGGGAGCGCCTATTCTCACGACCATACCTTACTCATTCAATGGGAAAGGCCGAGGCATTTCTGTATGGTAGCCATTAATCTTTCCGCCGGAGGCCCGGGAGGCCCGCTGAATATGTTCCCAGGAGCGTATGCAGTTATGTTTGGGTTTTATATACACGTTCTGCACACGCGAGGGATACCGAAGACTCGCTTCCTGCCTGTTGCGACAATTTCGCTCTTCCTCCTCTGCACGGCGCATTTGGCCCTCCTGCTTGCCGCCACTACGGTCCTCGATCAAACGGACGAGACCTCCGTGGTCGGCGCGGGTGATCCTAGCTACCTTGCGTTCCAATTGAACTTCGCAACAAACGTGATCTACGTGACCAACAAGTGCGTATCTTCATTTGAAGTTTGCAGGGATTGACGAGCCCATCGGCCTGCAGTGTCATAGCCGATAGCATTTTTGTGAGTCTCTCTGGTCAAATCAGTTTCACGAGGTCCTTGATGGTTGCACAGATATTTCGATGCCATGCGATATGGAATTTCGATGACAGAATCATCTACTTCCCGATATTACTTACTTTCGGTGTCGGCGGTAAGCTTGTAGATATTACCCAGGAAGGCTGTATACTAAATTCATACGCTAGGTCTGGGTTATTTTGATTCTGGCCGCTCGATTGTGATTTCACGGCCCTTGTTTGATCTCTCTATCGCAACATCGGTTTTCACGACCTTCATGTTAATCAGTCTGAGTGGTTCGTTCACCATTCGTGGAGCCGTTGACTCGTGATCATTGAATCATTGCTTAGCGGGAAGAATCTGGTGGCTCGCACGCAAAGCTCGGGATGTACTGGGACAGAAGATAACAACCAGGTACAACACTGCATGTGTTATGATGTCAGTGTATAAATCTCCTTTCCAGCTTTGACTCACGTTGGTAGTTTGGAGTCCGGGGTGCTCTATTGTGTCGGTGGAATCATATACATTATCGTTTCTATGGTAAAGCAGTATTTCCCTCTTACCTATCTCCCAGTCTTGACGACACCTAGACTAGCGTGTTCGCATGCACGAACGGTGCAATATTGGGACAATTGGTGGTCGGTCACATAGGTCAATTCCCGTTCATTCGTTCTAATCAATCATCCAGGGGATAGCGCCGACAATCATTGCAGTCCGCGTTGGACTAGGGAAAAGTATTGAAAGTGTGGACAGTTTTACAGCGACAGAACAAAAGCGCGTCGCTCCCCACGAAATTCAAAATGCCGTTGCTCCAGTCCACTCAATTCAGGACCAGATTTTGTACCTTCGACCCGAAAGCGATCGTGACTCCCCAGAAGCAGAGGTTGTGTGATAGTTGAAACGCATTTTGATTCCATTCCAATGTTGGACAGTGCCCCTGTTATACTCCGAACGTAAAGTAAATTGCTGTGATCATCTCTATGCAGTACCTGTAATTGTTTTTGTGGGGTAGTAGCCACCTTCGTCACTTCGTTACTTCGCTTAGGAACAAGAAAGTTTGTGAGTTTGATGGGAAAACATGAAAGCTCGTCATTTCGACGAATATCTGGGAAAGCTCGTCACCTCAACTAAATTCTGGTGAAGGCTTGTCACTTTCGCGCGCAGGCGTTGTAAATGTATTGTTTAATCACCGGAATTGCGGAACACCGAGCGGCGGGAACAGAATCCCGTTCTCTGTTACCACCATCCACATTCGCAGTTGCGTACCCGCCCATTATGGACTACAACGCGTTTTTGATAATGCATACTCCTCTAGAAGTGATGACTAGATAAGTACACCGGCTCTCTATCGCAGCCAAGTGAAGCTAAGGGATACATTCCACAGCGATTCCTCCAGTCGAAGCATCAACTTCTTTCCCGATGGCAGTCTCGGAACGGTACGCACCTTCCGGCATTCTCGCCTTGCACCATATTGATCCTTACACAACTATCCAAATCTAATGAATGCAACTAATGTATCAATTCAATATATCTACTTGGGGAAAGACACAGTTCAAGTTATTTGCTCAGCTCAACTAGCATATAGCTCAATCAGCACCTAGTTGCTAAGGTGTAGATATAAAAGGGTAGCATCCTAAATTGATGTTGATCACTCCCAAGATGTCTCCTCGTCGTAGCACCATTGAACCCCGCTTGAATGCCATCACGGCATGGTTGACTCCAGCTACAGCACTCCTAAATGATTTGAATGATGGTTTTGACACACCATTCCTACAGGCCATTTCCAGCACATCTCTGTCTTTGATCAATGTGGTGCAGGTAAGGAGACCAATTCAAAGAATGTACTAATTTGACCTGGATTACAGACTGTGAAGAGGAACCAAGATGACTGTATTGAGCTTATTGAAAAAATCCCCAGAATCCTCTACGAAATTGTGGACCTGCACCTAACATCTGAACCCAAGGGAGTCTTATCACCTGCAGTTTTGGACAATGTTGGAAATTTCAACAAGTGAGTTTTAACCGGGCTCAGTTCTTGTTTGCCACAACTGAACCCGGATGCCCAGCACACTTCAAAAGATACTTGTGTTTGCTGAAGCACGGCAAGGAGGAAACAAATCAAACATTTTTTCCGTCAAGCTGAGCTGGCTAGATTGCTGAAGGATTGCCAAGCTGGACTGCAGCATGCTGTTGATGCCTTTAGGGTGAGAATTTTGTAACTTGCCTGAAATTGATTTGAATGTGTTCCCAGATTGAGTCCGGAATTTTCAATTTCAATAGCATCAATGAGATGACAATATAATCGGAAATCATGCAAACAGAAATCATCGAGTTGATCTCTACATCTTCTGAGCACAAAATTTCTGATAGCTCTTCCTCGGTATGCACAAACAGTTTATCCTTGAACCACAATTACTTGGATTTAGATATACCAGAGGGCCAATGAATCACAAGCCAGGTATATTTGTATCTTTATAGCTTCCCACCAAATCTTACTAGGTGTTTCAGCTCGAATTCACTCTCTCTGTTGCCTTCAAGCCCAAAGATTTTCCACGGCCATGAATTAGAGTTGCAGGAGGTTGTAACAAATCTTACACTGGGGTCGGCCAGGATTGCAATATTGGGTGCAGGTGGAATGGGAAAAACAAGCCTGGCCAGGGCTGCTCTCCATCACCCAGAAGTCACAGCTAAATATGCACACCGAATCTTTGTTGCTGCAGATTCAGTCACCGACAAAGTTGGATTGGTCACACTCATGGCATCCCACATAGGATTGCAGCCCGTGCCTTACCTCATAAAACAAGTTGTTCAGTATTTTTCCGAGTGTTCATCTGTGTTATTGGTTTTGGACAATCTGGAGACTGCATGGGAGCCAATGAGTTCCCGTGGCGAGGTTGAAAGCTTTCTATCACTTCTCACAGATATTGGACACCTTGCATTGGTTGTGAGTACCTCATTCCTTTTTTTCATGCTACCAGCTTATAAATGCATCAGATCATAATGCGTGGAGCACAACGACCTGCCCAAGTTCGCTGGACACATCCATTCCTGTTGCCCTTGAAACCGATATCAGACCATGCTGCCTGGGAAACTTTTATGGATATCACGGATGATTCTCATAACAGCAAGGATGTCACTCAGCTCCTTTCCTTTACAAATAACATACCTCTAGCTGTGGATCTCATGGCTCATCTGGTGGATTATGAAGGCTGCAGTGGTGTTGTCACCCGCTGGGAGACAGAAAAAACATCTATTCTCTCAACTGGACATGGCAAAAGCTCCAATTTAGATGCCTCCATCAGTGTTTCACTCTTGAGCCCTCGTATGACAGCCTCCCCTGGTGCAAGAGAAATACTGGCTTTACTTGCAATCCTGCCTGATGGGCTCTCAGATGTTGATATCATCCAAAGCCAGATACCTGCTAAAGACATTTTGGCCTGCAAATCTGTCTTGCTTAGCACCTCCCTGGCATATACTGATGATGCTCAGCTGAAAGCATTGGTGCCAGTTAGAGAATATATGCAGCAGTACTATCCTGCAGCTCAATCTTTCATCCAATCGGTTAAAACACAATTTGAGGATCTCCTGGAAATTTGGCGCAAGTACCTTGGTCACCAATTAGGTGCTACTGTTCATAAACAGATTGCTTCAAATCTGGAAAACATGCAGAGTGTCCTCGCATTGGAACTCTACTCAAATAACCCAAGGCTAGAGGACATTTTGCGGCCCATTGTAACCCTAAATGATTTCCGAGTAGGCATGGGGTATGGTCCAAGCCCATGCATGGACTATATTGCAAAAAACTATTCCCAGCCCAGGAACCCAAGGCTTGAAGTACATATGATCACATTGTTGTTCAATGTGAAGCAACTGCACATTATTCGAAATGTTGAACACTTGCTGAGCAAGGCCGAGAAGAACTTGGATTCCTTTGATGACCCATTGGTGAAATGTGAGCTCCGAAACCCATCTTACAACACATTTTCTGACTGGAACGTGCACAGGCAGATTTTATCATTTTGTTGGAGACTATTTCCGCAAACATGATGACATTCCACGAGCTAGGCAATTTTTGCGCACTGCACTCCAGTTGGCAGTGTCCTCTGAGATATATTACAAAAAATAGCCCTTTGTGAATGGGTTTCCCGAGATCTCCTTGCAGCATGAAGAAATGTACAAAGATCACAGAAGCTGGCAAGGGGGTGGAGTGATATGCACCTTGAATCATATTCACTCAGCATAGAAGCCCTGGTGTATGTGCAAATTGGGGCGCACAAAAATGCCATCGCACTTTTCAGTCAGGCAAGGGAACTACTCCACAGGTGTAGGCTGAAGGGATCTGGCAAAGATTACAATGTCCTGTTTGTCATGGGCGAGACTCATTATCTGAAATCTGAATATAGTGAGGCTCAGGAGATCCATATGCAGATCAAGAATGTAACATCTGATCAGGAGCATTCGATCCTACACCCTCTTGCAGTTCTCAACCTAGCAGAGATAACAATCATAACCGGTAAAAACCTAGATCATGTTGCTCAGACTTTGAACAATCAAAAGAAGATATTTGCTACTATGCATTATTCTGTGGGAGTGGCAAGTTGTGACCTAGCGATGGTGGAGTTTCACCTTTGTCATGGACATACTGCAGCCGCACAAACCCTGTTGCTTCAGTATTCACAATCTGGGAACAGGGATATCAGAAGTTATAGCCTAGAGAAACTTGCCAATCTGAAAAACTGGGGGATTACAGCCATTGGCTGGGTATCTCGATGGACAACTGTTTTCCTCGCACATGCATTCAACGATCAAAACAATTTGGCAGTTCACAAAGCATTGAGCAGTATGGGGCACATATACTTGGTCATGGGGGACCTCAACACAGCACAGAGCCTGTTCACTACAGCATTGGAAGGATTTACATGGATGGATGTGCACCGTAGCAGAGCAGAGTGCATGTTACATCTAGGTGAGATCTCACAGCAAAGGGGGGACTTTGAGGAAGCCATTTCATCTTTCAAGGCAGCACAACCACTCTTTGAACACTCATCTCAGGCCAAAGATGTGGAACACATGGACTCATTGGTCAGGGGTCTGGAGAAAGAGATAGAATGAGGACATGATACCAAGGTTGCATACCTTTCGACACTGAATGTTCTGACACAGAATATTGTTTGGCCACCAGCTGAGTTGGAGGATGGTTCCACTAATCTTGTTGTAATTTGATCAGTCCCAAATGTATGGTGACTTTGGAATGAACAAGCCTTCTTATTTACAGATTTTGATTCATCAAGTCATAAATCCAATGTAACCGTGGCATAAATAAGTCTTTGGATTGATAGAACTCGATTCACGGGGCTCTCCATGATATGAGGTGCATGAAGAGTTGAGTTGAATAACTCCTTTCAATGCCTGCCTATCCATTTTTTCACTGGGGTGGGGGGGGGCCTAAAAAAAAAACTAAAATCGGTGAACATACAGATCCTGATGAGAAGAAACAATATTCTGTCCACAAACTTGGGATGTGCTCCCAACCGTTGATTTGCTGGGGACATTTTGATCGCAACCAGGGCCGCAACCAGGGCCACAGGCTAGCCCCATCCCCCCAAAGGAAAATGAAAATGAACACAGAGATGCAGATAGCTTAGAAAACCATATTCCATTGTTGAAGTATGTTGGTGGCAGTCATGATTGACTCACTAGGAATATTTTTAAAATATCAATATCAGTGGGGATCGCAGTTTCCGGGTTGGTCAAATGATTTTTTCAACAAGAATAAGTAGATGATTCTGGTTACGGCTAGGTATGCCATTCAATCTGACATCTTGGATTTTTCCTGATTTGAGCCAATTTTGGTGACTTTTCTTTCTTGTGTTGTGTTTGAGCATTTTTGTTTGATTTTTTTTTTCAAATTTAAAGTTACTGCTCCTACTAAAACACCTACTGGTGAAGTTTTGAGAAAGTTTTACATAGTACCAGTGCTACACATTTCTTAGAACATAGAACACCAAGTATTTTCTGTGAGGCAGGATACAGCACCAAGTATTCTCCATGAAGCAACTTCAGCACCAAGTATTTTGTGTGAAGCAGGATATGGAACTTCAACACCAAGTATTTTCTGCAAAGCAGGACATGGCACTTCAGCACCAAATATTTTTGGCAAAGTGGAACATGGCACTTCAGCACCAAGTATTTTCCACAATGTGGGATACAGTACTTCAGCACCAAGTATTTTCTGTGAAGCAGGACACAGCACTTCAGCACCAAGTATTTACCAGAAAGCTGCCAGGGGTACTCTCACTTCAGCCACTTTGGCTCCTACTTCGGCCACTTCAGCTCCTGCTTCAACCACTTCAGCTCCAGCTGAAGCTGCTTCAGCTGCTTTTGGCCGCCTTGGCTCCGTCCCATCTGTCCTCCGCATTACCTGTGCCCTTCCCACCACCTTCCATTCGTCCATCTGAAGCTCTGCCTCTGGCTCCAGCCACCCTCACTCCCTCTGGTTGCTCACGCTGGCAGGTGCTATGCAACCAAGCTTGGGATCACTGCTGATCCCTTCAGACATGTGCTACTGTACTGGCTAGTACCTATTAGTTTATAAGCTTCGCCTAGTGTGGGAATCCTCATCCTTTCTTCTGTTCGAATTCCCTTGCTAGCTGTATATTATACTTCTGCTCTGTATTTACATAATTTGTTTGACTCTTATTCAATTATTTACATCTACAGTACTGGGGATGGGCCAAGTATCGCTACCACCAGATCGAGAAAAACACTTTTGATCAACCCAAGACAGTGGTGTTCAACTGCCTTGATGCTTGCCTAACCAATGTCATCAGAAAGTTTTGAACCGATCTTGGCGCTTTATGGATGTATATTATAAAGGATTGACAAGAGATGTAGCTGCATGGGTGGTGAAGCAGTAAAAGGGGCATCAGAAGGTGTCACAACAGGCCATGATGCAGATTGCACCAATTGTCAAGTAGGTACATTCATACATGTTTTTTTTTCATGTTCCGACCCTAAAAAAGGTACATACAATTTGTTTTTTGGGTCCAAAAATTTGGCCACTGCTAATTTGTTGTGGGAAAACACTTCAGAGGTGGTTTTTTAGGCACTTGCAAGGTCTGGGAATCTGAATCTGAACTCATATTTGCTCAAAAAAAAGCTGTTCACCAGCAATCAATTAATTACTAATTTGTTGGCTTTGATTGTCCGGCACTGTAGTATAGCTTCTTAACTTCGGATTCCCCTGTTAGTTTCCATGCCCGTCACCAAGCTTAAGGTTGCCCTTCCAAAAGCAGAGAATAAAAATGCTCAAACATGACACAACAAAGAAAAGTCACCAAAATTGGCTCAAATCAGGAAAAACTCAAGATGTCAGATTGAATGGCATACCTAGCCATAACCAGAATCATCTACTTATTCTTGTTGAAAAAATCATTTGACTGACTTGGAAATTGCTATTTTCACTGGAATTGATATTTTGAAAATACTCCTGGTGAGCCAATCATGACTGCCACCAACATACTTCAACAATGGAATATGATTTTCTGAGCTATCTGCATCTGTGTGTCCATTTTCGATTATTCTTTTTGTTCTTTTTTTGGGGGGGAGAATGGGGTTAGCCTGTGGCCCTGGTTACGGCCCTGGTTGTGATCAAACATCCCTAGCAAATCAATGGTTGGGAGCACACCCCAAGTTTGTAGGTGGAATATCATTTTCTCATCAAGATCTATATGTGCACCAATTGTAGTTTTTTTTAGGCCCCCCCCCCCCCCACCCCGGTGAGAAAATGGATAAAGGTTTCCCTGTAGATCTACAGATCCGCCATGCTGAGCGGTAGACGGCTTCGGAAATTTTTAATTAGTCCAATGTTCTTCCCTGAGAGGCGGGACGAGGCTCGACTCCCCGTTGGAATGAGTCTCCTGCTCTGTTTCTTGCCCAAAACATCTTGTTGGAAATGGCCTGTCACGCGCCTCCTTGACTCACCGCCCTCTCCGATCGTCCTCCATGTGGACCTCGATCCCTAGCTACCGTCTCGATGCCATTCCCTATATTTACCTTGGACTCTGTCGCTCAAGCTAGCTAAATCCCCCATCGCATCCTGTACCCCCCTGTACTTCGTGCTTTATACACCTCTGCTCGCTGCGAACTCTTGCGTGCTCAGTTTCAATTCTCACACATCTTCACGGTTTGCTTCAGGCGATGACCATGTACGATTCTACCTACATTCATACCATTTCAACCCTGCCGGACGACGATGTTTCACATGTCGCAGCGAGCTTCAAAGCACCAGCGCTGGTCTAGCAGCATCGTGTATTAATTACATGAATTGTACTTTTTGCATGCCTGCAGCCCGAAGCTCCCTGTCGGTTGGACAATCGACTTGCTTCACCGAGTCCCCAATCGTCGGCCTATTCCGGGCCACCCACAGGACATGAAGAAATCCGGTGCCATCCAGTTGAACCTGACGCCTGGGGATATTGCGGGAGAAGATACTGGCGAGGATAGCTATGAGTATCGAGGTGCCCAGGCCGACAATAATCTGGGACGATTGTGAGTATTGCCCTAGGCTCAGATGCATGGGTTGTCTCACAGCTCTGAGATCAAGCTGGATGTATTGCTCAGTTCATGAGCAGAAGATAGGTGAGGCGACGTCTTACATGGAGCCTACATGCCAGGCTGGTACTATAGACGGTCGTGAAACCTGTTATTGCAACTGGTTTAATCCCTTGGATCAAGTTTGGCGATCCGGTATACCCGTATTTCGTTGTCAATGGGTCGGTATTGATATTGCCCCCTGCGAAAGTCAAACCGCCGAAGAAAATCGTTAATGATTGCAAACCTATCCAGAAACACGCTGCCAGAACTGCCGCAAGCGCATTCTCAATTTCATGCAAGGTTAGTACTTTTATTTCCTCTTGTCCATTCGATGTAATCCACCAGGGGTCAAGGCCCAACCGATCCATGAGATACCTGAATCTCGGTGATTAAAGCGCAAAAGGGTGACGGAGACATTTAACTCACTCCTGTATAGCGGGAATGTCTATGGACGTGTTATCATAAACTTCCGCGGGCCAGGCACTACCGTAGCCCAAAAGAACCCCTGACCACTGCGGCGTGGCCGTGAGTACTGCCATCCAGGGAATACACTACTGGCCCGGGCCTTACGCACATAGTTGCTGTTTATCAAACTGTCATTGGAAGCGAGGGGGTCCACATGGGGTGGCGAGGAGTAGGGCTTCCACATGGACGTATTCTTATGGATATTTGGTCGGAGTGAAGCGGGGATGATTGTCCCAGATTGGCTGTCGACCATTGCGGTTTGGTTAACCAGGGACTTTGAGCATTTGATGAGCTGTAAATGGGAACTTGTCGTTGACTGTACGACCATTGGCGGATTAAGATTGACAGGGTATCCACTGTTATCGCTCGAGTCTAGTATAGGATTGCTAGTGAACAGGATAATGGACTCAGTCCACGTGTCTTGCGACTCATGATCGAAGTCCGGTGGTTGCAGACTTGCGAGCAGAAGCAAATTAGGACCTGCAACGCAGAACCGCGCATCAATGAATTGCTCTGCCAATAGAGTGATGTCCTGCACCTGTGGTCGGTAATATTAGAACTCCGTCGGTGACAGTGATTTCCCAAGCAGGAACTCCCGATTGAACAGAATAAGAGCCAGTATTTACCCCAGGCAGATATCCACAGGTGATGTTAAACCCGATCCCCGAAACTGCAGATGCGCCACCAGTGGGTGTCAATTCTGCCACCGCATCGTATAAGGTGCCATTGTATAGTCCAACAGTGTGGGATTCGTCCAAGTTGCCAATCCAGGAGATGAAATCAATGGAATTCTCGATGAACGTGTATGTTACGCTAAGGAGTTTGTGAGCGAGAATAGCTAGGGAGGAAGTCACCCACTTTGGGTCCGTCTTATTGAGTTGTGGCGCACCTTGTGTCGGCATTGTTGACGAAAGAGTTAGATTGAAAACTTGAATGGAAAACAAAGCTGGCGTGGTGACGCCAAGGATCAAGATACTTGCTAAGTATCCCAGTATGCAAATGCTCCCAGTCACAGATGCAGGGATGGAGAATTGGTTGTATACCACAGACATTGCGGCACCAACACCGTTCCATGCCGCCAGGTTGTCATGTGTTGCCGTTAAAGTACGTTCGGTCTGCCAATATCCGCGACTGGCGAGTTTCTGGGTCACGGTGACCAGTAATGCTGAGTACAGCTATGAAAGGATTAACCGTCTGGGTGTAATAGGAGTGGAAGTAGGTCACAGTTCCAAGGGTGGTCGTCAGGATTGTGGTTATGAGCGAGACAACAACTTGGTCATCGAGGCGAAAGATGATTTTATGCTCCATGTGATGGGCGGCCCAGACTGCCAGGAGGGCAAGGTGGATGAGAACAAGCCCCACATGTAACACCCCAACGCATGCTGCAGCTGAGAACCACTTGGGATTGAGTCTAGAACACTGGCCCTGGGGCAGTGGTGCAGTTTTATCTATCAAAACTGAAGTGATGCGTAACGAGATCAATATCCTGAGTCCATCTCACCTTCCTTATTACAAATGGGATTCGGCTCGCTTTCACTATCCCGATCGTCCTCTTCAGCAGGTTTTTCGTCCGGTTGTGGTTTAACCAACTGAATTCTCGCAAGTCCTCCAATACGCAGTTGGTGATCAGACGGAAATTCAATCCGGGCCATCCTGTGAAGTTCTGGATTCCTCACAAATAACCAGATGGTATGAAGGATCCCGGTTCCCTGGATACTGTCTTTTTCTGAGTCTGATGAACCACGGCAGAACCCCGCTGCAAAAATCATGAGGACAATGGAAATGCAGAGTCCAATCCCAATCTGCGACACATGAGTGCATGGATGATAATCTGCATGCGTTGAAGTCACCGCAAGAATGTTCAACTATTTGATCTCTCAGTTTATAAGACACGAACACTACCTGGGGACCTGCTTACATTCATCCGCGCAGATAACATAAAATGTTGAACATCCACGATTCCCGAGGATAAAACTGGTCGGTTGCTCGTTATTACACCACGATCGTTGTTGTTGGTATATTTCATGGATAAGTTGCCGGGGTGTATGTGTCCTCCTAACTCCTTTCCTCAGCCGAAAACAAACCACAGAGATGGTCTCGTGCGTACCAATCCAGAATGCTGAGGCTACAAGGGACGAGAGTGCGTTCTCGATCTCTTGCAGACTCAAAGTCTGATTAGACCCAGAGATGGAGGATCCGTTCAACCAAGGGTCGCTCTCTGGTAAAATCCACCAGGGGTCCAGTGCGAGTCGATCCATCAGGTATCTGAGGGACATCACTTTAAATCTAGATCTGGTCCAGCAGGAACTGCGTACACGTCGACGAATGACAAATATGATATTTCACTTGGAAGGTCAGTATCCATGGGGACGGATGACTGCGTGAGATCCCCAGCCTGGCTTAAAATGTCCAACCACTGGGCTTCCGTCAGTTGAAAAAATGCAGGGCGGTAATCAAAACGTACAGCGGATCCACCAATCAGACTCGCGTTAACGAACTGATTATCTGAGCCTGATCCATCGGGGACATGCCATTTGGAGAAGGTCTTCTGAAGGTTTGGACTCAGGGATTCTGGATCGACTCTCCCGGACTTGGCGTCAATTATTCCCTTCTGCGCGACCACAGTTTTGAAGCAACGTAGGCATTGCACGTGAGTCACAGTGGTCAATCCCGTGCTCATTGGCGGGGTCAAAGAAATCGAAGATCCTTTTCCGCCCTCCGAATCCACGACAGTACTCGTAGTCAAGAGGACAATTGAATTGTTCTGCACCGACAGCACGGTTAATATATTTGGGCCTGAATAAAGAGAGTGGAAAGTCTTCAATCTCCTCAATTCAACAATGCCAGCGCACCTGTGGCATAGACGGAAATATCATCCACAACGTCAAGAGTGATGTCCCACTGCCTAGGAGCCCCGCCGTTCCGGAAGCTTTTTGTATTGGACCCCTTTAGGTATCCACAACTGATGTTGAAGCCTATTGCCGAAACTCGAGCCTCTCCGGCGTAAAAATCCTGTATTTCCTCGTATAGCGTGCCGTTGGAGAGGCCGATGGTTTGAGAGTCCTTGATATTACCGATCCATGGCAGGAAGTGCAGAGAGTTTTGCATGCTAACGATGACGGATCTGATCTACGTGAGGGAAAGTCTTTCCTGGGTAGATAATGTACACACAATGGGTTAGAGGCATTCGTCTGAGGGAGCCACTGTGTTGGTACGGGGGTCGACACCGACATGTTGAATACTTCTACCGACAGGATCGCTGGCGTTGTGATGTGAAGGATCTCCGCACAGCCTAGGTAGGCAAATACGGAGAGCGTGCCGATAACGGACGCGGGGACGGATATCTGACCGTACAAGCTGCCTAGGGCGGCGCCAATTCCAGCCCAAGCCGTCAAATTGTCGTGTGTTGCGGTCAAAGTCCGCTCCGTTTGCAAATAACCACGTGTGGCGAGTCTCTGTGTAGTGAACACCATGATAGATAGGTACGTCTTCCAGGAATTGTCAACTTCAGGTGGATTTCGATGACATCCCCTACATACCGTTCCCATCATGGTCATGACGAATGTAGTCCAAACCGACACGTTGCTCTGGAGTTCAATAGGAAACACGATTCTATGTTCCAAGTGGTGTGATGTCCAAATGGCGAGGAGTGCAACGTGGAAGATGACAAAGCCACCGTGTAAAATGAGGCAAATAGCGCTGAGCATAAGCGATCCGGTGATAGGGTGTGTACCAAAACATGCATGAAAACACCAGTTTTTATTTCATTTTGAACCTATTAGCGGGCAGAAGTGAGGCATTAGATTATGAGCGTACACCCTCCCTGGGGTGGTAGGCTACACTATTGATGGCCGAAAGTCAGTGTAACAAACCAACTATGAAGGATTGAGTAGACTTGACAAGGCAGCCCAAAAGGCTGTTACGTCCTGACTATGATATTCTACACTGAGCTATAGATGGTGGCGGTAAACCATTATCTTATGTGCTGGAGGTGAAACATCAGGGAACTACTCAGAATTATTGACTTGCCGCCTCAACGGCCTCTGAATAGTCTGATGACTATTAAAACAAGATATACGAAGTCAGGATTGGTACAACCACATTAGGGCCGGCAGGGATATCGCGCCGCGCCATTTTGTGTATAAGACCAACTGATTAGATTAGGATGAAGACATGTTACTGAGTTAACCATCACTGTGGTTACTCGGGCGGATCTGAATGATAGAAAGATGCAGGCCTCGCATCAAGGATTTACTGATATGACTGATGAGGATTGGCACTATAGAATGGCGCCGCGCCATATTTGCACTGGTCACTATACTGGTCCACCAGTGTAGCGCCGCGCTATCTTGTCAATCTGCTTGATATTTACTATGAGTCCACTGAGCTTGTGAAGTGCAGGGCTGATAGAGAAATGAAATAGAACTTGACTAAGACTGACTTGACCAGTCAGCTATGACTAAAAGATTGACTTGCTCAGTCAGAAAGATGGAAACCAAGACTACTAAGCACGTCTTATGGCGTGCTAGAGAAATACATGTGGATTAGCCCCGGTAGCAGGTCATAATACCCATGGTTGAGAATGCCTTCTACGCCATTGGCCATTCACTACTCGGGCTCCCACCCTTTATTGTTCCTATTCATTCCGTCTATCTCCTTTACTTCTCTCTGAAATGTATAAAAGCCAGCTGTGTACTCTGTATTAGCCAGTAAACTATCCCCCAGATATACGGGCAATATAGTAGACTCTAGATTTGTGAAAGAAATCAGATATATTTGCAGACGCACAGAAAAGATTAAGAAACAAGGGACGTCGAAAAGACTACCAACCGCATTGATATAAGAGCCCCGTACAAACCTGCACCAACCAGTCTCCTGTAGCAGCGCTTTAGGCCTCCAGGACTAAGACTTGTTGTGTAAACGTACTCTCTTGTCTCCTGTAGCAGCGCTTTAGGCCTCCAGGACTAAAGGCTAGTTTGTGCTAGTAGAAGTGAAACCGCCGCCTTCAGTGTAACTGTCCGCGCCTTAGCCCAGCGTCCACCTTCTGTGTAACAGCCCCGTTTCGTTGATACCGCCGCCATTCGTGTAAACGTTGGTCGATATTTGAAGTAGAGTCTGTCTGTTGAAATAGTCTGTCCTACCTTCTGCTTCTTGGCTAGCTGCCAGTAGTGTTAGGTCCTGCTGCTCACAAAGAAACTGAAGACTTGAACAGTCTAAGGTTTAACTTGAGTCTTGATATCCTGTTGGCGTGAAGTCCCTGCTACCCTAGCATAACTGTGCTTAAACCGCATAGTTGCTATTGAAACAAAGCCTTATTCCAACCTTGCACACCCTTTTGACGGGTGATACGTACCCTACCTCCCCGAACACACACACACACGAGTATTAGGATTAGGATTAGTGATTTGTTTTGGTTTTGGTTGGTTTGAGTAGAGTGACTAGTTCGCTTTTCTCACTAGTCAATCCATTAGATTTCACGGCCGCACCCTAGTGCACCGTTTCACCGGGACGACCGAAACAAAGGTAGGGTTTATGAAAAGCTTGCGTTCCGTCAACCAGTTGGCAGGAAAGCTCGGTGCAGGAGTTGTAAATGGCTGCAGTTGGGGGGTGTAAGTGTGAGACACAAGATGAGGGCATATATACCGACGTCAGCCTTCTGATGAATAGCCTGAGGTGCCTGAGCTCCACAATTAGCCATCAGCAGGTTCTGTTCCTCGCATCTCGCGCAGCGGTCCAATAGGTTGAAGATTGAGATCGAATCACTTATCTACACGCATCATCACCGGTTTCGAACGTCTCCGTGATGCTTTCTAATGACATATCTGCGGTCGCAAGATGCCTACGTTGCACTATACATGAAACCAGTGGGTCTGGCCGTAAACTAGATGGCACCGTGCAAATTTTTGGTGGAATGGGTTCACATTTGGACAGTGGGTTGAGAGGGTTGATGTGTATGTGCTTGTTTGAGATCAGGCTGGTGCGGGCCGTGGCTATGTTGTCTTTTGCCGCGCCATTCGGAGCTTCAGAATGGATGGCAATGTCCTGGCCCGGCCACCGGTGGCTCCGGTTAAGTTCTTTTTGCTTCAAAAATTTAAAATTCAAAGGATTAAAATCAAGAGAGAATAGATTGTCGCTGTCTGATGTGATAATTTTGTTTTTGCATCGTTGCTAGGTTGAATTGTATTGGTATCGCTTGAACTGACTTTCCCGGAACCTTGTACTCGTACCTAGGATTTGGAAGCCTGCATTGCGGCTATGCTGGTCACAACCACCCGTGGCTGCGTCAGACATAGCCACTATGGCTACGTCGGCTGTTTCGACCCCCGGAACTGAAAAGCAAATGGGTAGGGAAAACAGCACCTAGGGCACGGTCGTTAAACCAGAACTCATCGCAGGCAGGCAGTGTAAGCCTGTTGTCCCCGGCGGTGGTATGTACCTAATTTATTATTATTATTTCTGTCCATGCACTAACCCAGAGCTTTCGGTGCTCAGCAGAGGCATCCACACCAGCGCTCAACACCCAGCCACTTCAAATGTGAGCATATTCGAGCTGCCAAAGGAATGTATCCCACAGGCCACGGCATCGCCGGTGTACTTCCTCCTGCGTCACCGCTGCCCATCCCACATTCGGCTCGTAATCGATGGACTTGACCCGCAGAGCCATTTCGAAGACGGCGGAGATCCGAACAAATAGAGTGATGGTACGTTAATCATTTGTTTGTTTTGAACATGCGGGATAATGTAAATCATTTTTAGCCTCCGACAGCAACATCATGAATTCCCGAACTACTGCGCCATTCAACAAGATGTGCTCGGTCCACTCAAAACGGTAAGCATTGATTTGACTGCTTAAAATGTTTTTGTGCATTATCTGTATTTTGGAGCAGTTCAGGATTTTTCATTCACCCTATCGTAGGCAGAGTATAATAGCCTAATAGCAGGCTTACAGTAGAAAATACAGCTCAAAAATTTTGATATTCTGTAGTTAATGACTATTCGGCTGTTCTCTACCCCGTTTCACATGAATTGTAGTGTTTTAGCCTCTTTTCCCAACCAACTTCGATATATTTGGCAGGGGTTTACAGTGAACATCGGCCTGTTTTGCCCTCGGTCCCAGCCGAGTCCCCCGAGCCACCAACCACCTTCGACAGCTCTGGAACTCATGCGGCAAATTCCTAAAAATATGTTGTGTTCCAAGCGAAGCTCAATACATGGGGGAATGTATCATGCACTGTAACAAATGTCTCTGCAATCAAATAAATATATCTCCTGGGGTTTGTCGATCTGAACAATACACCTGCAACTGACGACGCACTCTCACGTGGTTGGACACGGTCACATGTTCACTGTCGGCAGCCCATGTAACGAGTTTTCACGGTATCCAGAGGAAGTGACGAAGTTTCACTGAATCCGGCTGAAGTCACGAACTTTCACGGAAAGCGATCAAACTCACGAACTTTCACAATGCTAAGCGAAGTCAAGCGAAGCTAAGCGAAGTAACGAAGTGACGAGGATGGCGCGGACTCCCTTAACTTTCGTCTAATTTCGAAAGTCTCAGGAGCGAGGGTCCTATTGGCGTACGTAGATTTTGCGTGAGTGAGTTGGATTGTTGACATTTGAATCGGTTTGCAAGTTAACGTTGAGCGGACCTGGATGTTGAACCTTACCATATCACCCCGGACCCGCAACTTTCGCCAATCATACATGAGATTTTCCAACATGTCTTCTTTGCCGCCGGAGCGAAGCGAAGGCATGTCTTGTAATTATCACTAAGAGCGAAGTCATTAGTGTAAGAGTTTAAAAATGTTCCAAGGACTCGGTCCTAATCTCCGAAAAGTGGAGTTTAAAAGACTTCAGACGGACAGGGATAATTTTGAAAAGAAAGAAAAACGAGAGTGGGAGTAGCACGTACCGTCGTACTCTTGCATGATTGAAGTCAAGTTGTGATGACGGACGGTATTAGAACGTATGTCTTTTAAAATCGGCTGGGCTGGCCCTGGAGATCACCGCACTTACTATGCTTTTCTACGAGCCGTGGACCATTCCATTCTGCCTGTCATACAAGATTGGGGCATGTGCGTGTTTATTAGAGTGGCAGCTTCCCTTCTCCGCCGCCCGCATGTTGATATGTCATGAGTCTTGATCGCAGCTTCTCGCCACTGAAGCAGACTGTAGATACTTTATATCGACCCACACCCCGTGCCAACGCACTTACGGATTCGCAACATCCGTTGTCCAGGTATATACACCAACAAGACCTATTGGGTTTCCGCTCACTAGAGGATATGGCCGGGAAGCTTATTCAAGTTGTCCCTTTCATTGCGTTTTGCAGCTGGATGAACTTTGGGATTGCCTTTCTCTCTAAGGAGCCAGTGTAGATACAGATTGTACCGTAGATGTACTGTCAATATATGTGTTTTTATTTCGAAAGGTGAAGGGATGTGAGCATTTATATAAAGCCAAACCCCACAATAATGGACCCAAAGTCGAGGTAATCCAAGGTATTTGGCCCTAAATTGGAGGCAACTTATTTTGAACATTACTAGGAAGGAAATCAAGGATATCAAGGATATTTGACTGAATTGGTTCTAAATCGGAGACAATCCTGGGGAATTGCCGAGGGAGGCTTTTCCTGATGCGGTGTGATCACGAGGCACGACAAAATTAGTAGCATTAGGCGTTGGTGAACGCCTATTGATGCCTCGAATGCCTATTATCCACCCTGGAAACCTATTCAGTCTGCTCAACAGCTATTCAAGGGATCACACGAACACCTATTGCTTATTCCAACAGCTATTTTGATATAAACATCGGTGAGCGGTTAGCGAAGCAGAATTGGGGGTCATCCTCAACTCGCAGTGACAATGTCAAAGTAAAAAACTCAACCAATATCGCGAAGAATGAGATTTGGAGGAAGGGCTGGGATTTCAACCCCTTCACAGAGCGCATGGTGGGTGCAAATAAATTGTATTCGGTGCAAGTACAAACATGTACTGCATAGGGAATTAGCTATGCCACCGCAAGCGCACACCCTCGAGTGTCTGCGAGTAGATCCCGTGGTAATCGCTGCGACGCTGGCACGCGTGTGAGTTCCGTGCCTCGAAGCGCCAGCAGGGAGCCGGTCCCGTGGACATTGCAGATGTCGAGCGGCGGCGTGATAATTTTGCGCAGCTGCAGGTGACACATTACGCTCTTGCGCGAGGACTGGGTCGGTGTTTGCGGATAATTAAAACGTCGACACACACCTTTGGGCTGTACAGCGCCCCCCCCCCAAAAAAAAATCCCTCTCTCCCTAATCACCTCATGAGAACCTCGTTTTCCATCGTTTGTGCTGCGCGGTCGACGGCGGTTGTTTCTCCCTATGCACCGCGGCCATCCGTGTGTCGTCGTTGTGGGAGGAAAGGAGGAATGTCACGCACAATCACAGAAAGCACCGGCAAGTCGGCTGGTTCGGTGTTCAAATTGATGTCAGGTGTTCGGTGGAAAATAGCTGTTCACGGACAAGATAGGCGTTGGATTAATGAATAGGCATTGAAATGGAAAATAGTTGTTGATTCGCAAAATAGGTGTTCACGAACGCCTAATGATACTATTCTTGTATATACTCTGTGATAACACAGAGTCGACAGTTAGTATACGAGTTCCTATGATGCGACTGGTAAATCGGACAGCATCGCGTACATACCGAGTACGATACCACAGACCCCATAGCCAGTTACCCGGTGCGCCAGTGAATCCCGAGCAAACGTAGCGGCAAGCCGAATCGATGAGACGAGACGATTCGTAGATGACGGGCCTAGGGAGCAGCGAGCGGAGCCAATTGACGAGCCATTTCGCCAGTACGCAGGCAAACACTTGAGATGCCGCGCTAGATAGAGAGCGAGAGATGCGTCAATCGTGGTCGTCGCCGTCAGGAGCAAGCGCCGAATGCCGTGACGCCCGACATCAGCGGATCCGTCACAGCTGGTGCACCGCCACGTTTCCCTCTTTTGCTCCGCACCTTCATATCTTCTCCATCTCGCTCAAACCTCGTTCGACTTGGGTTTGGGACTACGCGGACGGGCTCGGTGGCCTGCAGTACTCGGTTTCTTGTGTTAGTCCCTAGTTTGGCTCGCCGGCGCTCGCTATCTGTCTCTCAATGATAAACAAACGATAAATCTGTCGGTGCTCCTCGATCAACGGTTGGGACTGACCGGGAACATTCTCTACTTCTCGAACACTCAGACCCATTATATTTCGTTATTAATCCGGATCCACTGTTCAGCGAGCCTCGCTCTTTCTCCTCCGTTCGACATTCACCAATTGGAACGCAGGGAATCAATCCAACACGCAAACAACGGGTGTGCGCCCGAACAAATCCGATATATATGCTATGTTTGACGGAGCCGCTGTCCCGGTACGTTCTATCGCACATCTTCACTCACGACGTATTCTTAGTCAGGAAAAGTTCGGTTCACACATTGAAAATTCGATAACACTGTATCCTCGACTTTTCAATCTAGGCTGCGTATTCACAATTCTCATCCAAATGGAATTCGGTTTCTTCTCCACACCTTTAGTCCCCTTTCGGCTCACAGGTGCTTGCACACACCCTGAAATGCACCACGACGATCCCCATCGAGATCGTTCCCGAGTCCGTGCGGCGTCAACTGTACGTGTCGCATTCCACTCCACTCCTGCGCTCTCCATGACCTCCCCCCTTCCCTTGTGTCTAAGCTCCAAGCTAACCGCTGGCCATGACTCATGCAATTGTATTACTCCCGGTCCAATTCGACGCACTGATTACTTCAAGACAACGTCCTGGGGAATTAAAGGTCTACGGAGAGAGGGCCAAATGCTCACGTATTGCGGCAGAGGTGCGTTGGTCTGGGTTTCATCCTGTGCAGCTTAGGCGCTCCGCTGAACATCTTTGTGTCGTAGTCCTACATCAGGGTCGGATTAATCGTGCTCTTCTGTACCAAACGAGAACGAAGTTTGAAACTCTGATCAAGTCCAGTAAATATTCCGTCCGCATTTCACATAACCTCTGTCAACGTCTTGATCAAGATCGACGTCTCCTCTTTTTCATTCACGTCTCTTCTATTCGCGCTCGCGCGAGCCGATGAGTCCGCTCCCTTCTCCCCTCTTCGATGCACCCAAACTAAACTTGTGGCAAGCTCGACACTTGCGCTTTCCCGAACGCCGCACCGTTCTCGACTTCCCTCTTTTAATCCCAAATCCGTCTGCCTTGCCGCAATTTTACAACCACTTTCTTCCCTGTGTGGGGTTGAAACTAACCTTTTCTCCGTACCCTGGAGGCTTTCTCTCTTCCTACGTGATGATGCTGAGGTATTCCAATTTGCAGCTAATGGCCTATAGGTTGGCGGCAGGGAGCAATTCTTGCCTCCAGAATTCGATGAGTTCCAGCGCAGGATCGCCGAAGGGCTGCTCATGGCAAACCTGTGTCAGATTCTGTTTGAAAATACTGGGCGCAATCTCGGCTTCAGTTATTTACTTGGCTCTCGGTGCGAGCTGCTTTTCAAATCTGTCATCATGCACAGTATCTGGACGAGCTGCGACTGTCTACATTCCTTCCTCACTCCCCAATATTGATTTCGTCAAAGTGCATCCTCCTGCCCTTGCTCCGAGTAAAATTCCAGTTCGGTGATAATTCATTTTCTGTGCGGCCATATTTCGGACCACAAACACGGTGAGCAACAGATTTTGCATCAAGAGTCGGCTAAGGCATCAGGGAGCAGTTCTTGCTTCCAGAATTCGATGAGTTCCAGCGTTGGATCGTCGAAGGACTGCTCATGGCAAACCTGTGTCAGATCCCGTTTGAAAATACTGTTGGACCTTACCTCAAGCCACTCGAAAATTCCTGTGATAAACCAACGCTTCCCCGAAAGGCCACCCTTCATCGCAGGACGTGGGATGCGTTGGAGCTCGTGATACACGATATCGCAAGGGGGGTAGTGTTCGAGAAGGGTGACGAGAAGGTGCCTGTGCAAGTGGTTAGCAAAATTGTCTGTTTGAATTTTGGCACCAACCACTTGACTTCGCTGTCCATTCCATCATCATAAACTTTCACCATACCTCGAATACATTTTACCACTAGATCCCGAGATGTGCTTAGCAGGATTGCAGGTGGGATCATTTCCAGGCAGTCAGCGAACGCAACAGCTTCTCCATCGCTGTCGGGCCGAAGACTGCAAATGATAGTTTCTATCTCGTCCCATGTGATGTCCAGCAGGGAAGCAAGACCGTCAAGCCCGTAGCCAACAAACCGTGTGGCCACGACAACCTGGTTAAGTTCTGAGCTCTGCCAGTCGATGCGCTTCACGGGACATCTGTCTCGGTCGTACATGAAGTCGGCAACATATCCACGGTCCTCCCACAGTGTGACCAAGTCCTGCGGGACAGACGGGATTCTCTGAATGTGTGTTAGATGGAGTGTTGCGAAATGAGTCGAAACGAACTTTGAGCCAAGACGCCATGGTTTCGAAATTGTTTGTGCCGCCGGCGATAATGCTAGTAGCAAAACCAGAAATTCCAGTACGAGTCATGGCTACAATAAGCGGGCATAGTTCGACGGATGGCGGTAAAGAGGTGAGAAATGGGATGAAGCCGTTGTTTGGGCGTCTGTCCAGAATGTAAGACATAATGGTGCGGTGGCCTCGTATTGACTTGGACGTACCGATCATTGTTGCGTTCAAGAAGCGGTTGCTCATATTCTCTGGCATACAGTTGAAGAAAACACCGAGCAAGATGCATCCGATGGTCCAAGCTACCGACATAGAAATTGCGAGACCGGATCTTGTCTTTGAGGAAATCCATAAATGATGCATGGGGGGCGGATATGTACGGTCTTAACGCGGGCTTTGAAGGTACCTCGAGGATGGAATGTAGCCCACGCAGCAGTAAGCTTGCTTCTCCGCCCTCGAACTCAAAGAGCGCGTCGATTTCGGCGGTACTCAAGTCAAAGTTTGCGATGGCACACAAGATAGGCACGAGCTCTGCCTGCCTTGGTACGGAGCCGAGGACGGTCATGTAGAGCTGGTCGAGAGTATCGAATGCCGGGTGGGACCCTTGTGTGCCGGCTAAGACGATGGCAAGCCGTTCCGTGGGTCGATAGTTTTTGTCGTCGACGAAGCTGATTATGGTAGCCGCGTAGATGAAATGACCCGAGGAGTTCCTCTCTAGCTTCCAGAGCACATCGGGCGAAGGCCAAGGTGAGGGTACGGACGCCATGGTGCGGTGCTCTCGATGTATGCGAGCAAACTCTTCGAGGAGATATCTGCGAACATCCTCGAACGATTGCTCCACATTTTGCGAGCCAAAGCGGCTACTGTAGACTGGCAAGTCGAAAATCTCGCGGATATGGGGTTCTGGGCGACTGGCAATGATAAACCGAAGGGGAAGGGTGCGATCGAAGGACAAGTCGAGGATTGTACGCAGTATCTCTCGTTGAACGTCCTGCCCTTCACATTCGTCGAGGCCATCGATGAGGATCGTTATATGATCGTCATCTTCGTAGGAGTGACAGGGCTCGGAAATCAGCTTATTCATCTGAGTCTTGATGCTCCCGCGGATAAGCGATGGGTCGGTTTCTACGATTTGTGAAATCGGACTGCGCAACGACGGAACCGCGAGCGCGAGTTGATAAGCGAGCGTCGCAAAGAGGGTTATCCCTTTGCCGCGTGTAGCGTGACCCCTCTTAAAGAAGAAGCTACCGCCAAGGATGCCATCATCCTTGAGTCGCCCCGCAAGGGTTTGCATTATCGCAGATTTCCCTGCGCCTGCAGGGCCGAACAGCCAGAAAATGGTTTTTGAATCTGGGTCTTTCGCCCAGTTGTGGAAATTATTCAGCATTTCCGTGCGTGTTTCTGGATGGCATTTCGGTTGCGGGAAGCTCTCTGCAGAGTCGTGAATGGCTGAGAATTCTACGGAATAGTGTAGAATCTCAATGCCTACTACTGTTTTCAGTGTGCGAGAATTTTTTATTACAGGGAGGACATGCCTCTCTGGCTGTCTTGTTGCAGGTTATTCACCGTCAAGTTCCCGGCCGAGATGTCGAAATTGAGGGTTGGACCCATGCCATGGCCACCAGCTCCACCTATACCAGCTCTGTGGCCATGCCCGCCCGGGCCTCCTCTACCTCCTGCGAACGATCAGTGAGGATGCTCTCGAGATCATCAGATCATACCGCTGATGTGGTTGATCATTGTCCGACGGTCGCTAGCCGTCTGTGGAGCTTTGGATCGACGATCCGCAGGCATTCAAGCAGAAGGCGGGGGGATGTGGAGAGAGACGAGAAGAAAGACGGTTGCGGTGCCAGTGAGGCGGTGCAGACGTCGGGTGCACGTCAACTTCAAGTTGGGCCGACTTGATTGATTGATTAATGCCCAGGCTGTAGCGCCGTATCAGCCAATGATGAATCAAAGTGTCCAACATTTGACTTGGGGGGACTCGGAGGGCCGATGCTTCGCACGGCATGACTCGTACTTTACATCTTTTGTTCTTAATCCGTTGAGGACGTTAGCAAACCTTGGAATCAATGCCTTCATCCGGCGTATTTAATCACCATTTTGCCTCTGTTCATCACGTCTCTTTTGCATTCGATTCGATAAAAAGTTTGATGTCATTGATGCCATCATGTCGTCGACGGCGATTCACTACATTTTGATGGCCCCTCGGCCAACCTGTGCGATGTCGGCTGAGGTTGGCCGAGGTTGGCCGAGGGGCCTCGACCGAGTTGGCCGATCTCCGACATCACATCGGCCAACTCGGTCGAGGCCCCTCGGCCAACCTCGGCCAACCTCAGCCGACATCGCACAGGTTGGCCGAGGGGCCATCAAAATGTAGTGATTCCCGGACATTCTAACTGAATCCGGCGGCCAAAGCGTATTATACGAGAAGCTATGAGTGTGTAGCAGATTTGTATTATTAGCGGCCTTGGTTAGAGTGGGCGAAGATGTACGCGGCCATGAAATAGGAGTTCTGGCATAGGGCGGTTTTGGGACACAACACACGAATAAAATAAAATAAATACACACCCGTCATCATGGTCGGGATCACCGTCGTCAATGAAATCTGTTTCGTACTTGTCGAGATTCTCCTCTTCTCCCGAATCACCCGATTCCACGGCCTCGAGATCGAGGTAAGGGTTAGATGAACTACAGAAACATGTTTAAGAACAAGGAACATCACGGAGGTGGAGAACGGCTTACGGGGGAGGCTTTCGAGAGCCTGTTGACATGCGACCATACCGCTTCTTCTGAGGCGTCACTGGAGCAGGAGAACCTTCCTCAGACATCGGGCTGAAGAGTGTGTAATCTGATGGCCAGAAATATTCAAGGCCTTATAAAGAGCTTAGCAAAACAACGCGATACAATATTGAAATGCGAACGAACGGTCGTCGAGTGAAATACATGTGGCTTCAAAACTCCTGCCCCTGGTGATCGTGCTGTTGAGAGCGAATCGGGGCGTTGACCCGGAAATGAGGTTTAACAATACCCAAATCAAATAAAGAAGTGATCGCCACATCCCAAATACACTTGGAAATTGGAAACCAACGGATTTTACGAACCGAAACAGTTGTAATGTATATACACGTATGCAATGATGTTCGTACGTAGAGGCTTACACACTCATGTTTGCGAATAGAGTTGATCAACACAGTCGGCTGATCCCTACACGGCCAATAAGCTTATGTAAAAAAGCACCAGCTAATCCTGCAAACAAAGAATGGGAGCACCTTGACACGCAGGCAAACGTGTTCCTGGTGACCAATACGACATCAGACTACGGACCGATCCGATGCAGAGAAACATATGCTCCACAAAAGGTGTATCAAATATGCGACGCCTGACCGACAACTAACTGATCAAAAAATGCACACCGTGTGTTGCGTGTGATGTTGCAGTGATAATTTTAGAGGTGTTACCTAGAAACAAATCCAACGTGGGCTCCCATACATGTCACACCGAGTATCTCGTTACTAATTTCCAACTCAGATCGCAGTTGTGCTGAAGACAAACACAACGATGCCTCATTTTAATTACACAGCTACAGGGGAGCCTCTACAAACATAAATTGTGGAGTGCGACAGTCGATGAAGCTTCACAGAGGGAAGTGGTCCGCGCAACCTGCGACATCCGCAATATGTTAACACACGATTGCTGTTGAATCAGTCCGAACAAACGACCGGCGGCAGTTACCACTGTTATACACCCCCGCAGTGAAAATGCGAAACACTTGGAGTGATGAAAATACAGGGTAACTCCCATCAAACAGGCATGAATATCGATACACTTTAAGCCGAGAACTCAAACAGGTGAACTAGGCAGCAACGATCGATACAATGTGGCTGAATCACAAACGGCATATATGAATTATAGTCGCGTATGAACCACAGAGTCCAAGGATAATCTATGACTACGAACTGTTGAAACCTTAACCAGAGGTCGGATGCAGTTGGGCGGAAATGGAATAATCGATCAATACTCCAATTGGAGGTATTTCGGCGGATCGACCTCTTTCCAAATCCCTCCAGGACATGGTTTATAAGTCACAGGTGTAAAGATTACGCACAGCCTTGCAAAAGGCAAGGCCACGCATGCCATATAGATACAACAAAGGCGCACCCCTAGGATACACATGCAACGCACGTCGTGTGATCGAATATCATATTATCCCATCAGTCGTGCACATCATCGCGGTGTGTTTTACCCAACAACTCAAATAAAGAAAATCCGCCAGATCGATCGACCAGGACACCATTAATTGGCATTCTTGATATACACCCGACAAATGTTGGTTTTGTCCAAGTATGGACGACAAGGTCCGAAGGCAGAAAATGATCCCAAATACGATCGGTTAGAACATTAGCCAAAGCACGAAAGTTAAGAATCAGCAAATAAGACAATGCCATGCGACCGGTATTCAATGGGAACCGTCAAAACATAACGTATGAATCACGGATATAGTATGTTCGAAACACCTACGTGACAAAGGCGTAGGAAAAACCAAGTCGCACCGTGCACATCGTCACAACAAACACCGTATCAACCGACCAATATATTGCCCCTCGATTGTAAATCAATGTTCCGGATCAATGCACAACTACGCTGACTTCGTCATCGAAGGTTGGAACTCGGCAGAAATCGTCAAGGTAAACGGTATAAAGTGTGTTGATTCACAGCTTAAACTGTACCCTTTCAAATGGATTCGTTTTATCCTACTAAAGCAGCAGGTACCGTCTAAATCTCGATTTTTACCGACTACACGCTGAATACCCACAGTACAAGCTCTATAAAAAGTACGGACCGAATACCGTTGAAAGCCAAATATTCCTGGAACAAGGGATTAGTTGAATAATGTTAAATAAAAGTATATTTGCGTTGCAAGCGACGTCTGGTTCAATGCGATTGCAAGAGAATACCGATAAGAAATAATTATGCAGTGGGACCCGATAATCTGATGTGTTCGGGATATTCCGACGCCTTGCGTACGTCTCACCTGCACCGCCACCACGCAGAGTTCCGCGACTTCATATGGGCCTTAGTCATCGGGACATATGTATTTGCATCTTCGAACTGCACACGAACACGTAGTGTTCATTGGCAGACGTTCAACTCTTATTAAGCTTCCCCGGCCGTTCAATGGACAATCAAAATCAAATCTATGTCTTCCGTGCCGGGCCGAGGCCTCGCTTGCAACTTGTAGCGCAGATGAACTTGATAAAAAAGGAGATTTTCTTGTTCGCAATGGATCAGCCCCGAATCGAACGGGTGTAGGTGAGCCGCAAGATACTAAAACGTCAGAAATGGGCAGGCAAACAAATAGAGGTTTGTTACTTAATATTGACGGTGACTTTCTTGTTGGCCCGAACTTCAAGTGAATTCCTGTTCAGGCCCAGATCGAACCTAGGCCTTCGGCCGACAACTTCTGCGCTAAGTCCTCATGAATTGCCAATACAGTTATGGGCGGAAGTTTTTTTTGTTTTTTGTTTTTTGTTTCTGTTTTTTCAAAAGAAATGGCGCGTAGGTATTTCTTTGCACGTCGCGGAATTCCATAACTGCAATCCAACTCAAGCAAAGATCCAAACGAATGAAGTGATAACTCTGCATATTTCAATTATTTTCCATCATAGCTCGAGTAAAAGAATAAATTGAATGCAACAGCAACACTCACCCTATAAATATAAAAAAGGGCTCAACAGCACTAGTTGGGAGATTCAAGATTTTCAGCACAATTTATGGTGAAAATTGTTGTTTGTTTTTCAGACATTTTTCACTGAAAATGCAGTGAAAATTTCAAATCTTTTCACCTTTTTTGAGCTTCCTTTTGAATTTTTCACCTCAAACTCACAAATTAGTGAAAATGTTTTGAGTTTTTCACTACCTTTTTCAGTGAAAAATGTCTGAAAACAAACGACATTTTTCACCGTAAATTGTGCTGAAAAACTTGAATTTCCCAACCAGTGCAGAAACTATACGAATGAACACTAAATGTGTTGGTGTGTGGTACGAGATATACAACTACTGGAAGGTATGACAAGGCGGAGGGCAGAAAACAAAGAGAACAGTATATAAATAGACTAGCCAGATTCGAACCAGCATCCTCTTTGTAGATGATATAATCACTAAATCTATTAGATTAGGCTCTTCAAAAGACTACAAAAATCTAATGGGGACAGCCTCTATTTCATTACATCCTCAGGATGCACTGATAAAAGTTTCACGAACTCAAAAGTCTGGTTCCGTTGATGAAAAGAACGAGTACATAAAGTACTCGTAATTTGATAAGGCGGGTAGGGCCGATGAGTGGCAGAGCCTGCTACTATAGAAATCCTTGTCTTGACTGTTCAACTTGTGTCAAAAAAAGGAGAGAGAGAATGTGTGACATATGCAAGGTGTAAGTACTAGATTGACTGAAGAACATAACAGCTCCGGTATTTGTATGACGAATCAAAGGCAGCACAGGCTTGATGAGATAGCATGTGGAGTGTGCCATGGTACGGCAAAGGAGCCTAGTCAGTAAATGGTAAGCATGGAAAACAATCAGGCACAAGGGCCTTATGAAAACTCTTTTCCGTTACAGAGCCAGACGGGTTCAAAATTCACAGTAAAGTCGCCCAAAACTCAATCAGCTGAAGAATATGTCCCGATGTCCAGGATGTCCCCTGAATTATCTGGTGTCAGCCAGAGCAAATTCTGGGAAGCACATGGCTACAGTTGCAGAAGCCGGCTAAAAGGTCCAAACATATCTTAAAAATATGGATACGTTCAGATCTAATCAAGGACGGTGGTATTGCTCAAGCCCAAAATTCCGCGTCTCTGATAAGCGACTCCAAGATATTAACAGACATACAAGATTCTGCAAGGCGATGTCCTCTATATTAACTAGACAAGAAGTTAGTGGAGCCATGCAAAAGGAAAAAGAAATATGCATTTCACGAGTATTTTATGTAGTAAAGTGATCGTTCTTTTCATCGATCAGATCCAGGTTTTGAGTTGGCGAAACTTTATCAGTGCGTTTTGACGATGCTAATGAAAATAGTGGCGGTGTTCATTAGCTTTTTGAAGTCTTTTTAAGACCTCCATCTAATGAGTTTAGTGATAACATAATCAAGGGGGATAGGGCTGGTTTGAATCTGCCGGTCAGGTTTTTTTTTTTTTTATTATTTGTTTCATATCTTTTGCCAGGCAGTGCCTCAATAAATATATACCTTTGTCTTATGTTGTGTTCTCTATGGTCCATTTGGGATTTTAGTACAAGGTGTTTTACCGTTCGACTTTAGTCCGTCAGTCAACCTTTGATCGTAGATGGCAGTCACGCCTATCCATCTTTATTCTTTATATCAATTGAGTTCAGCCTTTCCTTAGGTGGTGTACTTTTTGCAGTCCTAATCTGGCTGTGTTAGGCCTGTGTACGGAGGAATTCAGATATTCCCGGACCTGTTGATTGTTGGCCTTGATCGAAAATTCCCCACGTCCCCCTACCGCGGTTGTGATTCCGTTTCCACGCATTCAAATCCGTCAACTGCTCGAATAGGCAACACTATATTTGATCTTATCTCTTGTCTAGCTTGGTGTCTCCCTTCCAAAATAATGACTGTTGGCAGGCCAAGAACAACTTGCTGCTCCATTCACGGGAACTCTTGAGCCCCCTGTCCATGCTCCCAACTGGCCTGACAGATGTATATCTCACCCAGAGCAAAATTTCCACTGGAAAACACTCTCAAATGCAAAAATTGCACTGAATTCTATTGTTCTGGCGTACAGTGATGAGCATGAACGATTGATGGTCATTATTGTCGAGCTCCACACGCGGCTGCACTTGGATCCTGTTCGATCACCGGAATGACCAGGTTCATAATACAGACCTGTCAAAGGTACTTCAGACCTGTCCAATGGGGTGTAGATTTTTACACCACTATTTTAGTTCTTTACAATTTACTCTGTACTTTCTTTCACTTTCAATAGATTTGGATTTCACCTTCATCTCCCTCGTCGTCCGCTGCCAGCCCCCGTTGTTGCTGAGCTCCAGGACTATTGGACCTCCTCGCACACTTACTTTCAGCTTGAGCGTGTGATTTTGGAGCCCACTGCAAGGGGTCTTCAACAATTTCTCTGGACTGCAGCCCTCGTCCTTGTTGCCTCGTCGTTCTCGCCCCCGTTCCTTCGTATTAACTCGTCTCGTTCCCGCCTTGGCCCCCTTACCTCACGTTCCACTAGTCTACACCCCCGCATCGCTGCTATCCCCTTGTTCCCACATCATGTCGTTCTCGGGCTTTGCAGCACCGTCATTCCCGTCTTTGCCGCGATCTGCATCCAGCACCGATGCCACAATCACTGTGCTCATTGAGCTTATCAAACAGCTCATTCGTGCGCTCACAATTTACATCCAATCATCCCCCGTCCCCCACGCCTCATTCCCTTCATTCCCTTTGCCACCGCTGCGCAAATCGTCCACGCCGCGCCGCCCGTTCGTCTGTGTATATTGCAGCAATGCCGAGCATTTAATTAAAGTTTGTCCACTCGTTTCCTCCGACATTCGTGCCGTTCTCTGTCAACGTAATCCTCGCGGCAGAGTAGTCCTCCTGTCCGGATTGTACATTCCGCACAGTGTTCCTGGCCCTAATCTCCGTAACCGCATTGTTACGTGCCTTCGGCAGGACCCGAATGCCGCGTGTTCATCCCTTTTCGCACCTACATATCTGGGGCTGAGATCTGAATTCAGATCCTTGCTGTGCAGTCTGGAGAGAGTAGAGTGGCTGTACAGTTCAAGCGTGGGAAAAAATTGAAAGCTAGGTCTGACCTTTTTGAGCATGTCTCACACAGTCCAAATTTAAATATCGGCTGGTGCCTCTCCAACTGGCCAAAGATGGCCATGGCATCTTCCGGCACCGACTACCTTACAATGCTGAAAATGCTGCCTATGATCAGATCTTCCCTCTCTCACCTAGTGCCTCTCTTCCTGTAATCAAATCTCACTCCAGCCCATTTTTCATCATCACCAACACAGGGCTTAAGCTCGCCAAGCACTACGGCCTTCTACCTGATTCCATGACATCTGATCTCGATCTGCATGCGGACATTGCTGCTGGGGGGTTAATGTGGCTACAATGGTCAACTGCTGAGGTACCAGAAAAGTGGATGGAGAAGCCATAACCATGCTGCAGTGGCGGTAGTGGCTGCAGTACCCGAAGTGGCTCCTCGGCACTTGGCCGTAACACTTCATCATTGAAACCCAGACCGCAGGTGACCTTCCGGACCTATAACCAGATGATCACAGTGATAGCATGGAGTCTGAAGCTCTTACAGAAGATAAAGTCCGGTCTGTGCCTTGTTTCAATTGGATAGCTTTTCTCAAGAAGTGGTGATAAGCCAGTAAATGGGCCATAGTTAGATACACATAATTTTGTGTGTTTCTGATTGTCCTCATTGCTGAAACTGTTGTTTCTATGCAACAGTACTGGTTCCTGGTAGCTGTTGGGCAAACCACAGAGAAACAGGTGGATGTACTGAGGAATTAGAATGTCCATTGGCGAGTCTCACCCTGAAAAACTGTAAGGGGACGTGTAGCTAATTACCAAGTAAAGGAACTTCGTTTGACTTGTTTCCAACATCCACTTAAACAATGGAAACGGGTCAAGGGAACGGGAGTTGGGCAATGTACTGTGTTGTGTTGAGACGCTGAGAGGTCATGTTAGGTCACAAATGTTTCGGGTGTTAAAGTTACCGGTTTCCATTGAATGTGGATACACCGAAACAGGTGGTCAGCTATTCCAAGGATCCAGATCACAGCTCTAAAGGTCTTCTAAGGTTCTTTCGCAAGAACACTTTCTGGGAAACACCTCAGAAATGGGTATCTCCTGAGACCTACAAAGGAGTATTATTAAGTTCCACACTTGGAACAGAGGGAAGAGTTCAGTTGAAGTAGAAACAGGTTGAACGAGTCCAGTGCCGATCTATCGGTGATCGACACACCCTCTGAATAATACAGGGGTGCTGCTGATGGGCTCCTGCCTTGTTAAGGAGGCAGATAAACAGACATTTGACTCACTGGGATTGTGTTTTGGGCTTTGTAATTGTGTCTTGGCAGTTGTATAAGTATCTAGAGACATTTCTAGAACCCTAGGTCATCTTTGCTCGGCGGGGAGGGCAGATGTCATCTGGATCGCCCCGAGCCTTGCGCTTGCCTTTGCTGTCCGAACTCGGCCGGTCAGCGGCACTCATAGACATGTCTGCGGGAAAGTCTCCAGCGCCCATAGGATCGAAGTTGTCTTTGATTCGGAAGTATTCACAGAAGACGTTGCAGAGGTGAGTGTTAGGGAAGTCCTTGCACTCCGAAGGGATATTTCCTAATGCAAAAATGTCGCCCAGTGACCTTGAACGGGTGTCAACAAGAGGTAGCAGAATTGCAGGTCACATACGGATCTGACATGATTTGCGGATCCGTCAAGAGTGTATCGCCTCCTGCAAATAGCATTTCAATATCCTGCAGGCACACTTCACATCAAATGAGAATGGCCTTGATAGTCCGACACAAATGCCAGACCATGGGTACGCTTGAATTGCCAATGCTGAGTAAATGTGAGAAATGAGGCGCGCGTTCCATTTTCGGAGTCGGAGACGAAGGTGGTGGGGATTGGGGCTCGGTTGTTTATATATTTGCGAAATTGCCCCTCCCGAGACTCTTCAATCTGCTCTTCCACTAAGAAAACCGACCGCTCGCTAGATTTTCCCTCGGTGGCGAATGCAATCCCGACAAAGCGCATTCGGGGAATTTCTACCGGAGGTTTAGTTGTCGAAAGCGCGTTAAACCTGGTTTGAAAAACATCAGCAGCATGACGAGTGAATGGTAACTCAGAGTATACCGGTCGATCCCCGCATAGACATCCTCCAACAGGCTTGCAGACCATACATTACATTTCAACTCGACCATTAGATCTTGCGCCTGTCTCGGCGACGGATACGGGATGTACTGCGAGGTCATGCTTAGATTTGTTTACGAGAAAAATTTAAGGAGAGACATACCTCAGTGGTACCAGTTTCCACATTTTTCTGCTCGTAGTACGACCGCTTACCGCATATTTCTGTGCTTCCCGGGCTTGGATGATCTTCCGAATGCCGTCATTTTGAACCCGCCCCTTTTTTGCGCCTTGTGGGTTAGGTCCAGGTGTAAAATGACATCCATAGGTGGCGTCTTCAGAAAAGATTCAAAATTGGCCGAGTTGTGTAGTAAATCGGTCAGTGTACGTTGCTTAGCGATGCTGGCTTGTACGGAAATAGCAGAGGAGTTCACTGGATACTTGTGAGTCTCAGAAAAGGAAACGGAGCTAAAAACTTACTTAAAGAGCCGATTTCTTTGCGGGAAGGCATGGTCTGCTGGGAAAACGCCTTAACCAATGCTTCTTTTGGGAGAACAGGTATAGAAAATGGAATGGCCGAACGGGCTGAATGGTTGAGATCGGATTCCGGTGCCGTAACCTTGATAGATTTTGTAAGCAAAGATGAAAAAATGAGACCACAGGTTTCGTATACCTCCTCGCCGTCAATAAGGCCCCGGAGCATATCGTTCTCCGAGTCCTTCTCTGCATCATCCAGGTCATCAGAAAATAACGGGGGGTTCCGACCTGTAGCCCGATATAATGTGACAGATATGCGAACAAAACCAAGCACGTACCCGAGAAGGATGCAGGGCATAGCACTGCGGAACGAGATGTAGGTACGGATTGCTCCGACAATTGTGAACGCAATTGACGGGAGCTTGGAGGTTGGCGGGAATGCCGGTTGGAAGGGCGCCGAGAAGGTTGGCATGAGCTGTTGCGACTTGGAACGGATGTCCGCGTAACTACCGCAATCTGTAAAAAATTATCAGATAGAAGTATGTACAAGGAGATGTGAGAGAAATCACCGAATCTTGGTCTTCCGACTCAATAGATCTGCCGTTTTCAGTATTGTCGTACGACTGTGCTTGCCGCTCTGCGTCATGGTCGAGGAAAGCCGAGTATATAGCCCAAGGAATGCAGAAATTAACCAAGAACTTTCCCGTCTTGAAAATGGGCTCGTTGGGAGACTTGGGGTTCGGCTTGTAGAAGCGATCAGCGATGGCATTGACATCAGGGCTCCGATTGGCAACTATCTCCACCCAGTCCTTGTTGTGAATGGTGCAGTCGTCGACATTTAAATCATAGCCATCCGTATGTGCCGCCCATTTAGGGCCCAAAATGTCCCAGGCCATAATTTTTATCTCACCAGCGCCGATGCTGGGCTTGACCTTGTCGACTACATAGTACATATCCTTTCGAATGGTGAGAATGATAGGGGCGGAGGGAAACCGAACAGAACATACCCCGATGATCTCTGCAGTTACGCGCCCAGGTTTCCTAGTCACACCCCGAAATTCAAGCATGATTCTATGGTCAGATGTCGGGGCATAGGCAAGCTGCTGGCGTTGTGATCTGACTTCGTGGTAACCGGCATGGTTTTCGGTGTAACCGTACCCTGAGGATGATGCCGACGTGTGATTTGCCGCAAGGCTAGATCCCATGGGCAGCCGAACATCTGGACCGTATGGAGAATAACGGTTGGAGCGGTGTGACAGAGCAGGAGGTGGGCCCATAGATCCTCTCTGTCCCAGAGGCAAAGGTGGTGGCCCCATAGGGTTACGGGAAGAAAACTGTGAATAGCCGCCTAGCGATTAAACATGGCCTCCGAAACGGCCTGCGACAGATCAGAATCAACATGATAGAGGACGAATTAACTCACCACAGTTGGCTCGGGCAACATCTTGATATATTTGAAGAACGGTGTTGGGGTCTTGAGGGGGCAGGCGTAAGAATGCAGTAAGTTTCTGATGGAAAATTAGGAGCAACAACTTCCACCTTGCTGTTTTGATGGGCCAGCGTCTATCGCTCAATTAGTATACCTGAAGAATTATTTCTAACATAAAAATTCACCTGTGCGGGAAACAATATTCAAGTTGCGATTCCCCTTTTTCTTGATCACAATTCCAGCGCCCTTGCTCTCATAGTACAGTTTGCAATCAGGGCATACCCCAAAGCTGTTCGAAGAATCGTGATTGTCGTGTAGTATATAAAGGTCAATTCCCGGTGGTAGAACTTTGCCGCAAGCTGGCCGCTCGCATTTAACTCTTGGATTCCGGGGTGTAGGTTCTGCGTATACGAGCTCTGACATCCTTAGGAGGACGCAACAGGGGAAGCCGCAATGAGTGAGATAGCAGAAACAGCAAGGCAATGACCGACAAAAAGAGGGTGGTGGTCGATGGAAGAAGAAAGGCAACGCACGTCGGCAGAATGAACTTATAAGTAATGTCGCAGCCGATGCTGAATCGATTTATCCCAGCATCCAGGGTAGAGCCAGGGAAGCCGTGGGAGACAGATAAATTTACAACACGAGGAGGAGGAGGATTATAGGTCCACTTGGAAAACTGACGCTCAAACATTCCAAGTAATGTTGCCGCGACTCGAAAAGTCGAGTCGCGACTCGGTGAGTCGACTTCTGAACCAAGTCGACTTGACCAAGTCGACTTAGCCACTTGAAGTCGACTTGGTCGGTGCAATTTTCCAAATTGTTTCTGACACCTCCAGCACTCAATAAAAATGCAAAAGGTGAAAAATGATTTTACCTGACACAGACTGTCATGTCATATGTCATGCCGTCACAAAAAATCAGAATTTTCTTTCATCACCCCAATCGCATTCTCGTACAAAAAGAAACACCTGACTGGGGACCCGACTTGAGTCACTCGAGTTGACCTCAAATCGGCCGTTCGACTCGACTCGACTCGGCTCAAGTCGGCACCTCCAAGTCGACTTGGAGTCGGTTTTGCCCAAGTCGCGGCAACATTAATTCCAAGTGAGCTGAAGCACAGTTATGTCTTCCGTAGGGATAAGTTATGCCTGCACAAAAGGCTCACAAAATTTCACTTCGCGTTGTCCACGGGTTCATCCATGGCCTCGTTACGGGGATAACCTTGTGGGATGTCGGATAATTGTTCGGGGATGGACCAAAGTTGGGGATGAGAGTGCAATAAACACGAGGCGTCAATGATTGGTGCGATGTAACTTGTCGCACGAGAAACCACGAGGCGGAAATGTTTCAAGGTTGGAAAGTATAGAGAGTATGCGACGTTAACCTCTGTCTCCTGTCTCGGAAACGCAACCACTGTCTACATTTCAAGTGCATCAGTGCTGGTGGCGCCGTTTAATTTTGACGCGAGATCAACAAGAGCTTACATCGAAACATCCCTAACCCTACAACAGTGCGTATTCTGAGGTCTTGTTCCAATGAGCAGGATGAGATGTTCGTTCAAATTGTGCGAGTCGTGTGAGTCAAGGTGAAAAGCGCATTGCTAAGTTATTGACAACTTGCTCGATGTAAACAACACAAAACACAAAACAAAAAACACTAAACTACCCCGCGTTGTGTGCCATTCTAGGGCCTGTCGAACCCAAATAAGCTGGAGGAAACAAGTCAGAGCAAGTATCGCACCTAGTATTACGAGGAATCCTGATCAGTCAAATCGGCGAAGTTAAGTGCCACACCCTCTTCGTCGTCGTTGTCCTCTTCGCTTTGAGGGTGTTTTGCCAAACCTCCGAAATATTTATAACCTGCAACAACATCGTCACCCTGACGCAGCTCTTTCTGGCCCGGAAGAAGCTCCATAGGTGCCAGAAAAGCTGTGTCATGGCCCGTTGTAACATCCTCGTCAACCTGAACAATCCGCTCTAAAATGGTACAGTACACATCCCAGAAGCTGGAAGAGGTGACCTCAGGGCAGATTTTGCGAGTGAATACAGGTGGGGTAAGTTCGAAGACAGGATCATTCTGTGGCGCCCACTGATCTTGCATCTCGTCGAACCAAGGGGTACCCACTGGAGAAATCCTCTACACGGGGTACAAAAAGTGAAATAAGACGGCGGCAGACCCTCCCTTTACGTATCCGTCCCCATAAGGGAATTTCCCATGATCTCATCGACGGCTTCTCGGGCAAAATTCATTCGGAAAGGTGTAACAGCTCCTGTATCTACCTGGGTGCTAGTATATCCGCTGGAATCGAAGTTGGAAAGGGTCGTGTTCAATTTCTTCTGGTGATCAACACTTTCGACATGGAACGTCCAGTTTGCTTCTCCACCCTTCCCGAAGTTGATCCATTTCCTAAGAGATTTTGGCAACAGCTTGACTGCCAATCTCGCCGTAATACCCGGAAACGACGCGAAAACTCCTCCAAAGTAACCGTAAAAAATCCATTTTTTTTCTGACCATCGCAAATGTGTTTTCGAGGGGTTTAGAAACTTTTTCCAAAAACTGAAATAAGAGTTGCTCGACCCTCCCTACCCTATTAGCCGGTGTCTCGGCATTCTCCGGCGGGTACCCCTTGCGTCGAACAGTTCGGGTGGAATGATGACCTGGAATAGTTTTAGGTCTGTCATGAACAGAAGCATAAATCCCCCTGCCTTGTAGTCTTGAGTTCCGTACAGGTGCGGCTTTGCAACAATCAGATCCGGGATGCCTTGAGGCAGGATTTTGTTCTTGTCGCGACGTCTGGGTGTTGAATTGTAGCGACGGACCCACGCATCAAGTTCTGCCTGCAGCCAAGGAATTGCAAGCCAGCGGAATACGAGCCTCGACAAAAGTTAGATTTCAATCAATTGAAGCGAAACTGGTATTACTTCTCAAGAGGCTTGTTGATGTCATACAATTCTGCGTCCAAGATGTTTTCGAACCCGGACGTGAACTGGCGTCGCATTTGAGACCAGGTAGCTTCAGGTTTGATATTCATCTTGTCTTTCATCCACCGGTGCTGGAGGGTGCCTTCGAGCGAAGGATCAAGACGCTGGCGCGTCGATGTGTGGCAGTTGGCGATGCCATAATGTTCTCCCCCAGGATCGCTCTGCGTAATTAGAGGGATACCTAATGCAAGATGTAAGACTTCGAGTAACAAATGATGTATATAATAAATGTATACCTCCAGCCTTCCGACATGCCTCGAGATAATAGCTAGTCACAAGCACAGGGTTCCGATTTGTCCACCAAATCTTTAACCAAAGGATGCGTCCTGGGTAGGGATCAATCCCAAGATGGGGCCAAAGCCCAAACCGCTTCCATTTATCGTGTTGGTCAATGCAAAGAATATCCATCACGCCGGCTGACCAGAATCGTTTTTGCTTAAATTTGAATACACGCCGTTGTCTGACAGCATCAGGCTCTACATCCTTGAGAAAATCGTTGAGGAGTTTTCTGAGGTAGATCAGCCGCTGAAATGACTTGATGAGAAAGGAATCTTACTCCGCAACTTTAATGGAATATTCTTGGCGCAGAGTGGCGACCATGGCTCGCGCACCCATGTTCGGGAACCGTTCACGTATTTCCATGTAGAAGGGAGTGATGCTCTCAAATGTGGCGCCTCTTTGCCGGACACCTTGCAACCCGAGCTTGGTACGAAGTCGTTGAACTGTTTTTGCACTGGCTCAATTTAGAACATTATTGAACATGAAAGAGATATAATGAGCTGGTACCTAAAACCAAATTTGCTACGGTCGAAGTGGTCAAGGGAATGGGTAGCTATGTTCGGGTCGTTGAAGCCCAGATGCCAGTAATATTCAACTAGAGGTATCAAGTCTTCCTCGGCAGCTGCAGGACAGTGATTAATCAGTGAGATATGCTAACTTGAAGGAGCATGGTGACCAATGGCAAGGGAGGTACTGGTTCGATCTCTTGGCAGGTCGTTTCTCCGAGTCCGAAGTGGTTGAGCTTGAATCCTGGGTTGCAAAAGTGCCAGGAGTCGACTCTGGAGCTTTACGCTTGCGCTGTCTAGACATGGAGGGAAGAATGGGAATGTGGCGAATGCGAAACTCTATGTTTTGATTTGTTGTATGTTCTTGTGTCTTTAAAATCCGTCTTGAGTTGTCACGTTCCGGTCGAGAATTGAGGTGTGTGTTAGTATTTCCTTCACAGCCTATACCTTCAAAATTCCACCCTTAGCTTTCATAGCGATGCGCCAATTTCCACAGGAATTAATTGATAACACGATTCATCACTTGGTCGAGGACTCGGAGACCAGTGATGTCAATTTGCGGACTTGTTCATTAGTCGCGAAGAGCTGGACCCCTCAGGCGCAGAAAGAACAGTTCCAGTCAGTTTATTCACTGACTCTGGACACTTCGAAAAAACTCTTGGCCTTGATTGTTGGGAGTCCACACATCGGGGCATACATCAAGTTCCTGACTTTGCGCGTCGATTCCTTGGATGTCGGTACTGAAACAAGGGATCTCGCTGTGCTGCCGGAAATTACAAAGAGCTTGTCTTGCCTTGAAGGGCTGGATCTATCTGTTGTCCCGTACAATGGACGGCTACGCGACAACGTGGAATTGTTACGAGCATATATTTCTCCGTCGCACCGGGTTTCGGGACCACATTCATACTTGTGCCCGCCGGCATTGATCTCGTGCTTGCAGAATGCTAACCGTGAGCACCCCATCTCAGTATGTACATACCACCGCTCACATATATTAGGTCCAAACCGAATAACGAATCTCGTGCTCCTAAACTGGACATTTACGGATATTAGCTCTCTCATCAGCATTTTTACGATGACACATCTCAAGGTTTTAACCTTGCATTCTTGCTATCTCGAGGCCTCGGGATCGGCACCTCTACCCATTACGCAGCCCGTCCTCATATCGATTGATCTCCTTGAGCTTCGTCATTGTCGGTTGATGCTTGATATACTTCGATGGGCTGCAGCAGTTCCGATGGCTCTAGAGACAGCTGAAATCGAGTCAGACGACCAACAGTACCTTACATCCTTGATAATAAGTTGGGTCTGTCCGTGGAAAATATTTGCCTTGTCATTAATTCCGAATCATGTGAGTCACAATTCTTCCCCCGTAATTTTCTTGTGTTGAAAATGTTGCCCAGACGAGGAAACTGGGTCATTTCCAAGATTACAGGGACTCTTAGTATTTCCGTCCATTCACCTGGAAATTGAAGTATGGGCGAATACCGGGGACGAACTTGAAGTGATGATGCAGGACCTCGGGCTCTCGTTATCGTCCATTTTTCAGCCTTCAAAGTCTAATTCACGGTTACATTTGGATATTCGGTTGCATTTGCCATTAGATGCCGACGAAGGCAATGTCCGGTGGGAAATACTAGACCGGGTAGTCGAAGAAGGGAGTATTGCGAGTTCCATGAAGATTCAAGGTCGAGATCTTGACGCGGAGAGGGAAAGGTTGGGCTATGTCTTGTCAGGATAAAATGTGTGTGTTATTTCATCTGTTGTGTCGGTTGCGGGTCGTCCTAATTTCCTCCGAAGTGTGCACAAGGCGCGTTGAAGGCGATCGAGCAGATGGCGCAAAGTTTTTGTTTCAAATAAAATTACGTTGCTAATGAGAAGAGCGGGGATTTTCCTTGAGGTAGAAATGAATAGACTCTATGAATTGTGCGTACCACGTCACTACCAACGTTGCGAATCGAAGATGAATGTCTTCGCCAAAAAGGATCGTCACAGCCACCTGTCATCTCGGTCATCTCTCTTGCGTACATAGCTGAACGACGGAATACACAAGAGTTCATCATTATCACTGTAATTTACCTTTAGTACTGGGTCGACCTCGGCTAGCATTGCATTCCGTCTCAATTTACAGCCGGACCGCAAACGTCGTCACGGTCTCTACCGGATACCCTCTCCTGGCCAACTGGTACTTCACCCACGGCCGAGCCTCTGAGGCCGTCTCCGGGGTCCTAGCATCCGAAAGGGTCAAGTCCCACCGCCAATCACGCTTGCCGAAGTTCCGGCGCGGAATTACGAAGCTGTCCAGTCCCTGTTGGCATAGTTATAACCCCCAATGAATTCGCCGCTCATGCCACACAGATAAGCATAAAATCACCATCCAGAATCTGTTCCACAGGTGATAATGGACACGTACCCGTCCCTCCCGCAGACGGCCTTTCGTTGCCCTACCCTCCCAAGCGACCGCTTGCCTAGTATGCAACTAGTATGCCCCATGGAGTTGGCCCAGGCACGTGGATGTCAAACAAAAGGCGATTGCCACGAAGCCGCTCGCCCCCACACCGCCACCATCCGCCCTTGAAGGTATGTTTCGACCGCTTTTCACACCCTATTCGCTATGGACGCGCCTGGACTTTCCAGTTTGCGATGTTGTGGTTGGCACGCACCAAGCCCGACCCTGGGATTTGCGCGCTGGCCACAACATCGCAAACTGGGATCTTCAATCGCGTCTTCTGGACATGAATCCTACGCGCATCAGGCCCTATCGCTGAGCGCGCGTAGCATTCGCGTCTGAGTGAACCTATGAGCGCGTCCTCTGCCGCCTATGCTCAACAATTCAATACAACGAGGCACGAGTTTAAATATGTATTGAAGCGTCTGGCTGCGAGAGACTAGCTCAACAACGACCTCGCCCATGCAATCAAGATACCTGGCATCCACTCAAGCGACCTTCTAGATGAACATGCTGACGAACTTCGCGAGTTGGATGAGAACGGCGGATCTGACATCGAGGCTGAGGCGCGTTGCATTTCCGCTTAATGCGCACACCACTCTAGCTTATCTTTTACCGCAGTCCTTCCAGCCATCCAACGACAAGCGTGTGCGTTTGGAGCAGAGGGAGGGAGATGACTCACCTGCCGCCGCGCACAAGCCCACCAACGCCGCAGAGAGAGCCAAGCAGAGGTGACAGATCCAATCTGAAATCTTGCACCTTGCGGCGCGTTTCTGAAGCTGTCCCAGTTCCGGTGAATCTCGGAATCCAAGATCACGTACTCCCGGTTGCGAGCATGGGCTGGATTGGACTCCGTGGCAGCGCGATTGTCAATGCCACCAAACGAGCTACTGGAGCATCTGCCAAAGCTGCTCGCATGAAAATCAAGAGACCGAGCTCGCCTATCGCGGCCACCACTGCTCCCCAACTGGAGGAAGTCCTCGCCCTTCCCAACGCTCGACTCGTCGAGGTCCCCGTTGACGGGTGTGTCAATTTCCATGATATACTACTAGCCGCTAACCGCCTTCAGGCCTAGCCGTCGCCCAAAATGGACCGTGCTGCCTGTCAGATATACGGTGCTAACTACGACCATGACCCGCCTCTCCCCGACAAGACCCCTCGCCGTGGTTCCCACTTGGCCGTACACCTGGGCATAGGCATGGGCAGCGGCCAGCAGCAACCGGCCCCCATGCGAGTCGACCCCGCCGTCCTAAGCATTCTCACCGCATGTGTTCTCACGGATCCTTGGATTCTTCGCATCATTGGCTTCAACAACAGTGAGCTCGGCGTGTTTTTTTCGTCTCCTTTTCCTCCAAATTAATAATACTCAGTGCTTTTTGAGGCATACGCAAAAAAACTATGTGCCCACTACTACGATATGCTCGCTGCTCTCCTCCTTTGTTTGCGTTGGCTACTTGCGTTTTCGCCTGTATGACCCTCAATACTCTCCACGCTCTGGCCATGCTTTCGCCGCGCCAAGCCGGGTGCGTGCGGTACACATTGAGTATCCCATCGTCGATCTCCTGCTAACTGCATTCTTCAGCCTCCATCCTCCCGCTTCCCCGTTAAAGCCCCTGACCTTTGTGTACCCTTCGGAGCGCGGTGATTATCACTGCTTGAGCAGGTGAGATCTTTCTGCCATCTATTAATCCCTCTGACCTCAGTTCTCGCGTCAAGACTATTACTCATTGACAACCTCACTCTGGGCTGCGCGTGTCCGGTACGTACCATGATATCCTCTCGAATAACTCTTGCTGGCTGCTCTCGTTCTCTTCCCGCTCCCCCTCGCCTGGTGCAACCTTCGGGACGCTGTGATTGTCACGGACAGCTGTTCACTCCCATATCAGACCTTCAGGAGCGTATGCAAGTACGTCCTCACACCTAACCGCTACTAACTCTTAACTTGAATCCTCAAGCCAAAACCATGCCCGAATCTCTCCCGTGATTCTGATGCGCCGAGTCGCGCAGGAACGGTGCGCAACCAGTGCCAGCACTATTCTGTTAGGTACATCTTCCTAATCCCCTTCTTCTGGCACTCTCACCCTCCTAATTCGCACATTTATCGGACCTTCGGGAACACCGTAATAGCCACGGTATCGACAGGCGGGTCCTCTCCACTCTATACTGAGCGCTCTCACTCCAAGTTTGAAGTGGAAAACCATGGCGGAATGGCTGGATGCATCCCAACGCGTGGGGCGGCCTGCTGGAGGGCTACGTATCATGTTCTTCAATATATCTTCTGAACCACATTGAAAATCACTTCGGATCTATTGCTATCTTCGCCGTTCAGTGCGTCTGTAATTCCCCTTGTCCTTTCATTGTTTCTTGAACTGACTGGAGTATCGGCCCAACTATCTATCAACTAGGGGGTCGAACTATGGCTTGCAGTTGATGCGCCATGGAACGCTGCCGTGGTTCAATATCTTTTCCTCCCACTTAAAACATTACCGTGATGCCGCACTTCTGCTCGCCAAAGCTCTCGCTATCCCATTTGACGCGCTACGGGAGATTACTATTTGAATCCATCGTACTTGGACTTTGAACTCATGGTCCTTGAGGTGACTTTATTATCCTACAGACACATTGTTTTGTTAACTCTATCAATTGATTCGAAATCAAATCAAGCTTGAGGGCTCGGCATAACGATATTATGGGTCTATCTGTCCACGTCCCGGTGTATGCTCGTCCTATCCTATTTAATTTCCTGCCCACTGATTCTGATTCCAACACATTCGAATGTCATCATGAACACTGCCGTTAGATTCGCAGGTTCCTGTTGAAACCCAGCCTTGCATACCAAGCCATGATGCCGAAATTATGCGCGGTGGAAACTATGCTTTGGTTCTATTTGAAAGTATGCACATGTGCGGAGTACGCGTCTCTTTGTATAGTATTTCATTCTGTTTACTTGCTTCTATCCGTTGATATGAAAGCAAACCGAGCTTGCGCTCGGTGAACCATGGTTGTACATTCCGGGGTATGCCCAAGCTATGCTACCTCTTCAACGTCTGAAAAACCTTCCAGTTGAAGCCCAGCGGAACGAAGGTGCCCCTCAATTTGCTGTGTACATAGACTTGAATCCCTTCCATTACCTTCCATTACCTTCCTCTCTCACTCTGACTCCATATGTCCTAATTTGAATTTCTGCATTCATTCGGAAACTGGCTTCCGCCAATCATCCGCAACTAACATTCACCATTCTCGCATTACAGGCATTTTCATTCATCGCTGAAGAGCATATTCAACATCGCCGAGTCGTCCAAAGTTCGTGGTCGGCGATCAATATCAACCTCGGACTCCCCTTGTCCTCGACTGTATTCACTGCATTTCGGCGGTCTCTGGACCTAAGGGTGCGCCGAGGTGCCTCGGCAGACCTGGGCGCACCTTAGGCTCGGCAGACCCTGCCGAGGTCTGCCTAGCGTTGCAAGCTGTTGCAAGCCATAGTGGCGCAGCTCTTTTCTCGCCGAGCCATACAGTGGTGAGATCGGCAATCGGTTCCATCATATCCTGTGGGAAAATATGAATAAATTGACATGGGAGTGGTGGACTATACCAAGATGTGCAAAAGATGTGTGCATAATTAATACTACCAGACAATTGGATGATAAATATATGGTTATTGATACTGGAAAGAGGGACCAGCTAGAAGAAATGGATGTCGAGGGCCATGCTCGCAGGCTGCGCTGACAGACAAACACTGACAGCCGTCGCCAGCAACCGCGATTAGCCGACTTTGAGCCGAGTCTCTATATCTCCGCGGATATGGCCACCAGCTAGGCCGTCCAGAGTCCTGCCTCGGCCACAGTTGGCAGAGTAGATACATCGGAGGGCCTTGGGGTGAGATGCGTCGAAGAGTCTCAGCGCGTCTGGAGGGAGGTGGCGCGAGGTGGTGCGAGGCAGCCTCGCACGAAGCTTGCCGTAGCTGGGCACAGCTTTGCCGGGAAAACCCTGCCGAGGCGCCTAGACCAACCTCGGCAAAGCCTCGCCAAACGTGGCCGCACGTGCGTCTAGGAACTGCCGGAATGCAGTGATTCTCACCTCGGCCGATACAAGGCCGATACTAGGTGAGTTTCCATTCTCATCGAACGCACTTCTCATCAGTTATCTTCCAGCTCGGAGTCAAACCTCACTATTTTCACCGGAGTCGAGTGAAACTCGACCTAGGTGTGTCTGTTTCCGCTAAGTACAATTCTACCTGACTCTCGTACCTATCAGCTCCAAGTCTCGTTCTTGATACCCACAAAGTTCCAGGTTGGGTGAACCTGTATTTGTCGGTCAACGCTTACTTGGACTATATGTACATCATCCGGCTACCACCAGCCCCAACCCGGACTCGAGGTCTGCTCGACCCATTCAAGTCCACTTTAACAACTTCAACCTTGAGCTCAAATACTCCGAGGTGCGTGTTGAATTTTCCTTCATTCCCTACTGCTTTTCTCCTCCACATTCCTTTCTCTCCTCGAAGCCTTCCCTTATTTCATCTGTCTTTTCTTTATCTCGAGTTTTGGAATTTTTAGCTCAAACTTGACGTGCAAAGGACTCGATTGATAGCATCACAAGTCGTGCTCAACTATTATACCGTGCGTCTCAAGTCCATTTAACACATTGTTCTTTCCCTCCCGCACTGTTTCTCTCTAAATTGGCCCTTCCCTCTTTATCTTTGCGTGCGTTGCCTTCGCTGATCAATTTCTTCGCGTTGCATTGCCTTTCCTTCCACTCTGCCAGTGCTCATTCTTTCCAGATCCTTTCTCTTTGCTCGCCCCTCGCCTTTCTCTGTCCCAGTGCCCGATTATGTTGAACACCGAAATGTCAACAGCTGTTTAATGCCGCACCTAATCGCTGGAACCATCCTTTCGTGCCAACCTTTACTCGGTAGGAAGTTTTTGAAGAAAGTGCGTGCCTGTTTGTATAACGCTCGCAAAATCGTCAACGTATCAATACCATAGTATGACATCCCGCGCTCGAAGGTGGTCATCATGACCAAGGTGGGCCTTCATCGTGTTCTTGTTTTCGAACCCTTCACCTAACTAATGAAGGTCCACCACCTCGTCGTCCACGACGACCCCTCCAAATTCGGCTTCATGCATCCCGCGCTATGCAACACCCGCGACTACGACAACCAAGACGGCCTCTTGCGCGCGGGGATCTTTAACGCCGTCGAAGCGTCTCTGAAGCGCCTGGACACGCCGTACATCGACGTCTTGCAGATTCATCGCTTTGACCCGAGGGCGGAAGTGAAGGAGACGATGCGCGCGTTACATGATCTGGTTGTGAGCGGGAAGGTATGTCGCACTGGTCTTTCCAAGCCAGGCGCTCTCACCATATCCAATCTCTGACCCCAGGCCCTACATCGGCGCGAGCTCGATGAAGACGTGGAGGTTTTTCGGAGATGAACCACGTCGCGGAGATGAATAGATGGACGCAGTTTGTGAGCATGTACAACGAGTATAATCACCTACAGCGCGAGGAGGCGAGTGCTTCCTACCTCTCACTTCCGCGCCTTCATCAAATCCTCACCTCGAACACAGGAACGCGAAATGATCCCCTACTGCCGTGCGCACGGTATCGCCCTCATCCCCCACTTCGCCCTCGCCACCGGCGCCCTCTCCCGCCCCCCTCTCGTCCCAGGAAACCGAGCGAATGCCGGCGTACAAAGCCACCGGGTGGGAGGAGAAGCTCACTGATGCAGATAAGGAGATTATTCACCGTGTGGAGGAGGTGGCGGGGAGAAAGGGGTGTACAATGACGCAGGTTGCGTTGGCGGTGCGTCTCCCGAAAATTTTCCTTTCCCCTCGTCGTTGCGCTCGTCGTTCGTGGCGGTCGATAGCTGATGTACGCACGGCACGGTGGATCCAACTAAAGGTCGACTCCCCCACCATCGGGCTCGGTTCGGTCGAACGTGTGGAACAGGCCGCGCAGAAGGGGGTTGAGTTGACGGAGGAGGAAGTGAAGTATCTTGAGGAGCCGTGGGTTTCCTCAGTCATCCAATTAAAAATGGAATCCGGCGCTAAGATTGCTTTGAAATTGAAGATACGTTCCCAAGGCCGATCGCGGATATGCATGAAGAGGTATCAGATACAGCTTGAGGATAAGTCTCCGTGAGCCATGCATTATCCTTCTGGGACGGAATGGGACAGTAATTAAGAAGTAGGGAGTAGGGCTGACGAGAGCACGCATAGGCTCAAGCGATATCAATGTGTAAACTGGAATATGAAATCTGGGTTGAACTTACCAGCGCGACCGGCCCGCCAGCAAGCGAAACAATTGTGCAAAAGGCTGCTGCGCCCTATTCCTCTGACCTGTCATTTCACAATTCTCTTGTCAGTGCTCGAGATCGTCGATGACGCCAGAGACTGGTGCACCAAATATCCCCACTCGTATTCGATATTCTGCGGACTACTCAAAACACTAGTTGGGCAGGAGTCATGCCTTCTCGCAACGCTCACTGCCCTTCTGAAGTTTTGCATCCTGGCTTTCTGTTCGCCTCGCCCCGAGAAGGTGTCTCCTCTCCGCAACACCTTTATTATCCCGAGGACGTCACTCGCCAGGGGCAGAGTCCGTAGTGCACTAATAGGGTTGCGATCATTCCGCAAAGACTGAATGGCGGGATGCCGCCACCTGCCATCGCCGTCAAATCCTCATTCGGAAGATTGTCGTTCAGCCGCGCGCTCGAACATATGTAAAAATCCTCCAGCCCACAATAGTGACCGCACCTCTCGCCGAGATCTCTTTCTCCCAAGCTACAAGTTCTCTTGGATTTTATTTGAACTTGGGTACTGGGGGAAGCGAAGGGTACTTGAGGGCGTGGCGCGTTTGAGCAAATGCGCGTCCGGTCACTGAGGGATCTTCGCAGGTCGCCAGTTCCAGATTATGAACGTGACAAACCAATAGATCCTCCGCGGGTCGCATGAGTCGTATGCATATGCGAGGGCTTCCTCTTGCGTGAGGGAAGGAAACGGCATAGCATTTGAGTTGTGCAGGAGCCGCTTGAGGAGCCGAACACCGGGCTAACCTCCGGAAACGGAAATGAGATTTGATCGGAGTTTTACACATCCATTCAACACTGCCAGGGGCAATCACCGGGGTAGGTGAAAGTTCGCGGCAGTTAGGGTAGGCGGCACGGTTAGGTATCAAGCAGGTGTCAGCCCACTAGGCTCGGCAAGTATATAGATAGACACCACTTAGGTTTCGAGAAGGTTGAATTAATGGACCATTGACCCATGAAGGTTACAAAAAGATAGTCATATTTCCCAGGCTACGGGATAGTTCTATTGAGAAACCCCGGTTGCAGGCAGAAACTTCCACCTTTCTGAGATGAATATCTGGCAGTTCTCAGGGTTCGGTGTGTGAATAGCCATGATTCGACACACGGCACTTTGATGTTGCTATGGTGCCCCGCAACCTTGGCAGATCCCCGATTGTCATCGCTTACCGCTGAATGTAATCGCATACTGTCGCCGTTGAGCGGTGAGTGGCTCCTGTTGCGTCCTCATCTGGTTCCCTCCCCGCAAGTGTCTTTTGTATTCCCACGGATCGTCCCTTCACCGACGAGGCCTTGATATCGATCATATTCATTGTATTTAGTGAAGTGATTTGCTTTCCTATACAACGTAGAACGGAAAGACCGTGTCGGCGGAAACACAAAACCCGAACACGTCCATCACAACCTTTCTGCTGACAATAGGATCTCCTGTTGACTTTCGCCAGTGTTAAATCAAATGTAAATCACATCCATTGAGCACCAGAAGCTCCCCCGATTCTGTTTTGTTGAATCACTAATAATTTTCTGTTTCCACCGCATCGGTCAGTGAGCAGTTCAAACCGTCTGAAAAAAGGGACAACTTACGAGGGCAATCCCCTGCCATAATTGTTGCCCTCAAAGTCGCCGCCAACCCTGGGAATACCGACTCATGAAACGTGTACCACCCGCTATACGCCAAGGTCTGGTGATTGGAGCATGTGTACGTGATGATATCGATATAGGTCGCCTTGCCCCCGCAGATGCTCTCGAAACGCATCGTCTCCGCGTAGCCGTTGAAATTTATGATGGGCTGGCCTGGCACTGCAAGGATGTACGGCTCCCCGTGGTACGAGTACTCTAGCACATCCGAGCGGAGCTTGTACGCGGTCAGCGTCTCGTAGTATGCTCCGCCTGCCAGAGTTCCCGAGCGCGTGGCGCCGGGGGCGTGGCGCCGGGGGCGTTGTCCGTGCCCGTAGTGTTCGTGGCGGGGACACCACCCTAAATTAGAGTACATTAGTTTGAGGGAGAATTCGAATGTGGGTGGGCACGCACAGTGTACCATGCAAAGTCGAAGAACGACTTGGTTATGTTGGTGAACTCGTCCAAGGGTGCGTTGTATGCGTAGCTGTTGTGGACAAAGCTCGTGTACGATCCCTCAGGACAATGGATATCGTTATTCGTTGAGAAGGAGGGACTGTTTGCACGACCAACAGGGGTCAAGCAGAGGATGGCGAGGCTGAGTGCTGCTGCGAGATGGGAGTGCATCGGGTAGCTTGCGGAATGGCTGACGTCGCCTTACTTATAAGTACCGCCGAGATGAAGGATGATGGGATGGTTAAGCGAAGATAAATACCGGCTGTCGGCATATGTAGTTACGGCGGAACTAGAGATAAATACAGACGGGGCAAAAATAAAAGTGGGGCGACCGCTGGCGACCGTAACGACAACTCTCTCCTCTTGTTCTCGCAGGAGAGGAACCCAAGCACTGGGAAAAAATTGCCATCAGCTGGTGGAAGACTGACATAGCTTAATGTCCTGAAATATGTTCACAATTATTTTGAGGGGTGCCAACAATGCCGGCATCATGGCTTATTGCAAGCGGTTGCGCGGCCACTTCGTGGCCTCGCATCCCCTAACACTTATATTTTGGAGAGTGGCGCCACTTTCCAGGATCAGATGGATGAGACAACATCGCCCATCTCGAGAACCTCACGGAGTTCTCACTGACGCTGAACGACTTCGCGGAACCGTCGCTCATTCAACTAGGAATAGGCTACATACGACACCCCTCCCTGTCGTATGTAGCCTATTCCGAGACGCTTCTACCTGTTCCGTCTGTCAGCGTATCGAGCGGGTCCTGCGCCTTGCACACAGAGACCACGGCGTTGAAGAATTGCTTGGTGGCAACCCGGCGCGCAGCGCTGGTCATCGTGTCGATGATAGTTCTCAAAGCGACCGGGGCGAGCTGGCATACCCATTCCAGTGCAGAGAGCAGGATGTTACTCTCGGGCTAAGTGGCAGATTGAATAAATATAAGATAGAAGGAATCGAAGGGCGTACGATGGCGTCCTTGATGATGTCCGAGCGCTGTCGCGGCGGCTCAATGAGTGTTGGGAGCAGGGTCCCCTCGTCGAGGGTTTTGGTACGAGTGAGATAGTCGTGTATTGTGGCAGAATTGAAGGCCAGCAACGTGTGGTGCGAGTAACTTGCTGTGATTGCGGTTGGAAGAAGTTTCACGATGAACCGTGTTGCATCAGAATTTTTGAGCATCTCGGTGACTAGGGAAAATCGGAGGACATTTTGTGCGGCAGCCTTGAAAGGCAGGAGGAAGCTTCAGACGGGGTTTGGTCTAGAAAGATAAGAGACGGCAGCTCACTTTATGTGCAGAATCGAGAGCATTTTAGCAAAATGCGGTGATTCATGATAGAACAAAAATAAAGCAAGTATAGGTTCAACATTAAATTCGTTGATCCTGCAACGATACGAGAATAAAGCCACCCATTCACATTACAATGCACCTGACCCACCATACCAGCCATTCCAGAACCTTTCCGGTAGGCGCCTCCGTTACATAGGGATCCAGGAGTGACGAGAACCCAGAAATGCCCAGGTCAAGCTGTGTGATAGCCTCTGCTGAGAGAAGGGGGCAGTCGGTATCTCGAGATCCATCTGAAAACAAGGGACCCTAGAATTCGCGGTAGGCCGGATTCAAGGTGGTGAGTTGAAGCAAGCCGTTGGCCCCAAGCGCGTGAATGGATTCCAAGTCATGTTGGTCTGCTTCGCCTCCAGTAAAGAGATACGACTCGGCTGCCTTTCTGCGAGATCTGTCCACAAGTCGAGTCGTGTTCAGAGACGCGCCCTTGGCCAATTGCGCCGTCAAACTCGACACCATGGTGGCCGTAAAAATTTGGAGGTGTAGAAAGCTGAGTGATTCATATTGAAAATGTTTACCGTCCACTGTCTTAAAACAAACTCATAAAACGAACCTAAGCGCTGAGAGGACAAAATGAATGTTGGGCAATGACAAAGATAAATTGGAAACGGAGGTGGAGGAACGTGTATCCGTCTACAAACAAGTGGGTCAGTTTGACTCGAAGAACGACGAAGGGAAATTCTTACCGATAAAGTCAAGACCTTTGTTCTCCATCTGTCCCATCGAAGCAAATATCAGGCAGATTGCGTCCTTCGGGATGCCAAGGTTCTCGTTCTGGCTGCGCGGCCAGGTCTGCGCGTCGGGGGTGAGCTTGTACTCCTTCTGCGGAACGCATCACGAGCCCGTGCCGAGCCCGAAACACCAAGCCCAAAGAGAGCGTAGAAAACTCACCCCAAAAAGACGCAAGCCCGCCTTGCAAAGGCGCGAGTGTCCTGCCTGCATAAAACAAAGGTAGTAAGCGGTATGTTAGGCAAGGGTAGCGAGGCGGAGGAAGCAAGGCGGCGAAGGCGCAGGATATGAGAGAAAGAAAGGAGGGGAGTGGGGGAGGGAAAGGAAGGGGGGGAGCGACACGGTATCGAGTATCTGTGTACACCGCAGATAACATGTCCTACGTTAGTGCCCCTTGTTTCTCCCTCCATTGTCAGTAAGCCGAGGAGCGAGGCAAGACTGCAATGCAATCGACATCCGCACCACTGACGCGCAAGGGGAGGACTTGATCTCAAGGCACCCCACCCGGCCCCGCGTCGAAGACAAGAGAAGAAAGAAAAGCTGGAGGAGTCTCAGACAGGGGAGAGAAGCCGTAAAACAGGCGCGACATAGCGCTGACGACTTGGCTCACATCCAAGCGCACAGGGGGCCCAAGATCGGCCTGTGGGCGCACGAATAGACACGGAAAAAATGCGAGGGAAAAAGAAGCCGGAGACGAGGCGCGACACAGTGACAACGCTGACGACTTGGATCACAACTAAGCGCACACAGGGCCCAAGATCGGCCCGGCCGATGCACATCACGACCAGCACTCCCGCCTACAATACGATACGTGAACGGTGGAAGCCACGAAGGCAAGGATGGGTGCGCTTCGGGGCGCACCGAGGAAAGAGGAAGACGAGCGCGCAGTGTGTACGCTCTGTTAGCGGTATATCTTATCTCTTACCTCATATTCGTTAATCTTCCATTCATCCCGTCATTCCTCCACTATACAGTTTACGATACTCGCTTATTAGCCTCAGTTCCTTCTTGGTAACTGAGGCGTACGTCCATTCCTTCACAGTATTTTATTCCAGATCTAATTACTCTGTAGGCTACGCTAACAGGTACATAATAATATACAGAGTTCCTTCTTGGTAACTGAGGCGCTACGCTAACACGCTCACAACCTGTAGACGTGTAGGCATCCCATAATCAAAAGCCACGGGACCGAAACGTGGTCAACGGTTTCGAAGGACATCAATACATCCGAGCCGGAAGCCGCGTGAGATCCTAAGCCCGGGAAACGTTCCGAGCAAGCCCACTGTCAGAAAAATGGCGCACCAGTAGCGGCCTCAAGTCGCGAGGACACAGAAAAGGCCGAAGCCACGCGCGACTCCAGTGCTCACCTTTCTCGGTCGCCGACCCATTCTCATACGGCATGTTCTCTACGCCCCATTCTTTCAGCATGCCATGTATCTCTGCACCACGAAAAACGCACCAGACATCCACTTCGACCCGCAGCGTGATCTCCCGCATCCCCCGGGGCACAGATCTCACCCAGCGCGAACTTGTCCAGCGGAATGTCTTCGCCGACTTGAGTTGTGAGTTTGGACCAGAGTTGAGGCACCCATGGACGCGTAGATCTAGAGGTGGTTGTCGAGGAGGAAGAAGCGCGCAGGCTTTCCATGTTGGGAAACTCACGTGCGGAGAACGGTCATGTTCTGCTCTGGATACGTCCTCGGCGGGATAAACCACCTCTCAGGCCAGGGTTAGGAGCTCACAAAGTCGTAGGAACGCCAGTAGGACCTAAAGACTCATCAATAAAGGGGGTAGAGACCGAGGATGGGCAACGCACGATGGGACCTGTTGCCCACCAGTTCTTTCCGCTTGCTGAGGAACAATCAGATATGCGCCCAATAGCGGCGCGAAGAACTCGTACATATGTAGATCTTGTGCACGAAGTACCTGAAACGAAAAATGAGGGAATGGGCCTGTAATCTAAGCAGGAACGCGCCAGTGGGAGATTGAAGTTTAGATCGCCTGGGACAGTATTATGAGAGTCAGGTATGAGCGGCAGATATTGTGGTACGCACCGTGACCACTGTCGACGACTAGATTCCATCGTCAGCCTTGCATTCGATCTCAAGAAAAATATGTGGCATACAGCAATGGACCTGTTGTGATTCAGATTAGTGCCAGGAGGAGGACCGGTAGGAGGGAACGCATGGTGGGATGAATCCAATTCGCGACCTTGGAGACCGTCAGTAGAAGCGCACACGCAGGTTCCGATTGCCCACATTTCACAAAAAAAGTCGATGAAATATTTAAAGAGAGACGCGACAATCAACGCGGAATGCAAGAGATCCAGCAGCCTGTTCATGTCATCAAGGTGATCTTGGGTAAGATGTACACCCGGTTGATTATATATATCTGAGTAGGCTTTCGTAGTCAGCAAACAATTGAGGGCAGAGGAACGAACAGAAGGCATACCTTGAGAGCATGTGGCTCGGAACATGATTTCAAACAGTCTGCACGGGAAAAGAAAGTAAAACAATCCAAGGTTGGGAGGCATCGTCGTCCTGGAAACCATATCAGGTATCGCCTGTGCTACCGTCGAATCAAACTCACACACGAAAGAAGGGAACTGAACGAATGAACACCGTACCTGCGCCTGCCTGCAAGAACAAGAGAAATCATGAACCAAGAAATCGCTGCAAAAGACGACTTCTCGTTCGACTCGGGCTGGGTGCGTTCGCGTTTCTCTGTCCAATATCATTTTTGGTCGATATTCTGCTGTGGAAGATCAACAACAACGGATGAAGGTCACGGGGAGTGCGGGAGTAATTGAACTTCTGGAGGAAATTCCGTGTTGGCGGGCAGCCACGAAGATTGTTGGGCAATAGCTCGTAATTCGGCAATGGAACTATCGCAGACAGTACCGGTTACGCATGAGGTGCGTCTGCACCCTGTCACACTGAACCTTAACGGAGGAAACCCGTTCGACTTGGGTTGGGTGCATGTTAATCTGGTGCTGGAAGAGACTGTTTTTTCGGGGTGACCACGACACAATTTTCGTGATCATTCATCAGTAGAAGGGCGATATGGATGTACAAAATGGGTGTCACGAAAGCCCGAGCCCACACGGTCGCAAGCGCGCTACGAGGTTCTGCCATGTTACCAGAGATCTATTCGTCGCAGAGCAAATTATGAATTGCACGATCGTAGAGAGAGGGCTTGCTGGAGGAAAGAGTTCTCACTTCGCCCGCGACTTGCGCACAACCGTTTCCAAGCGGCCAATTGAAGATGCGACTGGGTCCAAGACGAGATATCAAAGAATGATAATGAGCGTGGGGGAAGACGTCTCCAGGTGTCTAGATACATTGGTAGAAGCCAAGCCGAGCCCCACCTCGATCAGATCCAAGAGTCCGAGGAAGTGAAGATGTATTCTTGACGCTGAATGTCAGCCTCCGGGACCCGGGTTGTCGAGGAGAAAAGGTGGAAGCCAGGAAGGGCAACAGCCCAAGGACTAGGACTATTCCTGGCGCCAGCTCGACACTCATTATCACAAAATCATGTTCTGCAACAGAGCCATTCCCGCAACGCTGCGGGAACGGATTCAATTCCCAAAAAAACCACGTGAAAAAATTCTCCAAAAACCGTTCCCGCAACGATGCTGGAATGGAATTAACTTCATCTCAAGAAATCGGGCCTCCCGTGCGTTGTAGTCCTACCTTGCTCCCACCACTAATCCTCGTCCGTTCAACCGTTCACCTCCCGTGCTGGATCAAGGGGCTGTGTACCATCAAAGGCCCCGTGAAGCTCCACCAAAAGAGTGTCCCAAAATTTCGTCAAATCTGACCTCAAAACGCTTACGGTTTGGCGGCTTTGGGACCTAAAAAAGCTAACATGGGACAAGACCAGTCACGTGGGCATCCAACATTCCGCCAAACTCAACGAAAATTCCAATTTTTGCGCTCGTGCCATCTAGATACACTATTTGGGCTGGCGCAACTTCAACGTAACCTTTTTCACCTCCTTTGACACCTTCCCGCTCTTTGTAAGAGCTGTCCACACTGACACGGCATGCGGTATGAGAGTTCGATGCGGAACTCCATCAGAGAAGTAGCCACCCCAAGCAATGGGAGAACACCGTAGTACCCAGTAGAGACACAGTAGTGTTAAACAGTAGAGTCAGGATCCTTCCAGAGAGTGGGCAAGTTGACGCCAACGTGGTGAGAAGGAAGAAGCCTGTTAAACACGTAACTTTGATTCGCTGATGGGCGGACCGGAAATCAAGCAAAATGCAAAAAAGAACGTAAGGTTCGAACGAGCGACTGTAGGAAAGACTAGCGTTAACCACTTCGCCAAGCGACATACTTAAGACAGTGTCAACGAGGGGTTCACCATGAGCTTTAGTATATGCCCGCTTGCCTGAGATCGGGCCGGTGCGGGTTGTAGTTCCCTCCAAATGAGTGTGTGCCGTTTTTTTTTCCGTTCTGAGGCCCAGAACGTGTGGCTATCTCCTGTCTCAGCTACTGGTGGCTCCAGCGATTTTTTTGAAATTTGGAAAACAAGACCGTCGGTATAGCGAGCACAACGAAGAAGGAAAGACATTTAACTTACCAGCAACCGGTTTGACGAACAGGAAGCGCAGATGGATCTGAAAGGAGATGAAGTAGTAAGGGCATATGTGTCGAGTAAATACATACCAGAATAGTCGTTGAACAATGACAAAAGCCGTCGACTATAAACCGGGGGGAAATTGGTGAGCACCCGAAGAAAATCTAACACCACCAGTGGGATCCAAGGCGAAATTCAATGGGAAGCACCGCCTATGTAGACACAAATGCTCGGATTTGAAGCGCCTCAAGTCCATTCTCGAGAGTGTCTAAAAATAGTAGTTCAAAAGATTGATAAAGTCCAAGCGGATCTAAGTAAAACCAAAAAGCAGTCCCACTGAACCTAGACTTGCTTGGCGACTTGGATTGCATAAACGCAAGGCGGATGCAAGACCTCAGCAATCAGCCGTGCAAATCGCAAGTTCGAAATAGAAGAAAGCGTGGCATGTGACCAATTCAAGCAGTGCCCCAAGAGATACGACCTGAAGATCTTTCCAGTTATATCGCGCAAAGCAAGGCATAGTGAGTAGTTATCGAAGCATGGAATGGGAGGTCCTCATATATTCAATGCATGAGAATCCGTTGCCCGATTTGGCAGAGGGTGGAAATCATGCCTGAAATCATGCCGCTGCCAAACCGGGCCGAGAAGTTCCCGAAATAATGGATGCCCTGTCAAGTCGGGGACAAAGACGCAGCAAGGACGAAGCAAGTGCCACCAGAGTGCCGTTATGGTTCTCTAATGTATGTGGTGGGACTAGTTTTGTATATCCTCCTCGTCAAGTGAGGGAAGTGGTGTAGAATTTGGCTCAGGGGAGGACTTCCAGGCAAGGAGGATGCAAAGAGAATCCAAGGGTTTACAAACCAGTGGGGTATCTACTACAAGTATCCTAGCTTTATAGACTATGAAGATATCACATGTATGTGGAATATGAAATATGTGGGTCAGAAGTTGAAATAAACTACGGCGCAGCAACAACGGTGAAATAGCGATATTCAAATGATCGGAAGTACGTGTGGGTCAAGCTTGTATTTCCAACAAGTGGTTCATTGGAGTCCTTGCCATATGAAGGGTGTAAGGCAGTTGCAAGATCGTCGCCTGGGTCACCGATCCAGTAGCCGCGATTAATTGCCTTTTCACGGCTGAGTTCGTAGATAGCACGAGGGGATTTATGGTTTTCCGTGCGCATCCTGTGAAGATTCCACGATATCCGGGTTTCGTCAAGGGAAGCCTGAATACGAGGCTGGAACACGACGTAGAGGCACACGCGATCGATGGGGCATTGCCCCTGCCACCGGTCACGAGAGAAGATGAGTCCCGTGATGCACCCTCAGATGCTCATCCGGACGTTTTGGTGGCTAGAGCTTCAGCACCCGCCATGGAGGTTTCTACGACTGTTAATCGAGAAACTGCGACATGATCAGAGGGAAGGCCCCAGACTCCCCTCCGCCGCACCCTCACCGCGGGGTAACATATTAACTGAGTCTGTCCCAAACACCACGTAATCCTTGACGCTCATCTATTCCATACCGCACATGTGTGTACATACTATACTGTTCATGCATATTTCTCACATGCTCCAATTCCTTCCTTGTCCCAATTGCCGCGCGGTCCCCTTATTCCTTCACTTCCCCGACTTTCCAAACCAAGGCGAGGGCACAAATGCATACAACGAACATCTGCAGGAATATACCCACGGCATCTGAAGACACAGACCGATAAGCTGGTTATCTACGTATTCCCCAGACGTCGCATCCTTACCGCAGAGTATTCCTTTCCAAGAATGCACGCAATCTGTCACCACACAGCTGAAGAAAATCTTAGGAGGAAACTCACCGAATGGCAGGTCTCTCACAAATGATGCCCGCAGACCGGGTATTTGTCAAGATAATCGTCACCGGCGCAGCTAACGCCCAATCCCCTAACTTTTTATCCTGCGACATCCACGCAACGAGGGCGATGTACGTAACACCAACGACCAACCCCCAGTTTACGAGGAAGATTATGATGGTGAACACTTTGGCAAGCGGGCTGCGCCGGATGGTGAGCATAAATATGTATGCCTTGTCCGTTTCTACTCCGTTGAGAATTATAGTGGCATTGGGGAACGAAGGGGATGAGGGAATAAAGGTCTCCGATGCGTCGACGGCGGCCACGTTCAGAATGGGGAGGAACGTGGCATTCGAGATGCTGCCGTCCGGCGATGTGAAGACGACAAAGGTGTTTTGCGACTCGTAGCTGTCAAAGGGATACACGAACTGCTGGTCCGTATAGGTGATAGTGTTGGAATGCGGATTGAGCTTGAACGAATAGGTGTATACACTTATGTTCAATTAGCTCACGAAATCGCGCTCTGCTCTAGTACTTTTATGGGGGTGAATCGACGGAAGCCTGGCCAGAACGTGACCGACACACAATATAGATCTGCCGTGGTGGAATGGATCTTGTGCTGGGTCAAAAGTCCATGAAGACTGCCTTGAAACAGGAAGATTTTATGTGAATTTCATGCTGTATGTATGTCCAATGTGTTCCGTGGACGTACCTGTTGATAAAGAGATGAACATTGACGCTTGGCCTTCCACAGTTGTTCCCAGTTCCGTAATTCTGGCCCACATATGATGGTTCCGTGCGTGCAAAATACTTTCCGCGTCCTGCTGGCTGCCAGCTGACCAACATTTGCCGCAGGTTCAGGTCGACGTAGAAAATGTGGCCTATGAAAACAAACTGAGAATGTGTAATCCTTCTCAGTGTTCTCGATAGGCGTCTGAATCTTAGAAATACCCACACAGTCTTGGTTGCCCACACCCTCGAATACTCCAGTTTCGGTTTCCGGACCCCTGAAGGTGATGGTGAATAATATTGTCACAATCGCGCCTAGAATAAGACTTGAAAAGAGCGCCACATACCGGAGCACTGGGTAACGCATGACAGATGATGTGAGGGTGTTCTGTGAGGTTCAGTGGGAAATAATCAGACCAGACCATGATTATCACCCTCTTTATAAAATAACATACCAGTTTTAAACTTGCGCGAAGGCGCTCATTCCAGCGCTTATCTCTCACTGGCTTTGATTAGCGCTCCGATCTCGCCTTCTTTTAGCGCAGTGATTATTACTCGTATTACTCGTATCTTAAGCAGATGGCACGAATCAGATTGTCCCTGTTTGCACTCTCCTAAATTTGTCGTTTTTTTCCGATACAACTGTCTTGTCTTCTTGCCTCAAATTCCGTTGTCTCGGTGGCCTCGAGGCCGTTCTCTCACGTTTATTTTCCAACATCACCCTCTTTATAACGCCATCATCATGATGTTTCACAGAACATCAGGAAAACCGTAGCCGAGACATATTTGGCCATAGATGCCATAGTGTCCATAGTAACTCATAGCACTGGAGAGTGCTATGGATTAGTGCACCAAGCACTATGCAGCACTATGCAGCACTAGGAAGCTCTATGATAGCTGATACTTGGTACTATGGATTACGTGGACTCAGTTCCCGTCATTCAATCCTATCAACGGCGAACACCAGGGATAATATTGAGTAAAATAAATGAGTACTTTTCGAAGCAACGCAGCCATGCAGATAATTTCGAACAGTTCTAAGAAGAACAAACCAAAAAAACCTGCAACAACCCACTCTACTTGCAACGCATGCAAGATTGAACCGGAGCGATGGCGTACACGAAAATTCAGATACTGATAGCGGTGGTTGCACGCGAGTTTGTAATATGTGACGGCGAATGGTTAGATGTTCGATAAAGTAAAGAATCTATTGATATATCGTCGTGAAATCGGGATTGAGATTAAGAACTGAGTGAGCGGTGGAACAAGGAATCAAACGGTGAGACGGACATATATTGGGTGGAGATGAAAACCATAGTGCGTCTGGCCGGAAGTTCGAGATAAGGCAGCAGAGACGCGAGATGTTCAGGGGTTGCTGTGGTCTGAAAAAAGCCGAGCGATCATTTAAGCCACACGTGGCAAGCACATGGTTGGTTTGTTCTTTGTCTTCGACCTTCACCTCCTCGACTCCTTCTGTGATGCCTTGCTCCTGGCTGATCGGCACCTTATGCCAGCGCGGCACTTCGCCACACATACCCACTCGAACATGCAACTCAAACACGCAACAAATCGGATGAGTGGCTAGAATTGATTTCGTGGGCAGTGGCATCCCGTGCGTCTGCCAATCTCATTTGTATTTTCCATTACTGACGTCGGCCGTCCCGTTTTTGGGTCGCATGTGGCACCGTTTCCCCTCTCCGACCGTGTCTCCTTTGCCGCCCCACGCTCGATGTCGACCTGCGCGATACGGGAAGCGTCATCCAGACGCAATTGCAGAGGGTATATTTCACTTTTCTAGTCCTTTATCTGTGTGTCCTCTGTTCTCGACCATTGTTACCGGGCTGGCATGCGCACGCTGCCCGCGCTCATGCGCGACGAGCGACGTGCACACCCTCGTCCGCCGCTTAAGGGCCCCGCTGATAACTTGTACAGCATCGTGTTCATACCCGAGACCACCCATGTGGGCTGTGGTGAGAACCAGTAGCACTTTCGTGAGCTCATGTGGTAGTTATCAGTTCAGTCTACCCTGGTCCAACCCCCCTAGGGCCTAATTTTTCATGGACTTAATTGGCCCTAGGGGGGTGATTTTTGGCAGTGTGGACCATGCCTATGGTCTGGCCCACTGTTTTTAGCAAAATTGGTCTGGGCTGGCCCAGATGGATTCTATATGGGACAGCCCACCCGCCGCAGGCGGGCCCGAAAAATTTCTAGGGATGGCCCATGAGCCCATTTTGAGACCAGGACCCCTGGCACCAGCCCAGCCCAAAAAAAAAGCATTTTTTGGGCCCATTTCTGGGCTATTTTGCACATTTCTGGGTGATTCTGAAAGCCCTTGCCCAGGGCTTTTATCCTGAGCATAATCTATCCATATTGGGGCCCACTTTTGTTTTTGGCAGCCAATAAATTGGCCTATTGGCTTCCTTGCCTGCCAGCTTTCCAGCTGGCTCTCCACCCAGCTTTCCAGTTGGCTTCCTACCCTGCTTTCTGGTTGGCTTTTCTGGTTGGCTTTTGCAGTGGGTTTTTGGAATGGCTTTCCACCCAGCTGTCTGGGTGGCTTTTCGGTTGGGTTTTTGGACCAGCTTTCTGGTTCAGTTTTCCAGTCAGCTTTCCATCCAGCTTTTTGGTTGGCTTTTCTGGTTGGATTTTTCAGTCAGCTTACCACCCAGCTCTCTGGTTGGCCTTTCTGGACAGCTTTAAGAATTGGAACACCAGTTCTGACTGTGTTTCATTACCTCCACACTTACTTCCATGTTCAAGATTTTTTACATTGGGCTGGCCCACTAGTTTCATAATCCAATGGGCCATCCCGTAGCCCTTTGCTTACAATGTGGGCCAGCCCACCCATTCTCACATCATACATGGTTCAGCCCATGGTATACTCCAGACGGACATGGGCTTGCCCACAGGGTTTCTTTTTGCATGTGGGCTAGCCCACCCACTTTCATAATGTATATGGGCTAGCCCACCATATTTTGTTTTCAAGCTGGGCTATCCCACTCAATTTTATAATCTCTATGGGCCAGCCCATGGTATTTTATAATCTACATGGGCTTGCCCATAGTATTTTATATTTAACATGGGCTAGCCCATAGGCAGAAATAATATTTTTCTGAGCCAGGACCAGTCTTTGCCCAGTGCTCAGAATACAGCCCATCATGTCTTTTGGCTAGGCCTATGAACTGCAATTTTATTTGGCCAGAACAGTAGGATATACTTTGTCAACCAGCCGATACTCAAAAGGTCAAAAATACAAACCAAAAAAACTCCAACAGCAAGGCTTGAACCAAGGACCACAAGGTGATGTATTAGGCAGCAGGTAGCCGAATACACACATACGACCACTACCCTATAAGACAAGTACTGTAAGGTCTACCCTTGGCACTCACATCCTAGCCCAACATCACCCCTCTATTTTGCACACCTGTCACTATCAAATCAACCATCATTTATCGCCGGCTGTGGGAATTTATTTTGCATTTTGCGCAACAACTAGGAACTCTTTCCCAGAACCGTCAATACACTCAGAGAGCTCTCGGCAAGCTCTATAACTTTGATCTTGACCATATTTTTAGACCCGAACCACTAACTTCCTTTTTGGGTCACTACACTTTTTGCCCAAAAAGGAAATTACAGCGTTTTGCCTTCCTTTGGTCAGAATTCAAGTGTTTTGGATGATCTAAATCCTTGGACAGGATGTGATGGACTATAGGATATGTTCTGGAGCATATTCAGAAGCACTGCGCCTCTGTGAGGGGCAGATAATGGGCAACATCATTGATTCACCTCTATAGCATCATATCCTTGTGACATAGGGATACAGGTATCAGGAAGACATTTAAACCTACCAATGAGTAGTATCCATACATGTGTATCACACTAGAATAGACTCCCCAGAAGAAAAGGAGTATGTTTGGATCCTAAGTCACCATGCCATCATTGCTCCATTGCCAGGTCATGCATCGATCTGGCATGTTGAGAACAATGTCATGGAACAATGACTAAGTTTAAGAAGATGGCTGATGGGTGTTAGCCCACAGATCAGAGCAACAAGCAAACATTAAGTGTGTTAATGTATTTCTCTGCATTTTCACCCCATTTGCTCTGCCTATAAGGTTCAGAATGGAGGGAAAGAGTTGAAAGTACATTTCACTGCTCATACCAACATCTGGACCCCAAATTCGTGCCAATCGATGGGCTTGAAGCTTCAGAATGTCACATGACATATTTTGCTTATTTGATGAATAGGGCACCATTCAGAGCTACTGCAAAATAAACACTCAAAATGAGAAGAGACATAATGAAAGATCAATATTTAATTGTATCCCAAGGAATTTGATCAAGTTTCAGGTAAATGGTATTTCGGAGTGGATGAGTTCAACAGCAGTCTGAAGTGCACTTGTTGCATATAGATGAAAACACTATCTGGCCAAATCTTGACGAAAATCCTTCAAATAAAGGATAATATCAGTCTTCCATCATCCCTGTTCATCTTTCTGTTGTTTATATTGTGCTATGAGCTCTGTATGGACCCTAATTCACCAAAAAAGGAAAATATGTCATTCGAGATTGTGGGTCTTCAAGGACGTATATTGGGATGATTCTTGGTATTTTATGTTTGGATACCTTGTAATACTTGATTTGAGTACATATCCCATGTTTTGCACTGGTGGCCCATATAAAACTTGGTGAATACTCATTCTGCGCATATTTACCCTCAATGAGGACATAGAAGTGGCCAATTCACCTGATGGGCTCTCTCATGTATTTCTATAGATGATATGGGGCCCAACATCATAAATGCAATAACCGAGATGACCAGAAACCTTCACAATTAGGCCATCAGAGTGTTTCAGAATATGGTTAGAATATGCTCTCCTGGCTATTCAAGAGTTGTTTTATCATGTGAGGGGCATGTAAATAGCAAGGGCCTATATTTTAGAAGGGGTTGGATCGTATTAATTGGCCATGTTCCCAAGATATTTGTGTTGAGAGATGAATCAACGACCTTTCCCATTATCTGCTCCTCACAGAGGCGCAGTGCTTCTGAATATGCTCCAGAACATATCCTATAGTCCATCACATCCTGTCCAAGGATTTAGATCATCCAAAACACTTGAATTCTGACCAAAGGAAGGCAAAACGCTGTAATTTCCTTTTTGGGCAAAAAGCGTAGTGACCCAAAAAGGAAGTTAGTGGTTCGGGTCTAAAAATATGGTCAAGATCAAAGTTATAGAGCTTGCCGAGAGCTCTCTGAGTGTATTGACGGTTCTGGGAAAGAGTTCCTAGTTGTTGCGCAAAATGCAAAATAAATTCCCACAGCCGGCGATAAATGATGGTTGATTTGATAGTGACAGGTGTGCAAAATAGAGGGGTGATGTTGGGCTAGGATGTGAGTGCCAAGGGTAGACCTTACAGTACTTGTCTTATAGGGTAGTGGTCGTATGTGTGTATTCGGCTACCTGCTGCCTAATACATCACCTTGTGGTCCTTGGTTCAAGCCTTGCTGTTGGAGTTTTTTTGGTTTGTATTTTTGACCTTTTGAGTATCGGCTGGTTGACAAAGTATATCCTACTGTTCTGGCCAAATAAAATTGCAGTTCATAGGCCTAGCCAAAAGACATGATGGGCTGTATTCTGAGCACTGGGCAAAGACTGTTCCTGGCTCAGAAAAATATTATTTCTGCCTATGGGCTAGCCCATGTTAAATATAAAATACTATGGGCAAGCCCATGTAGATTATAAAATACCATGGGCTGGCCCATAGAGATTATAAAATTGAGTGGGATAGCCCAGCTTGAAAACAAAATATGGTGGGCTAGCCCATATACATTATGAAAGCGGGTGGGCTAGCCCACATGCAAAAAAAAACCCTGTGGGCAAGCCCATGTCCGTCTGGAGTATACCATGGGCTGAACCATGTATGATGTGAGAATGGGTGGGCTGGCCCACATTGTAAGCAAAGGGCTACGGGATGGCCCATTGGATTATGAAACTAGTGGGCCAGCCCAATGTAAAAAATCTTGAACATGGAAGTAAGTGTGGAGGTAATGAAACACAGTCAGAACTGGTGTTTCAACTCTTAAAGCTGACCAGAACAGCCAACCAGAAAGGCCAACCAGAAAGCTGGGTGGTAAGCCGACTGAAAAACCCAACCAGAAAGGCCAGTCAAAAAGCTAAATGAAAAGCTGACTGGAAAACCCAACTGGAAATCCGAACCAGAAGCTAGGTGGAAAGCTAACCAAAAACCCAACCAACAAAGCCAGCCAGAAAGCTGGGAGGAATGGCAACCAAAAAACCCACTGCAAAAGCCAGCCCAAAAACCCACCGGCAACCTGTATGGAAAGCCATCCAGAAAGCTGGGTGGGAAGCCACCTGGAAAGCTTGGTGTAAAGCTGGGTGGAGAGCCAGCTGGAAAGCTGGCAGGGAAGGAAGCCAATAGGCCGATTTATGGGCTGCTGAAAACAAAAATGGGCAGCAATATGGATAGATTATGCTCAGGATAAAAGCCCTGGGCACGGGCTTTCAGAATCACCCAGAAATGTGCAAAACAGCCCAGAAATGGGCCCAAAAAATGCTTTTTTTGGGCTAGGCTGGTGCCAGGGGTCCTGGTCTCAAAATGGGCCCATGGGCTGTCCCTAGAAATTTTTCGGGCCCGCCTGCGGCGGGTGGGCTGTCCCATACAGAATCCATCTGGGCCAGCCCAGACCAATTTTGCTGAAAACAGTGGGCCAGACCATAGGCATGGTCCACACTGCCAAAAACACCCCCCCTAGGGCCAATTAAGTCCCTTGAAAAATTAGGCCCTAGGGGGGTTGGACCAGGGTAGCCTAAAGTGTAGTTATATTGCTAATATACATCTATTGTTTCATTCTTCTGTCGTTATTGATTGAGAGTGGGCAATACACCTGGTACAAACTGCGTAGCGTATAAAAGCTAGGGTTTCCGCTGGCACACAGGCCGGCTGTTCAGAAATAGCCTAGTATCGGCTAGTATCCCATAGTTGTGGCGCGAAACTGTCAAGCATCCCACAGTGATGTCCTAGTGCTGCATATTGGGGATGTAGCTATGGCTACTAGAGACACTATGGGTGCTACGCAGTGCTGTCAAATGCTGTCAAGCGTCAGCCGGTTTTCCTGATGAAGCGCGGTTACGGCACTTTGTGATGTTCGATCTGATTTCTGGGGAAGATCGACCGCTCGTCTCAGGCTCGCCTCCAACATGTTGCACCGTACAAACTACCGAGGTACGAGGTTCAACCGTTTGTAGCGTCTGTCTACGAGAGACTAGTTGCACCGGAAGTCGAGCGAAAATCCACCGCGGCGACCTGGTAGCCTGAATGCTAAAGATTTGCCCATGTTGGAGGCCCAGAGACAGAACAGGGCTACCTACAAACAGGCAGACATCTGGAAACACCACTTGACTATCGGTGTCTATCCGGTCTATCATAGACTTCCTCCTGTCTATATAAACCAAATAGACACCCATAGACATCGGTCATTTTCCAGATGGAGTTCGAACCAAGTTCAAACCGGGATGACAGCAGACGTAAAAACGCAAGACTGATCCGTCCTTGTCGTGGCTCTGCATTTCTCACGGGGAATGGAAGCAGTGGAGAAGCAATCGCCATTTTACAATCATCGGCCGTTCAGTTACAATTCGGCTCGAAGGCCATTCGGGGAAGACAGGAATTGACACAGAAAACGACCTGCACACTCTGAACTCATTCCAGATTCTCCTGGGGAGACCTGTGGCATTCACCAGCCGGAAAGCACGTCGGGATTCCAAACACACCAATTCATCCTCGTTCTTGCTATCAACGCCCAAAGAAGGTACGATCACACGCCACCTTCTTTACCCTTTCGGCAGCGGGCTGGGTGCGGGGAAGGCAAGCTATGCATAGTGTTGTTACCTATTGTCGGGCCAAAATGCGCATCGTGGCGGGCCCAGATTATCCGTGGACCGCTTTAGGTACTTGTAGTTCATTAACGTTCCAGACAACAAGAGGTAACCCCATTGCCAGAGAGTTTTGGCCGTTTAGCCGGGTAGTCATCCGAATAACCGTCGGAGAGCCCACAGGCTTGGTGAAGCAAAACGTGGAGCGCGCGTCTATTGTCAACGTCAACGAAAATCTATGTAGGGCGGGCGCTGGTCGGATTCGGCCTCGCCGGTGAGCCCTGTTTCGGTTCACTTCTACACTTCTGTTTGCGCTCCACCGACTATGCGGATACTAGTATCATCGCGGGAGCTTTCCCCAATTCCGTCCCATTGGCGTACATGTACCTATTTTTGGGCAGAGAAACTTCGTAGAAACTTTCGCCGACGGTCATCGCAAGTCTAAAGTAGGCTTCATTCAGCGTCAAATTATTCACCCGCGCAGATGGCGATGTCTGAGAGGGTTTTTACTCAGTGGACATGGCTCGTAGACTAGATCATCTGTTTCGCCGCAATTCTCAACCTCACGATCCCTCCTTCGCACAGAAATGATCTTCGCGATTGAGCCACTGCCTAGCCCCATCAAGCAACTGCAATTGGCCGGGAACCAAACCTCCAGTATCCCTGTGGATGGCTCCTATGTATTATGCGGGTATCCATGGAAAGATCACGGAAGGCCCTGAATGGTGAGGGTGCACTGTTGGATCGGGTGTTCCAGTCGAATTACGACATCTGTGAAGATTGCCAAGGAAAATCTCTCCCAGCCGTTCTGCTACGGGCGGGCTTTGTCCGCGTCATCGTAGAACGCTAGTTGTCCGTCGTCTGAATACAGGGTGTCCTGTATTTGAGTGGGATGGCAAAATGCACATCTCTAAGACTCTCTTCCCCAGAAACCATCAAGATTGGTGCAGTTCACTGGGATAATCTCCCCGAATCTGACAGTTGTTTAGGGGCCCGATTGTCGAATAAGCAGTCCCTAGTCGTGCAATCCATCTGTCTCTTGGCCACTGAAAAGCATGTCCTCCATAGAACCGTTACATAGCCTTCATCAACATTGATATGGGTATGATGCATGGCAGGTATGACAGTAGCTCGACAACGGGGCAAATAAGTCCGCTGCATTACTTGGATTCATCGGGACTAGCAGGCTCTCACCTAAGGGTAAGAAGACAAACCAGATACGAGGCCGTGCGTCCGTTTTTGGGCCTGGCCCTCGAGACATTGATTATCTCTGGAATCCAACATCCCTTGTTCAAATTGGCATGACTATAGTTTTGAATCAACATACAGTCACCATCAAATTCAAGTGCTACGCGCGTCTCTATCGAAAAATCTCGGAAAAGCTTGGAGCTGATGTGCGGGTAACCACCATGAATGATGTAGTGAAGTTCCATCATTCCACCATTGTGATGTTCTCCCGAAATCTGCGGCCGCTGCTCACTCGTGACCCGAATGTGTCCCTTTAAATTAGAATGTTCGATGAGCATCTACACTATTGCTTGTCCTCTCACCAGCATCATGATTTTTTCCAAACAGACAACTTTCGGATCATGATTTGGCGATGTTTCCTCTTAGCCGCGACGCTGCTCTGACAGGTGCCAACGCCGGTTGGCGATGACGGTAATCCTCTTGTACAATTTCTCATCTACCTTCTGGACCAGGGTCGCCGCTGGAGCAACCATGAAACGCAGCGCGGCGGAATCACACCTCGCGTCCAAACACTCCTCCTTTAGGTCCAAACGAGTGCCCCAATGCTCCACACACGGTCCAAAACTGAGTGAGGTGCTAGCGCGGAGATTCGAGCGGCATGGACCGAGAATAGAAGGATGGGTGTCTGGGTTACGAGATGGGAAGATGACACGGTGTAATGCGTTTCCAGTGGATGGTGGGAGGGGGGGTAAATCAAGACCAGCACAATCTGCATGGCACCTGATTTGGAACCTCCGCGTCAACCGTGTCATTACAAATCCAGACAGAATATTAACTTCAGCAGAAATTTATAATCAGTGGTTGAATACTATAAACCGAGCATTACAGCGGGACTGCCTGTTGACAGACAATGTCAGATTCAATTCTTTGGCTTTAAATAAACAACCAGTGCTAAGCACTTGGAGCGGCCCACCACCGGACGAGGACTCACTGCCAGATGACTGGACAAAAGAGGGGGTTTTAGTGGGTATGCGACCCATCATTAATCGACATGGGATAGGATAATTATATTTTCGGATCGGAGTCCACACTGGTTTCAATGATTGTGCGTAACGACATTTCCTCCTGAGCAAACTTGCCCGGCATTGTCTGGTCCACCACCAGCAATACAAGCAGATGATCTTGGAATACTTCTGCAGACTAAGTCTCATTATCCCAAACACTCCATAAAACAAAAGAAAAAATAATCCAGACCAGCACAAATGGAGAAGAAAGGGTTAGAGGATCCAAAAAACTGACATCATCACACCTATAGACGCACCCGTAGGGCCCTACCCGCCGAGGTCCCGGTACGCAGAGAACTCTACGCGTAAACGGGGTGCATTCGAGAGTGACGTCGTGCACCGGAAATGGAAGAGGGTCCTCGACGACGAGTCGACGTGCGTATGAAGGAGCGGTGCCGCGGACGAACACGTATCCCCCTTGGCGTCTCTGGGCGACACGAAGGCGGACGTGCTCGCCACATACTCCGCATCCGAGGTCGGTGGGGCGGTAGAATGAAGAGAGGGATGTATGCGCTGTGGCGTGGGTGTGGACGCCACATCAGCTTATTTGTCCCACACACCAAATAAAGCAAAATTTCGGTCTGTACTGAAATGCAAATTTATTTTCTAAAAATCTGTACATGAATCAGTGTCATGGGATTTGAGGGAAATCGTCATGCCTGAATCTGACACAGAAATGGTGAGCATCAGCATTAGAATTAGCTGTGATCAAACAAAGCAAATCCAGGGCCGCCGAAAGGCCCAATGAAACTTCTAAGATCAGACGGTCTTTCAGCCTTTGAGAAACAAAGAATTCCAGGACGCATTTCAGCACAACTGAAATTTCCTCCAAAGCAAAATTTCAGCAGGGCTGAAACTCATACTGAAATTCTTTGTTTCTCAAAGGCTGAAAGGTACACTGATTTTAGAAGTTTTGATGGACCTTTAAGTGCCACTGGATTTGCTTTGTTTCACCACAGTTGATTTTAGTGCTGATTCTTACAATGTCCAATCAAATTGCAGCCTTTGCGAGTTCAACCATTTCAGTTGCGTTGATTCGTGCAGATGTTTTCAGGAAATCGATTCTAGTTTTAGTCCGTACTGAAAATTTCCTTTATTTGGTGTGCCAACTTAATCTAAGTGTTGGCATTGCCAGATTGAGGTATTCGCGGGGTCTTGGCAACCCACTTGTTGCGTTGTCGTTGTGGTAAGATGTGAGGCATTGCCAGCTGACAGCACAGTCTTTTAATTGATCCGACTGACCGGACTAGGGCAGAGGGTATTCCAGGGTGCTTCATCCCCCTCCCTGTTCTGTTTTTTATTTTCGCCGGCACTCTCATTCCCCGGAGGAACGTAGTCTCGTGTAGACAGACGCTCTATACGAACACTCGTATCTCGCTGTTTGTAGGAGGAACCATGGCTCAGCGTGCCCTTTCAATGCTGGCTATTGCTACCGCCTTCCTCTGCGGGCAAGCCTCGCCTTTCACTTTGCCACATTCTCTCCAGCGACGGAGCGGTTCGACAGATGTCTCCTTGTCCCGCACCCCAGGGCAGTTCCACAGCAGTTTTTACTTGACGGAGATGACTTTTGGAACGCCGTGTGTGTTTCTGCTGTTTATCCCTCAATCGTACTCATACTCGTGCACAGGGCGCAAAAATTCAAGGTTTAAATGCCATTCAATCAAAAATTTGAACTGATCTCTGGTTAGATGTATCTCGACACAATCCTCCCTGACTTCTGGGTGGTTTCACCATGCGACGTTGTTGGCGTATGCGACACCACTGTCCCAAGCTATGACCCCACCAAATCGAAATCATTTGTTAACGAGTCGCTGTCCAGCTCCCCCTCCGATGTTTATATTGCCTTCAGCGGTTGGACATACGCGGACACGATTACCCTTGGTTCTTTGGCTGTTTCCAGCTCGTGCGTCCATCCCATAGTGATACCAGAATCGCTGAATCGCTCATTACAACAATAGTGAATCTTGATTTTAATTCCTTAAAGCCCGGACCCTTGACGGCCTCGGGCTCATTGGGGCTCGGCTTTCCACCCAAGAGCCCAACGACCAACACGTCCTTCTGGAGGGCCCTGCTCGCTGAGCAGCAGGGGACTTCACTCGAGTTCGGACTCTGGGTCTCTCGCCCGTCTAATTCATCGGACAAAGGCGCAGTGCTGACGCTGGGTGGGACGAACTCGTCCTTCTTCACGGGCGATGTCGAGTTCTTGGATCTAAATCAGACCAATTCCTGGGCGTTGAACATCTCAGGTGTGTAGTCATCCGTCGCTCATAAAACGCTTATGGCTTGATGTTTCCTGCAGATCTCAGCGTCCAAGGCACATCCTTAAAGAGCAAACTCTCGAGTAAACTGGCCGTGTTTGACGTCGCATCCAGCTTCATTTGGGCGCCCAAGGCAGACGCAGACGCATTCTGGGCCGCTGTTCCTGGTTCGACTTTCAGCCAAACCGAGAGTCTATACCAATGGCGTGAGTTGCCTGTCCTTTTCAATAAGTTTTTCAACATAGCATACTAATAACCCGTAGCTTGTTCCACTCCCATTAACATTACTGTGTCGTTCGGTGGGGAGACTTGGACCCTGAACAGCGACGATTTGAACCTGGTACCGATAGCGAGCGGGGACCAGCAGTGCTATGGAGCCCTGACCGCGTGGGGAAGCTTCAGCCTTTCGGAATACGCTGTCCCAGATGCGGACTGGGTTTTTGGGCTTCCGTTCTTGGTGAGTTCGCTTCGACTACCTCTTCGGGACCACCTACATATATTTTTCGTAGAGAAACGTATATTCGGTCTTCCGAGAGACTCCACCGGCCATGGGCTTCGCTGCTCTGTCCGTCGCTGCTGGAGGTAAATATCCAACTTCTATGATGAAATGTAAGCTAATGTACCTCACTTTGAGGTACACCGTCAACCACAACAACATCCAGCCCGCCCTCCTCCACTGGCGGTAGCTCGTCTGGAGAAAATTCAAACCCTCCCCCCGCAGCAACTAGCTCTAAACACAAATCCAACACAGGCGTCATAGTGGGCAGTGTCATTGCGGGCGTGCTCGTGCTTGCAGCGTTGCTCAGTTGCGTTTTCTTCCTGCGCTCCCGCAAGCGCCGTTCGCAAGAGCAGCAGTTGCTAGAGGACAAGATCCAGGAGGCGGGTGCGAGCGTGCCGCGGCCATTCCCTCCGCCCGCGGACACACCCCAAACCAACTTGGAGCCGAATTCTATAGAGCCGATTCTCCAGAATTCGTCAACGCGCAAGGAGAGGAAGGCGCGATTGCGGTCTGGATCGCAGAGTGCTACGTCTCCAGGTGTTGTGAGCTCAGCGGCAGGGATTTCTAATGGCACGAGCCCGCCAGCACCTGAGACGTCGAATGCGAGCGCGAGTGCTGGGCGGGGTGATAATCCGGCGCTATTGCAGGAGTTGGAAACTTTGCGGCAGGAGCTACGCGAAGCTAGGTGGTTAGTATCTGACGCTCCACCGCCAGAGTATGACATACAAAATATCAACTGAAGAAGCGTATTGTTGAATCTGTGCTCAGTTCAAATTATATATATCTGTATCCTTCGGTGGATTCCTAAGATTCAGGACGTGCCTGACAGCTACAACTACAAAGTTTTCGAGGGTTCACTACTTTCCGTGGCACGTCGAGTTTATTTCGGTGGTCAGTCTAATTACGTTCAAACTCTGTGCACCGACGATAATGGACGAAGGAGGCAGGTGTTCCTTATAGTGAGAACAATTTAGTTGGGGGGAATCGTACTGAATTATTAGCGTACAGCTCGAGTCCTTATATACTATTCTGACTCTCTCCATTTTTTGAAAAAGCGCGTAAATATAAGACAGACATGTTTGAAACCCGAGTCGCGATTCGAGATTGTGGTGGCAAGAGCAAAGCCACGATGTGGCTGTGGCTATAGCTGATCTGCCAGTCGATCTGATCTCGGCTTGATTTCAGTCGTTGCCGCTTGCCAACCATCCAACAACCATCATCGATTCTCCTGCTACCCCGTGTTTTTCGCTGTGCCCCGACCGCCGTTCATCACACCTGTGCCGGCACTTCGTTTCATTTAGAACTGCTTCCTAACACGAGTTCCTTATAGTCCCACTATCTCTGGCCCCACGTTCAGCCAGTCGACGATGTTTCCTCATCCCCCCATCGTGTGCACGTCCCCCGCCATAAACAACAGCCAGTGAATCAACACGGACATCTCACACCGGGGAAAGCAAACTTTCGCCCTAGGTCAAAAGGGTAACCCACATTAGTTGTTTCAGTAGACGAAAAAAAAAAGGATTTACTAGTTGTTTTGATGTAGTTAAGGTTAGGTAGACTAGGAATAGGCTACATACGACACCCCCCCTGCCGTAGGAAAATTTTCTGATGTACTTCTAGGGGTAAAAAACGAGAACTGTTTTATTCACAGGAATACTTTATAGGGAGAGGACCGCTTTCTCCCACCTGCGTTAACACTCCCGATATCTATCTGAAATAGAACTTGGGATAGTGCAATTCGGGTGACTTCATAAGCTATTAATTCACGCTCCTTACACATCCTGGGAGTCCTTGACTTGTGCATGACATTCCCCCATCTTTGGTGCCATGGGATGGATGGGGAGACTGGGTTGCGCTGCTGAGAGTCAAGGCAAATGGTTTTTGCAGATCCAAGCCTGCTTTTATACCACTCAGCTAAATTTTCACGTCCACTTGGGGCTTTGGATAAATAGCTGACACCACTGCTTCGTGATCATCCAATTTGTGTTGCAAAGGTTTAGGTATTATAAATATAATTGACTTGTTTAAAACATCTAGTGCTTAGCGCTTGACCCCAAAGTATCGCCTGCAGTTGCGAGATAAAATCAGGTAGCACTATATGAAGTCCCTTCTTCCCCCTCCACCCCGACTTCAGGACCTCAAAACTCGGATATCCGCCATCGTCCACTCCTCTTCAAGCAAGCCATATCCAGCAGGAATAATGTTCGCCCATCTGAACATGCTCAAAGGCATCTTCAAAGACCTGTGAGGCTTCCCCGGAAGATGGATTAGCTTGCTTGGGGACGGCAACAGCTTCATGATGGAAATTGGCCTTATGCGCATCCTCAATCTGCCCTTCAAGGTCCTCCCAGTCATCCTCATCAAGCTCCTGATGTTCCCCGAGCTGGGCAATGGCCCCCTGTTGTCGTTGATCTTGTTCCTGCTTTCTAGTCCTGTGGTTTTATTCAGAGTGGCCCTCACACCTCTATCATACAGAAATTTCGGAGTCTTTTATGTCCTTTCTTCGTGTCCTGTTGCTGCTTAGAGAATTCCGACTTAAGATTGGAAAAGTAGAGAAAATCTTTGCCCTTAAACTCGAATCAAGAGTTCCTTTATTCTTTCTGATTGGGGCCACAGAGGCACCCAAAATTCGCTCAATGCAATGTTCTGAACCTACTTTAGTGTGAAGAGATGCCTTCCTTTCTTTATGTTGGCCAATCACATCCATTATATCATCACCCACACTTTTGTGAACTGTCCCTGGAATACCTTTTCTGGTGAGCTGGCTTTGGTTTTCCTCCACTGTGCAAGACTTCGACCTGAGCCCAATTTGGAGGAGTCATGTTTTTGTTTGTACACTCCCTCCTTCAATGTTTCTTCGAACATTGTGCCTGGATCCGTGGTTCCAGTATGTTATTCATGAATATGTTGTTGTTCAATGTCAGATATTTGAGCTAACTCAGACACTGTCCAATAAAACAAATCTACTTTCCAGCAAGTCTTAACTCTCCCATTAATTTGAAAACTGTAAGAAGCCCTAGGAGTTTTGCTTAATCATTTGCCGTTGAGACGGGAATCCAGGATTAATCCTGGATTGATTAATCCATCCAAAGGTGTCAGTGGGGATGCTCAGAGTAAGGTATAAGCAGAGATTAAACCGGATCAAACCTGATTGAACCGGATTAAATCTGATTAAATCTGATTTTTTGCGCGCTACAAAAAGTACGACATGCTGGGTTCGAACCACGAACCAAACCGACATCACCCATATACTTTGCCGGAGCCCATAATCACTACACTAAATCACAGATGTAGGGAGGGGTCTTCTACACTATATGTGAGCCACCAGAATGATAGGCCATACAATGAGATCCCCCTACATGAGCTGTTGAGACGGCAATCCAGGATTAATGCCGGATTAATTAATCCATCCAAGGTGTCAGTGGGGATACTCAGAGTAGGGTATGAGCAGGGACTAAACCGGATCAAACCTAATTTTTGCGGGCTAATTAATCTGTACGGGACAGCAGGCAAGACATTAATCAGGATTAAACTTGTGATTAATCGTGTTTGGGCCACGGTTCAAACCGGGTTGAGCGGCGATTGATCCGGCTTTAGGGTGGATCGGATCCAGCCAACCCAATCGGTCCGGCTCTCGGCAGAATAAGCGAGCACTGATGCGGCTTCGGCTGACACGCTGTGTCACACACAGATAACACATGTTTGGCAACAAAAATAGATCTTGGCAATATCGCTTCACGTGTTTCATCATTTGATTTCGAGTTTTTCGTAGAGAAAACTCGCAGAGACGTGTGTTTGGAAGTAAAGACTACAATTCAGGATCAAATACAATTATAATACGAGTAGCAGACCAGTACAGCAGGTGTGGCTTGCATCCAACTTCAGTCACGTAGATGTTGTCAAGGACATCGTGACAAGGCTGCCGCATCAGCCGGTTACTATGCTCTTGACAGAATCCACACGTCAATTGGGTTGGGATCATTTTGGCAGCGGATTGGGAGCGAATCGTTGCACCTTAGGCTTTCTGAAATCTGGGTCAAAGAATCTGAAATCCGGTTTAAACAGGCTTATACGGGAGCAAAAAATTAGACAGCAGTGGGAGTCGACCCTCCACGGGCGAACAGATAAGAGACGTAGATACCAACTAAGCTATTCTGGCGATGAGACGGCTGCACCCCCCACAGTCATTTTGGCCTTCACCTCCTCAGGCTCTTGCCAGGGTAAAATAAATTTAATACCACGTGAATTACAAAGGTAAGGATTCCATAGCCTGAGTTATTTTCTCATTCAGGTACTCTCTCTCCTTCGCCCTTTCTGCCTCAATGAAGTTGATCACATTAGCTGTTGGTGTAAGTAAGTCCTCATGCCCACCCATCCGCACCAATTTCTTGGCGTCTTCGATGCGCCGTTCATACATTGAGGCCTTCTGCCGGGCATATGCAGTATGTCCGGGTTGATTTAGGGAATGCAGGTCTCCCAGTTGAGACCACACTAGCTGCATTTTGACAAAACTGCGGATGGTGCGGAGTAGTTCCACGAGTTTCTGTTCCTTTTGTTCCTGCCAACGTTGCATTTCTGCCTCGGCACGGAACCATTGAACTCGATCACCTGGGAGTGATCCATCTCGAAAATATCCAATGCATACACAAAAAAAAAATCACCTTCATTGGACCATGCATCCATTTCAGTTTGTGAAAGCTTTCCCATCTTTCCCAGTTGCCACAACCAGCCTTCAGGTCTATCCTCCCGGTCATCATCATGTTGTGATGTGGTTCTTGCCCTGGAGGTGTCAGCACGTGGAGCTGAATATTAATTAGAGCTTGTAAGGATAGCAAGTCAACAATGGACAAGACCTGATTTCCGTTTTTGCATTTGAGTGCCACTGACAGCTAACAGCAAGAGAACATAAACATCGATTCTGGAATATTGAAAGCTACCCACCAGCCGTGGTTGTATCCCTTCCAGTTGAAATCGGTGGTGTGATATTTGAAGGACTTGCACTTATTCCTCCGGATACCCGCCACAGGAGGCCATCTGTGAATCTGGAGTCTCCAACTTGGCGTGTTTGCCGGACTGATTTCATGAATGTATCTGCCTCAGTCAAGCGTGGATAACGAGTGTTCGGGCCATCTGTCAGAGCCCCAAGACGAATCATTGCTTGTCGTGCAGCCTCATATGTCTGCATGTGGCGGTCCCGTCGCTTTGCGGTGTCGGCTATCTGGGCACCTGCTCTAGTATTGTCCTTCTGCTGCCTGTCATTTTTGCCCTTGCGATCTCGCAATGTTCTAAGCGCCTTCACTACATTCTGAACAGCACGGAGAGCATCAAAAGCTTGACCCTCTCTCCATTGCACCTCCTCAGCCCCCAGTGCTGCAACATCCAGCTCCAGGCGTTCCGTAGAGGTGAGATCAGAAGGAAGAAAAAGTACTTCAAACTCTACTGGCACAACAGGTGATGCAGTTGCCTGACCAGAAACCTTGTCTCCCAATTTTGGAGTTATGGACTTTTGCTGTTTGCGCCATGCAGCAATCATGTTACCGAGCTTTGTACGCCGAGAGGAAATCTCTCTCCGGGTTGAGTCGAGACTATGCTCCGTGTGGGCCGCAATTGCAGCGCAAAGTTGCCTCCTGCATCCAATGAGTCTCTGGTGGTAAGTGAAGGAGGAAAGCCATACTGTTCATCTTGAATTTTGAGCGCATCATTTAGGAATCGCACAACTTTGCTCCTCGGTGTGGGACTTGATTGGAAGTTATCGTCTTGTTCCAGCATGGCCTCATAAATTGCACGTTGAGAGGGCACTATTACCGTTAAGGCCACTTTTCCTCTGGGAACTATAATCATACCTTTGGTTGTGCGATGTCTGTATACACTGTCTGCCTCCCTTTCATTTTTGGATGATGTTCGGTCCAGTGCATTCCAGTCATCCAAACGATCGCGGAATGACACACTGAGGCCAATAAAATGATCACGCTTTTCGATATACCTGGCTTTGGCAAGTGCAAGATCCTTTGCCAAAGTTGCAGCTTTGGGCTATTTAACTTGCCGTGTTTCAGCTTCAGGTAATCCACACACCTAGACTCATGGTTTTCTTGTGGTTCCAGTCCCCGTGGTGCATTATAAGGGTGTCTTGTCGATGTCCATTGTTCATTTGACGCACGTGTGGACCAAGTTGGTTGGCCTCTGGCCAGTAGTGTTCCGCTGTTTCGCCATGGAAGTGGCCAACACACTCCATGTAAGCAGTCCCAAAGAGATAGTTGCACGAGTCTTGATGGCCCTGGACATGAAGAGAAGGAACTCCCCATCGCATTGATCTGATATCGTCCACAAGATCGGGGAAATGCTCTTGAAATCTAGCTTCCAAATATATAAAGTATTCACATGCAATGTCGTAGGTTGTGACTTTGTCGATGTCGTCGATCTCAAATCTAAGCGTAACTTCATAGTCCTTGCGCGGTTTGTGCTGACGAACGTCATGTGCAAGAGCAGCATCGGTATTTGCAAACCTTGAATGATATCAGCAATCATCAACCAAAAGGCCTGGTTTCAAAGTTTTTACCGTTCGCCGTGGTGGAGGTCAACACTGGATAATATGAACACATGGCTGCACTGACAATTGACCGTCCCAGTGATTGCCATATTTTTGAATTTCTTCTTGTCCTGCTTGTTAACAACCTTGAGATAGTTACATGTAGATTTCTGTGACAGTTTGAAAACGCGAAATCGAAACTTGCCAAATAACATCGCTTACCTCGCGAGAAACAGGGATTTTGGCTAAATAGGCTTTGTATTTGTCATCCGGGGGGAAGTAACCTTTACCAGCGCAAAGGGAAATATCATCTGGGTCTGTATTTTTGTTGTATTGATTACACTGGAAGTTTCCATCTAATGTCCGCTGGCTTTGGTTGCAGTGACTTGACATATCATGAGCCATTTATACCAGATGCAGTAAAGGTATACCGACCGTAGGTGGTGGGGGGTCTTTGGGCAATTCATGTCACTGTTGAATCCAGGCTCCGGACATGCTGGGCACCATACCAAGAGATTTCCCACTGGACGATACAGAAGGATTTGATCGATCCCATGCAGCTGACCTGCTCGTTTTAGCAATGTCAGATAGTTCCAGACTCGCACGACGCGAAGAAAATTTGCATATGGATTCTGCAAATGGTTATCCATCTGAAAAGAAAAAAACTCACAACATAATCTTACCGGCACATCCGCAGTGAAAGCATTGTCTGTTAAACGTGAAAGGGCACCCAAGTAGTCATAGGCAGCTTTCTTGGACTCCAGATTATGGAGCGAAAACTCCTTGAGTACACTGAATGTGAAGGCCGTTCCGGGATCCTTGGCTGTTGCTGGAAAGAGACGGGAGCGCATGAGCTGTTTGGGTTTATTAATTGGCAGCTCCTGGCATCCGCAGAATGCGATTTTTGTTGAATGGACACCATTTCCGTGCACAATTGTGAACAGCAGTGGATTAGACGGGGATTTGCATGGTCCACCTTGGTGTCCAAGCTGAATAACATGGCCTAGCGAAGCGATGTCATTCCTGAAAAAAAATCCTTTTTCAAAATTCCAGACTTCTGCCCAGTGGAAAGGAGATCAGTGATGGTTCGTTATGAAGCAGTTTGAGCATGTCGCCAGATATCCGGTGCAATCATGACATTGAGTGGTGACCCTTTCCCTGCCGCATCCACACAAGGACCCTATGAGAGCATCAAACTCGAACTCCAGCATTAATTCGCCAAGCCGATCGAATATTTCGCCTAGATCTTCCAGTAATTCCGAATTCTGGCGGTATTAGTACCTCACCACTCCAGCAAGGTTTGCATACTCACTTGAGTTTGCCTCCTGGGTGATGATGGATCACCGGATTCAGGCTGCTCAGGCTGAATGTCTGGAACAGTAGAATGGGTGTGTTGGCTGGATTGTGTCGGCAGAGTCCCCAGCACAGTCGAGCCACTGTAACTGCCGGAGTCGCTCATGCTCGTGAAATTGATTAGCTTCACACTAGGAATGCTGAGTTGGGTGTGCCCCTCCTGGAAGTCGTAGCTACCCCGAGCCTTGCGCTTTCCGGTTGCATTGGACATGACTGGGAGAAGTAGGAATTTCCCAGTCGTCATCTCGTATATATCTGTCGGCTCATGGCAGTGAGATCGATGGCCCGGTAATGGTCAAGTGGTTAGGGCCGAGAACCAACTGCCAAAGAACTGCGCAAATGACTCTACTAACGGCCCGAGGTGGTCACCTGAATCAGTTCAAACCTAATTATGACTGCGCCGTCTCACACATTCCCTGTTGTCCCTCGACTATCGGAGTCATCTGGGTCAGGTTGCGGCCTGATCGATGAGAAGAAAAAACCGTGCAAATGACTCAACTAACGGCCCGAGGTGATCACCTGAATCATTTCAAACCTAATTATAACTGCGCCGTCTCACACACTCCCTGTTGTCCCTCGACTATCGGGGTCATCTGGGTCAGGTTGCAGCCTGATCGATGAGAAGAATTTCACTCGGAAGCATGTTGTCACAGCGGTGGGGAAGTTTTGACAGCTAATACGTCTATTAACAAAGGAGTAATTAAAGGGCTAAATAAATTTTGATTTTGCAGGGCTGTCAAGAAAGAACTACGTAGAAGATAACCATTCTTGTGTATGTGTGATTGTCGCGAATCATTACTCACACACAAAGTTATCCGAGACTGCAAGACGCACAAATCAAAGACAATATCAGACTATGAGCGAGAGAACTTACATCAAAGCATTGAGAAATAATAGTCCCAGTTTTCCGGAAAATTTACGCCAGGGGAACGAAGCAGGACCACTTGGTCATTGCGGGAAATGGGAATAGACTTTTCCAGTGGCCAGGTGACCCAAGCGTTGTACCGGTACAGTTCAACGGGAGAATCAAAACCTTTGCGCTTCAAGATTGCCCGAAAGTCGGCCAAGCGGAGGTAAAGATGACCTTCATCATTGCGTGGGAAGAATTCGAGTTCTTCAGGCGGCTCGAAGTCCTAAGAAAGAGTTGGCTGATCAAGTAAAATCGGAAAACAACGGTGCGTACCGCTGTCCACCCTGCTATAAAAACCGGGACAGTAACATCTGTCGGTGGACCAATGTCGGATTCCTAGTGGTTCATGTCAGTCAGAGGGAGCACATTCAACTTGTGAACTGAGCAACTAACATTCACCGAGGAAATAGTAGTTTTCTGTCCCGCCATAGGGGGTTGATTAATGCGGGGTGCCACATTTTCAGGCTGCAGTTACAACAGGTATTCTGAGCTGTGGAATATCCAGAGATACTGATACTTACCGCCACAAGGGCCCCACGTCTCGGCACAGGCTTCAGTTCGTCCCGTATGGCTAGAAGTCGGAGCAAATATTCATTAGCCATCATGGCATGCCGCGGTATACAGGGTTGAAGTTGCACAAACTCGCCAGTACAGTCGTCGTGACCGCCCCGACACTAAACGGAGAAATATAGTGTTATATTGCACGACCAGTCCACTACAAGGGACTTACAATTTGGCTCCAAACTCCCATCTCAGATGGACGGCGCTTGCCGGTGTTAACAAGGGGCCGTCCGAATTGATGTCCACCATAGTTCCGCGGAAGAGGGGCCACAGTTAGAGGAGCCATCTTTATGATTTCATCCGTCACTTCGTGTTGTGCTAGCGCATACATGACCTTCTTGTTGCCAGTGAGACCGTGGTCAGTAGCGCGTGGATAGCGTGGCTCGACGTGGATGGGAAGAGAGGTGGCTCGGCGGCGATTTTTGCGACGATTCATTGAAGTCAGAAGTGGCCGCGCGTAGGGAGGATACTGTGGATGTGGTGACCGCCATTTGTGTTCGTTATAAACAGACTCGAACAGGGGAACTTGCCAGTTTGCTTGCCAAAGGCAATCACGGATCAAATGCACCTGAGCCACTTGCTTTCGTTCACCATCTACCTCGACTGCAATTGAGGTTGCTCGGATAACAAAGAGAAAAAACTTGTGTCAACATCACAGTGCTACTGTAACTGAAGAATCTAGACCCACACCCCAAGCACTCTTGCACCGGGCTTGGCATACACGACAGCACTTAAAATATTGTACAAGAAATCATGTCATATTAGGATTTTCGGAAGGATTCCCCGATTCCCCGACGGTTCAAGTGAATTGGAAGCTTTACTATACTCGGCTGCACTCACTCAACACCGGTTTCACCACGTAAAGAGAGGAGAAGAAAACGAACTGTTGGCACACTGAATGTTACGGCCCACTGTCAGGCTCGTCTCGGAGATGTATACATGTTTATTTCATGACCCAAGAACGGTCGGATCAAGAATTATAGGCCGTTTTACTGTCAGGCTCGTCTCGGAGATGTATACATGTTTATTTCATGACCCAAGAACGGTCGGATCAAGAATTATAGGCTGTTTTACTGTCAGGCTCGTCTCGGAGAATCAGATGTATACATGTTTATTTCATGACCCGAGAAGGGTCGGATCAAGAATTATGGACTGTTTTATTGTCGGCAAGCCTATTACGAACACTGGAAGAAATTACCGGTCCTTTACAATCGGTGTTCCACCTGTCGGGCCCACAAATCAAAACTGAAACCGGTGCTGGTGCGAGAAAGATCAACTTGTCCCACACGAATTCAATGGAACTCTTGGCAGTTTCATTTTGTTGGCGCTCAAGCTTGGAAGCTCAACTTGTTAGCATTCATCATGTTTGGAAGCCAAACATGGTTCAACCTGCGGGCGCGCTCATTTATCTCTCGCTTCTTCTCGCTTTCACCTCAGGAATGATCCACAAAACGGCGTACTCAGCGGGTTGATTTCCGTCGGACTCAATCCGAAAAGGACTCAAACTCCTGGCGCAATCAATCTCGAGGTCACTTGAGAAAAAAACCCGACAAATGTTACTGGTCCAGCTCAACGAATCATGGGGTAGAACAGATTGAGATCGCCGAGTATGTGACGAGCGTGTCTCACGGTTGAGCCTCGTCGATTACACCACTTACTTGGGGCTCACTCACTGTATGGATACACAAATTCTAACCCCAAACACGAGATCGGGAACAGAACTCTCACGTTTACCATTTCAGCGCCCCAAAACCTGGCTCCTCGAGGTTTCGTGGCCCCTTCACGCCTCTGAGACTCTTCGCTCTGCTAACGCCTCCTACCCCTTGGACTCCTACCCCCTACCATGCGTCAGGGCCAATTCACAACGCCTCAACGACTCCACATTGAGTCCTATCTCGAGGCATTCACCACTCTTCTTGACGACGGCTTGGAGGGCAAAAAGCTGACAGATTGGAAACAAAACACCGCCTCGGATATCCTGGGCTCTGCCCAGTTTTCAGATCTCGATACGACGGTGTTTAGTCGCAAGCAGTGGTTTGATGTGGGTTTATTTCGGTCTCGTTGCTTTCCTTTCTCTAATCCCTTTGCCAAAGATGATTGTTCGCAAATTCACCAACTATCGAACACAAGTCTATCTCAAGAATTCCGAGACACTCACCCCGCCTCAGCCCCCATCCCCTACCGGGCCATTATTCAAGTTTTCCTCTGTCCTTACCGGCCGCAAACTCTTCGCAAAGGACAACAATGCCAGCATCAACTCCGCGGCTGCACAACTTCTCACTGCAAAAGGCCATGGCACCCTGGTGTCTGCTTATCAAAGCGTTTTGAAGAAGACGTGGGATGCTCTTGCCAGCAACGAAAAGACTCGCTGGGAAGAAAGGGCTGCTGCAGGGACAGGAGACATTGAGAAGTTCACGCTGTTTCTTCTCACATGAACTTCGCTGACTATTCCGTCGATCACAGGAATCAAGCGGAGTTCTGCCCCAAGATGCATTATGCACTGTCTGAGTTAGCCAAAGGTGGCTTGCTGGGCGATGCTGAATTGCTGTTGTTCTATGGGTTCCGTAAGCCGGGATCGGGCGACTTGGACATCGGGATGTGAGACTCTGATCCCGTTCGCTCCCACCGTTCACATTTCACACTTCTCATAGCATTCATGGACATTCAGCTCTCAACCGGACCAATTTTGGAGGAACGACGACAGAATTACAGGCTAATTACGGTGATCCATGGGCAATGTTTGCGGATGCAGTGATCCCTCGTGCGTGACTCGCAGAACCTTTGACTTTGACGTTTGACAAAGTGACAGGTGCTATCGTTGCCGAAAACTCTGTTATCCCTCGGAATCCCTTCGGAGTGCCTGTCTTCCCTAGCATTGACCTGAACACTGTTACTCCTGCCGACACCCGTCTGTTACTCACCGAATACTGGGTGCACATCTGGGGTACCTTTCTCTCTTTTTATTCTGATCACATTCTGATACTACCAATCAGCATACGCGTGGAGCCCGGACACCGATTATCCATCTGTTCCTTGGGAAGACATTGCCCGTAATCCATCCGCGTACTACGACATGGTTAAGTTTCCTCTACCACTTGCACTTACGCTTCCACAAACCCTCAACACTCTTCACACCACAATTTGGGCGGAGCACCTCGTCCGTACCTCATCCTCATTCGTAGATAGTCCTTTTGTGTTTTATCCGAAGCACCATCTCTCTGGGGTTGGTGGTACTCTTGCGCCACCGTCATCGACGCGGAGTGGATCTACATCCGGCTCTACAGGTTTCATTGTTGACTTCTTTGTGTTGGCAGCTCTGACCCAGGCTTTTATTTCCAGCGTCGGAGAAGTATGACGGCAAAGGTATGACCAATTCGTTTGGACGCCATCAAAGAATGAAAATGATCAGGAACGACAGAAACTGTCATCCATCAAGGCATAACCCCACATCCGGCAACGTCTCTCACAAATCCAGAGAAGCCCAGTGAAGGTGAGTGACTCGCGCATTTATTCTATATGTTTGTCATAGCTTGTTTAGATTCGGCTGAAACTATGCCCGGTTCTGTGCTGTTGACAACGGCCGTTGAAATGGATCAGGATCGCGGAAACGAAGGCATGTATAAAGTATATATAACTGTACCCAGGCCTGACTGTACAGGCAGATGCTGAGAACCTCGCACAGGGGAATGATGGGTATAATTATTCAGCACAGATTCATTCTCGTGGTTGACTATCAACAGTTCTTCTCCACCCCTTCAGGACCTTGCAAACTTCGATGAGGCCAGTTCCAGGCAGGGCCATTGTACCTCTTTCCCATCTTCTCGGCTCTGACAAGATTGATTTTCAGGCCCGCTGAGAATGTTACAAAGTGTGTGACCCAGAAACGGAAACGAGGGCGGTAGGCCAATGATTTCATTCGCTTCTATCCGGACTGATGTTCTCTGAGAAGCGACGTTGACAGGGCCGAGAATGGCCCAGACTCGTCACAAACGGCTAAGCGGGCCAAGTGAGTGCTTTCAATGTGTCCTCTTGCTGCAGGCTGCAATCTGACGAGAAACAATGGAAATAGATCCAAGGGTGGTGTTAAGACACCTGTGAACCCCGGCGCCGGAACAGGGTGAGTCCACATCGGTCCGTTTGTCCCTGAATTGTCCGACGCACTACACTGTGCAGGTCTGATCCTCGGAGATCGTCGCGTAAGGTGCCAGCGAAGGTTTCTGTGACAGCAACTCGTAAGGAACGGCCGGTTAAACGCCGCCAATCGTGCGTGGAATGTACCTTCACCGTTCGTTGCTGATCCGTGTGAAAGGGGATATGTGTACAGCGATGAAGAAGAGGATGCATTCATCGATGAAGACTGACCAATTGTGAGTCATCTTTCAGTGTACCCTGATTCACTGGACTGACATGGGCCATCTCCTCTCTGCATGATTTGTAGAGCTCAACCGGTGCCACCATTCACCCAAAATTGATACCCTTTGTCGACCTCCGTCGCTCGATAGATTTCATCATCTTCTTAAAATCGTATTTAGATCTGTTCAAATGGTTTCTTAATAAACAAACACAATCAATGTGTTGACAAAAAATTGTGCTGCCGAAGCCGCATCAGTGCTCGCTTATTCTGCCGAGAGCCGGACCGATTGGGTTAGCTGGATCCTGTTCACCTTAAAGCCGGATCAATCGCCGCTCAACCCGGTTTGAACCGTGGCCCAAACACGATTAATCACGAGTTCAATCCTGATTAATGTCTTGCCTGTCCTGTGCCACAGATTAATTGGCCCGCAAAAATTAGTTTAGTCCCTGCTCATACCCTACTCCGAGTATCCCCACTGACACCTTGGATGGATTGATTAATCTGGGATTAATCCTGGATTGCCGTCTCAACGGCTCACCGTATGGCCCTATCATTCCGATAGCTCAGATATAGTTTAGAAGAACCCATCCTACATCTGTGGCTTAGTGTAGTGGTTGTGAGGTCTGATATAGTATATGGGTGATCTAGCTTGGGTTCGTTGTTCGAACACCGCTACGGTCCTTTTTTGTAGCACACAAAAAATCAGATTTAATCCGGTTCAATCAGGTGTAATCAGGTTTAATCCTGTTTAATCTCTGCTTATACCCTACTCTGAGCATCCCCACTGACACCTTTGGATGGATTAATCAATCCGGGATTAATCCTGGATTCCTGTCTCAACGGCAAATGATTAAGCAAAACTCCTAGGGTTGCTGGGTCCTAGTCGTTGCAAACTGGTCCTGCGTAGCAGGTAACTCTCCCGAACTCATGCTTTTCATCATCCAAGTCTGAAAGGCTTGTCCAAAATCACAGTTTGACGGTATAGCCGCAGTCGGTTGAGTTTGAGCCATATAGGTGGGTTGAACCACCTGTGGGACAGAAGTTTGAATATTTACTTGCCTAGCTTTGGCAAGCTGGACTTTTAACGTTCTAATTTCGTCCATAGCCGTCTCATGGAAATCCATAGGCCTCCCCGCTTCTTCGTACGCTTCGAAGTCATACGGGGCACCAACCCAATTCTGGCTGATTGCCTTGTTTTTCCAATAGTTGTCTACCCTCTGTTTCTGAGTACCGTTGCCCGACGGAATATAATTGCCATCACCCAATTTGTGTTTACCATCCGCGAATGCTAACCAACCCTTGTTGATGTGTTCTATTTTGTGAGGGCATTCCCTCGAGAAATGTCCTGATTCCTCACAATAATAGCAATCGTGATCCTTCGCAGGTTCTCGGTCTCTCGAATATTGAGGTCGACTCGGGCCTTGCGTGTTGTACGCGTAATTTGAACGATTATTGTTCATGTGTGGAGGCGGGTCTTTCGCGAATTGTGCCAACGTTTTGAGAACTTCACTATGAGATTTAAGAACCTCATTGTGACGCTGCTCACTCGCTTTCTGGCTCAATACGTATTGATCCCTTAACTGCGCTATAGCGCCGTTCATTTCCTCCAGTCGTTCCTCATAAGGTTCGACTTTTGTGGTTGGAAAACTGAGAGGCCTAACAGATATCTCATCTTTTGTACCAACTGAGAGAGAAGCTGATCTGCTTTGGCTCCTAGCCAAAGTTTCTGCTAATTTCACAAGATCCGCAACATCTATCGGATCTTCAACTCGAGACTCTCCCGTGTTTGCCGCATTCGCTGGATTAATCGCGGGTACGAGTAAAGCAGGAATTTGAGCACGTAGAAGAGCAGAACTCTCTATGGACATTTTTAATGTTGTCGCAAAGGTATGTTCCAACGTCTCGTAGTAGAAATCGCAAGCGATCTGGTTCGTAATCAGAACAGGAGCGGTCAAGAGTTTCTTTACTTCCGTAAGAAATTCTATTCCGAAACGTCTAAGACGACCTTCTTCCTTCACAGTGATCCCTCGGTTCCTCTTGCAGAGTTTCTGGAGAAGATCTATGGTACCCGCCCTCTCTGATTTAATCTCAGGATAGCTAAGATAGATTTCTTTGAGGAATTCCTCATATGTTCCATTTTTGTAGGTAGGAAGCGCTCTCCAAGTTGCCTTCCGTTTTGTAGGAAGATAACTTGTAAAGTGTAATTTCCTTTCAGCATCATCTGTAACGCCGGCGTGTTCCATTATCTGGTTCACATGATCAACAAATGTCATGAGGTCTTCATGATCATCCGTAGTGAACTTAGGAGCATTATTATCCCAAGTGTATGGAATTTTAAAGCTCGCGACTCTGGCTCCACCGACTGGTGCTGGGTTCGCTCCGTCTGCCATTTCTAATAGAGATGACTCTGAGCGTAGTGTTTGGGACGAGTTTTGGGAAGCTTGAGGTTCAATAAGACCCTCTAGTTCGACCCTTGGATCCGAACTTGATTGAATTGGTTCGGATTGAGTATCCGCGGATGCTAACTGTAACTGTTTATATGCCGCTGCTCGAGATAAAGTTTGGTCTTTCGACTTCACTCTTGCTAGAGCTGCTGCACTGGGAGTCCTTTTTCTACTAGGTAGAGGCAGAAGGACAACTGGTGTGTTGTGCCTTTCGGATCGACGAGGTAAAGGTTTAGGAAAACCAGGTGTTTCAGGTTCAAGTTCGCCTTCTGATGATAACTCGTTTGTTCCTGCCGTAGCAGAAATCTTAGGACGAAGGGGTACTTCGTCCGAAGAGAATGAACTGACGATTTACGTCCTTCTCAAGTCGTGAGACTCAAGGAATGGGTTCTCGATAGTTCTGAAGACTTTGAAAGTCTAGAAATGCGGGATCCAACAAATTTTCCAAGTCTTTATAGACCAATTGACAAAGTTTTACTTTGAGAAGTAAAGTCAAATGAACCCCTCGCGGTGGGCTCCAGATGAAACGCTGACTATGGGGCAAGCGGTGAAATAACCACAACACAAACCTTGTAAATGAATACGCGGTTCGATAATGCAACTACAACAACTCAAACACTATAGTCTTCGTGCAAGTTCGGGGTTCCAATCCAGTATAGATTGTGGCAATTTGAACTTTAGTTCTCTTTGATAAGCAAGACTTTATAGGTCTACAAGTTGTATAGATAAAACTTGCTCGAATCCGTTCTAGGCGCAATCGCGATAGACAGACGAAATTTTATGTTCAACGATTTTGTATGATGTGGGTCTAGGTTTGGAGATGATACTCCGATGCGTAAAGCAAGTGATTCTTATGAATCCCGATTCCAAATAGTATCCGCGATTGCTAATCCTTGCGAGATTACAACCAATTGTCAAGTCTGATCCGTTTCCTTATATTCCACGCGTCCGTTCCGTTAATCCAATATGTCCACGCGTCGTTTATAAAGATCCAAATCCAACACAGATAATATTCAAACAGGGAAAACAAACGAAACTTGGTATAGCTTCTGGGTGTCTCCGAATGAATGACTACTCTACCGGTTAAGCGTGAAGTCTAGTAACTTCGCGTCCAACAGGTGGGGTGAGATTCACTGGTGTTCCTCCCATAACCATCCACTTAAATACGTTACAGGATTCTAAATATAAACGACAGATACAAACGTGCAATAGGGTTCAGGGTATATGACTAGTGGTATAGCAGCTAGCCGATGAACTCCTGTCGGATATCAGACGATTAGTAAAATTGAGAGAGATTTGTAAGAAACATCAACGAGCCGAGCTTAGCGATGAGTCAAGATCTACATCGCTTAGAACGATTGTGATGGGATATTGTTGATATGTCAACTTTTAGCCGACCTCCTCGTCAGCACTCTGTCACCCTCCTTGGTAACCGTCCGCTCAACTGGTTCCGCCTTGAACCGCTTAAGTGATTTGTCTGAAAATTGTGATAGCCGCCGCTTCCTAGTACCCGAGTACAGTTCCTTAGTCATTTTGTTAGATCGACCAGGCCCAGTCCTCTCTTGGCAGTTCTGGAGACGTCAGATGATGCCCAAAATGATCCCTCTGGTTCAGAAGGATGTTCCCTCGTAATAGGCCCTTAGTCAGGGATGTGCAGTAGCCCCAATCTGTTTCCAGGATGGTAAGGCACTTTCCGCGATTGCTCCATTAGCGACTTCCCACTTCAACCCTTTACCAGGATTGTTGTCCAGCGCCTTTCTAATGGTTCGAGACACATTATATCCCTATTAGCTAACTGCTCAGGCCAGCATTAGCTCTTGTGAGATGACGTCGTAATGTAGTGAAGTACATTATAGTATGTTGCAACACGAGCAGATTTGAATAAATGCCCGGGTGCCCCAATACCAGGTCTGTCACCGGGATTATGGGTCCTATGCTTGCCCGTTGCAACTCGTATCTAGGTTACAAAGCCAGGAAGTACATCCTGAATTTTACTCACATTTTCACCGCGCGAATGAGCAAGGACGCCGGGCGTTGATCGGGAATTCCGAGGCAGCGTGTGTGAAGGCTATGTGTTTGAGTTTTGACACGGTGACTTTCCTAGGTTTGGTAATTCCTGGAGAATAAGGTTGGCAACGACGTGGCCGGCGATGGGACCTTGTCTAGCCTAATGAATCCGCAGGGTCACGCTGTATCTCTTCTTTTGTTACTTTGGTCTTGTAAGAGGAACTCGTGGGTTGGAGGAACTAAATACGCCAACCAGTGGATACGTTTGTGGATGCACCAGCGGGCTGGAGCATCCGCCAATATGCATTGGCTCGGTGGCAATATCGGCCTGGAGAATACTGTCGCCAGAGCGACTTGTATTTATTGCTCTAAAAGGTGCCCCGCTACCAGGTTTAGAAATGCGGCCAATTAGGATTTCAATATTTCAAGTTTCCGCTTCAGTATCCGACAGGCCGATATCATGGTTTCTGGTCTGAGCTTTAAAGCGACCGATTCTTGTTCCCGGTTTAATACAAATAAATCTATAGATATGTTATGTAAAACATGGGCGTCGGCGGTGTAAAGCTGTGAGGGCGGCGACATTTTGAGAGAGTGGCATGATATGATACGCAATGGATATGATACGCAATGCTTGTGTTCCTCAGACTTGCTAATCCGCGTGGCTACAAGGGAGCTTCCGACTTGCCGCTTTGGTCTCAGGTAAGTCCAGAACGCGTTGGGCCACGAAGTAATATACGGGAGATGCATGTACATGCATGGTATGGTAAACTAGGCATATGAATAAGCACATAACCGAGACTCGCCCGTATGAAGTAGTCGGTGACATGCGCCGATGCACTCATCCTCCCCGAGGCTCCGTCCGACATAGATTGCTCTTCCTCCTCGTAGCTAGGAATAGGCTACATACGACATCCCCCCTGTTGTATGTAGCCTATTCCTAGATCCATCTAGTTTTTATGTGAATCGGTGAAGAACTGACTGAGATATCGGGAATTCATTGAAAGTATCCCAAAACACGATTTTTTGGTTCACGCCTTCGGTACTGCAATTAGCTGTAACAACTGATGTGTGTGAACAGGGAAGTGTCCTGCCGTCTATGGAGCCCAAAATGTGGGTGATCCAGACCGTCTTCTCGCCACATATGGAACCAGCGGCTTCGCACACTGATAATATATTGCTGAGCACGGAACAGCCAACAGTTACAGATTTAGTATTTACATACCCAGGTCAAAGTCCACGGTGTCATTTGCGAGGTGTGTGGCGGAATCAGTAGGAAGGCCACCAGCTTGACGCCCCACTCTCCTTCAAGCGATTGACATGGTGCTGGACACAGGCTTTACAGTAGGTCTTCCGGTGACTGCTATTCTGTGGCACCGAGCTTTGTCAAAGTAGTTCTGGCCCAGCGGATTAGAAGTCCATGCACCATCGCTGGCCATATTTGCGGGAGTGGAGACGTGGCAAAATATCAGATTTTTCAATGAGTGATTGATCGAAGATCGGTAGCTTCAATTCAAGCTGTCATTAGCGCACAGATTTTCGGTCCGCTCACTGCCCTAAGGCCTCTAAGGGTACCCAAATTCCAAAAAAAACTTCTAAGGCTTACTCTAAGGCAGCTCTAAGCCTTAGAGCTGTTAAGGCCTTAGCCCTTAGGACCAACACTGGATGCCAGGGCGAGTCGGCGCTTAATCAATCAATGCCTCGCGATTACATGGCATTTACTCGGGCTGTAAAGAATAGGGCGGTGGCTCTTCTGCGCCCAATGATCTGAGACGCTCAACCTCTGCAGTGAGTATTGCTATTTGCCGATGTAACTCGGAGTTGCTGCCCAGTCCTTCCCCTTCTTCTACTAGTTCCTGCGTCGAGGTTTGGCCGTTCGAGAAACGGAGACTTCGTAGGCGGCCTTGGACAGCGCGCATTTCAGCATTGAGCTCTGCTTTCGACCTGGGGAAAGTGCCCTCGGCATATGGCAAGGGATCAACCGATATTTCTGCGACATTCCTGGGTAAGCGGCTGATTTACAGAACAGAGGTGAAGCAGCACGTACGTTTCTTGCGAGCCAACCTGCGTCTGCGCCGGCGCATGATGAATAGTGTCGCAATGGCCATTACGATGGCGACAAATGATGCCACAGTCACTCCCGCGATATCAGCTGCAGGTAACGAGGACGGGGACACCGTTGAGTCACCGGAAGGCGGGCCGGAACCGGTCGCTGAGCCCGATGTACTCTCTGGTCGAGGAGTACTCGTGAAGGTCGCGGTGGCCGCCGCAGTAAATGCGAACGGGTCACTGTGCGGCGATGTCGTCTCTGGCAATGTTATGAAAGTGAGTCCCGTTTGAATGAAATCCGGAAGATTCGAATTCCCTAATTACTCGTTAATTGAGGTCCCACGAATTACATGGCTTAACGTACAGACAAGTGCGGTGAATTCGTCCTGTAAAACGACTGTGTCAGCTGTGGGATAGCAGGAGATAACGTCGTCCCCCGCATTCGTGGTACAGTTCTTCTTGGCGGCAGCTTTTGGTGGTGAGTCGCAGCTGTATGAGTCAAAGACGGAGTTACATATGGCCTCAGAGTCGAGGCCTGTGGGTTCAGACATGGGGAGGAAACACGCAGAATCGGACGAGATCCTGGGGCGTGCGCTTATAGAGAAAGATACGCTGGATAATAATAGGGCGTCAAGCAACGAGAATCTTTGACAGATCGATTGTTCGGTATCCGCGTTCATGGGACAAACCAGGAAGCGGCGTGTGAGGCGAGTGTGAAGCGACCGCTGAAAAAAGGCTGACTCTGTATGTATATATCACTGTAAGGTCCGCGTCGATAGAAGTCGACTCGGAGTTGAACCGCATGAATCTTCAAAAATCGAGAACGTTCAGTCCGAGGCATCAGCAAACATCAGGAAAACCTCCTTTGGTAATTCTCTCCGTTTACCTGCCGATTACGAAACCTATAATTCGATTAATGCTAATGCCGCTCAATTGGATGACTTTCCATAAGCATTATTTCGATTGTTTAAGCTCAAACTCCAACGCACTGACACGACACCTGTCAGGACCCCATCGAGCGAAGATCTTGGTTAGAGAATTTTGGACCCTCATACAGGGCTTAAATATATTATAGTCTGTAGGGGGGTCCCTACCCCTCTTCAGAATAACTTCTGCTCAAATACCTCTCCTTTATACGATTCTGCCCGGCTCTTACACCGGGGGCAAACCCCGTGGAAGGCAACATGTGCCTGGAAGCTGCAGAGGGACACCGCGGGAAGGCTCGTGGGAAGGCTCGCGGGAAGGCATCAAACGGTCCGGCAGTTGATAAAAAAAAAAATCATGATACTGATGGATGTTTCCGGTCGAGCTTCTGAATCCAAGTAAACCACAATAGACTTTAAAGGCAGAGATGTCGAATATGATCCCCCGTCTCTAGACTCTACACTCATGGTTATCTGTATCTGCTCCGCTGCTCTCATCTGTTTGAATTCCGAGATGGTCTGCGGCAACCCAGAAAAACTGTATCCACCTCAACCCGATCCGAGCATGAGTGTCAGGATGCACGAGAAAATCTGGCCACCGCAACTAGATCACGGCAGATGAAATTGAAGGAGCTCAACTTAAGTTAATGCCGGTCTGAACCACAGCGAGACTCAAGTCCCGCTGAGCTTAAGTTATGCCCCGCATGCGGTTCACCTGTACATGAGAGGACCACACCCCCTGGAACTTAAGTCCCACAACACTTAAGTCCCGCAACACTTGAGTCCCCAAGCACTTAAGTTAAGTCTTGTCCAAGGACAAAAACAAATCCACCCAAGGGATTTGAACACCAGACCTCCCAACCTTTCGCCAGCAGAAGACGAAGGCAATAACCACTACACCAGGAAGGATATAGTACATCGAACACACAGATACAATGTTAGCCTTGTAATGGCCTAAACCTTCTTTGCTTTTTTTATTTTGCCTCTTCAGGTCCTGTGGCCAAACCACTATTCATAGATGATTCAGAGATTAATCTGTTTCCACAAATTAATCTGTATCAAAAACATGATGAAAGATGACTGGATATGACAAGTGAGTTAATACATATGCAGTACTTACCATAAGGGCATGAAAGCATGGAAAAAAACTAATCACAGTCTGATTGAGAACTTCAGCTATGGTCTTCCTAGTGTAGCGGTTAATCCCTTCTATTCCCTTCTGCCGAAAGTCGGAACATCGCCTGTTTGAATCTCTTGGGTGGATTTTGTTTTGTGTTGCATTTAATCCTTGTTGCAAGGACTTGAGTTCTCTATCATTTAAGTCCTCTAGCGGTCTGGACCGCCTAGAACCTCAGATGTGCTAATAAAGTATCTGACGGCAGGGTACCCCACCAGAACCAATGGAAGAGGAAACAGAACCGACCTTGCGCTTCCCATCTATTGCAGATTTCGAAAAGGGTGAGCATTGAGCATGAATTGGATATGTATTTGATTAGATAAACCTGTCCAACAGCACTTTTGCCAGTGAAGAAATTATGTTACCTCCTTGTGGCCTGGGTCAATCTGCATGCTGGGTTCAGTTGAAAAACCACAAACACAGTTCTAAAGGCTTTACAGTTCATTCTAGCTACAGTTCCTGGGCTTGTCTTTGGTGTCCTCCAATCTGCAGGGCTAGATGGCACACCACCTGCACTTGAGCTCCCAAAGGACATCAGGACCATCTATCAGCAGGGACTCGAACCAGAAATAAATCGAAATGCTTGCTGCCCAGAATGTTGGGCATTATATCCAATAACATGTAACATGCCAGAGTTCTGCCCATGGAAAAAGTCCCCTAGGTCAGACCCATGTGGAGCTGCATAACAGAGGAACCGTAAAATGCGAAAGGGTGTTAAGTGTGTACCTGCATGAATGTACAGCACTCAATCATTCGACTTGTGGCTCAAGTTCTTTCAGCTCGCCCCGTGATTGAGGACTATCTGGAGAAATCAGCCTTGCAGAACCAGAACCGACCACCAACTGGTCCTGTTCGCATGCCTCGCTGGTTGCCCCCGGTGTGAAGTACGTGGAGTACTCCACGTAAGGAGCTATTTTATAAATTTGTACCTACATCGGAGTACCCCGAGATACTCCGCTTCAGTACCCAAAAGCACTACTTCTGAGCGCTTTTTGGGTACTCTGGTTAAGGTCCTTTGCTTTCCACAGCTGGGTACAAGGTTATTAAGGGAAAAATACACACCACAGACCCTAGGGTCAGTCCCTGGGATTCAATTTGCCCTAATTTAGGGTTGGTCTGTCCCTGTCAGAACTGTTTGGACAACTCACCCTGGACCATCTACAGTTGAATCCCTCATATGGAACAAAGTTGGGAGACCAGCCAAAATGTTGGCCAACCCCATTCCATACTGCAGATATTCCATATGAGATGTATTCTACAGTGGTAAAAGGCCATTTGGGAGAAGCCCAAGGGCCATTCCATACCACGGAATTTGGCTGTGTATTCCATATGAGCTTATTCCATATGAGGAACTCGACTGTAATGTGATTTTAGTGCAAGTTTAGTCTGGCTGCCTGTTGCTTGTACTTGTCGGAACTATTCAGACAACTCACCCGGGACCATCTCATGTGATTTTTAGTCTGGCTGCCTGTTGTGTGTACCTGTCAGAACCATTCAGAAAGCTCACCCTGGACGATCTGATGTGATTTTAGTGTGAGTTTAGTCTGCCTGCCTGGTACTTGTACCTTGCGGAACCATTCAGACAGCTCACCCTGGACCATCTGATGTGATTTTAGTGCAAGTTTGGCTTGCCTGCCTGGTACTTGTACCTGGCGGAACCATTCAGACAGCTCACCCTGGATCATCTGATGTGATTTTAGCCTGGCTGCCTGCTGTTTTTTTACCTGTCGGAACCATTCAGACAGCTCACCCTGGACCATCTAATGTGATTTTAGCACAAGTTTAGTCTGTCTGCCTGCTGGTTGTACCTGTTGGAACCATTCAGACAGCTCACCCTGGACCATCTCATGTGATTTTAGTGTGTGTTTAGTCTGCCTGCCTGCTGCTTGTACTTGTCGGAACCACTCGGACAGCTCACCCTGGATCATCTGATGTGATTTTACTGCAAGTTTAGCCTGGCTGCATGCTGTTTGTACCTGTCAGAACCATTCGGACACCTCACCCTAGACCATCTGATGTGATTTTAGTGTGGGTTTAGTCTGCCTGCCTGTTGCTTGTACCTGTCGGAACCATTTAGACAGCTCACCCTGGACCATCTGATGTGATTTTAGTGTGGGTTTAGCCTGCCTGCCTGTTGCTTGTACCTGTCAGAACCATTCAGACAGCTCACCCTGGACCATCTCATGTGATTTTAGTGCAAGTTTGGCCTGGCTGCCTGTTGCTTGTACCTGTCGGAACCATTCAGACAGCTGACCCTGGACCATCTAATGTGATTTTGGTGCAAGTTTACCCCATACGAAGATGGACTCCCACCTGAGGTTGAGTGAGATGGGATAATCATTTATATATATATATATGACAGGCACCTGAAGGATGACTAAAATAATGTAAGGGTTGAATTAGCTGAAGAAGGAAGATCAATGAAGTGTGAAGCGGAGGAGAGACGTCGCGAGGGGAGGAAGGATGAAGGACTGGGATGGACAGAGGAGTGGGAAGGGGAAGAGGAAGAGGGACACAATAGGAAAGAGTAGAAACATGATGAGGAAGGATGGAGAGGCAGCACAAATTCGTCCCCGCCCTCCGGTAATTATATCACGTGACAGGAATGTGAGGGATTCGCAGGGATGCAGATAAGATGGGACCTCCCCTTATATTGTCCAAAAAAAGGTGGGATGGATATGAGAAGCACCTTTGGGCCACCCACTACTGTGCGGTATGGCCATATGCAAAAAAGATAGACATGAGTACTGCTCACACCGAAAAAATCAATGGCAAAAGTGCCAGCACAGATTGAGATCCATGGGCAACAATTTGGTGGCATTTGGAATTTATTCAAGAATTTTTGTGTGTGAGGATAATCCAATATAGGGAACTTTTGCAAGCTATATTGTATTATCCTCACACATCAAAATTCTGGATTAATTACAAATGTTGCCAAATTGGCGCCCATGGATCTCAATCAGGGCTGACACTTTTACCATCAGTTTTTTCAGTACACGCAGTACTCATGTCTATCTTTTGCCTTGAGCTTACAAAAGTTCCCCATATTGGCTTATCCTCACACACAAAAATTCTGAATTAATTCCAAATACTGCCAAATTGTCACCCATGGATCTAAGTCAGGGCTGGCACTTTTGCCATTCATTTTTTCAGTACAAGCAGTACTCATGCCTGCCTTTTCTCTCAACCTTACAAAAATTCCCCATATTGGGTTATCACACAAATTCTGGATTAATTCTAAATTTAAACTGTGCTGCCAAAATGCTGCCCATGGATCTCAGTCAGGGCTGGAACTTTTGCCATTGGTTTTTTCGGTGTGAGCAGTACTCATATCTATCTTTTCCCTCAAGCTTACAAAAGTTCCCCAAATTGGATTATCACACAAATTCTGAATTAATTCCAAATTTAAAGTGTGCCGCCAAAATGTTGGCCCTGGATCTCAATCAGGGCTGGCACTTTTGCCATTGATTTTTTCGGTGTGAGCAGTACTCATGTCTATCTTTTCCCTCGAGCTTAAAAAAGTTCCCCATATTGGCTTATCCTCACACACAAAATTCCGAATTAATTCCAGATACTGCCAAATTGTCACCCATGGATCTCAGTCAGGGCTGGCACTTTTGCCATTCGTTTTTTCAGTACAAGCAGTACTCATGCCCACCTTTTCTCTTGAGCTTACAAAATCTCCCCATATCATATTATCCTCACACAAAATCTTGAATCAATTCCAAATTTAAACTGTGCCACCAGATGTCACCCATAGATCCTCACCATTAGGATACAAAAGGAGTCTTGGGTGTGAGAGAGGGCTTCAAGGGCATGATGAGAATTTGGGGCTCTGAGATCCATGTCTTACTCAGTGGGTAGGCGGTCAAGAGTGATTTTTGGTCAGTCAAAGTAGTACCATAGTGTCATCACATGTCGCCACAACTCTGATGCCTACACTACCACTTCTTCATTGGTATAATTAGTGTGCATTGCACAATCTGTACAGTTCCGAAGTGACAAAGGTAGTTCATTTGTATTACACTACATTCCTCCGTCTAATGACCCCTCATCCTCTTCCTTCATCTCGATATCCGAGGATTCTTCCTCCTGAAAGTCCTTGATCACCTCTGTTGAATGCTAAATGTACCTGATAGCCGGGAGTTGAACACGGCCCCGCTGTAACTACTGTTGGGCGCGCTGTGCCACCCCTTCCGCCAAGGCACTAGTCGTTGCTGTACTATGTCAACCATCCCCTCGTCTTCAACTGGGTTTGCCTCGCGCCATTTGCAGACCGCCTCTTCATCGAGAACTGGGTCTCGTGGCTCACCGGTGGTCACCGCGTGCAAAGATCGCTTTTTTCTGTTCCAACCAATGCTTATCGCCCTGGCCTTGCCCACCAAATCCCCAAAAGAAGTCCATCCCTGACCACTTTTCGCTCTGTAGTCATAGACTTTGTCGGTGACAATGGAAGGGAACCAACACAACTCTTGGAATTGATCTTGACAGTATTTGTATAATCGTCGGGCGTCTGCCTCATTTTTCCCTCTAGGTACTGCTGGTGACCACAGAATCCTCCCCAGCCCTGTTTTGTGTAGTGGGGCTGAGATCTTGGGTGAGGGAACAAGAGATTTGCTGTCCCATCAAATGCTGTGCCTGTGGTCTCTAGGTACCCTTGTTTGAAATAACTGTACAGATGGCGGTCTTTGAATAGAGAGCTTGAGCCCAAGCGGCATGCCGCTTTTTAGGTTGTGCAAAAAGCGGCATGCTGCTTTTTTTTTTTTTTCCTCTAAAGGGCATTAACAAGGTGCAATAGCATCACGGTGTGTGAATTTGAGGTGCACACAAAAGTTGTAAAAAAGCGACATGCCGCTTTTTGCACAACCTAAAAAGCGGCATGCTGCTTGGGCTCAAGCTCTCTAATGTCTCTGGGCAGGTACACATCCGTTGCTCTTTGGTGAGTAGGGTCCATGGGGTGACACCATTCTGTGATACACCAATCAACTGGAATGCCTCGTTGATCACATCAGTGAATATCTGGGAGGAGGTCTGTGGCTCATCATCAGGGAGATCCCCATACTGGGCGTCTGGTCATATGGCGCGGGATTGCCCGTGACAACAAAGCTGCCAGAAGAGGTAGAGACTGTATCTCCCTGTCTTGCCACACTGGGCCCAGTGGAATGCCATATCGTTTCCGGGATTACATTCTTCTGTTGGTGCAGCCTCATCTGTGTGGCTGAACTTGACCTTGATGTGTAAGGGTCCGAGAGGCCCAACATGAGTGGGATTTGTTAGGATGTCATAGCACTCTTTCCAGGGAAAGCATTGGGTGATCACAAGGACTGAGTCCACATCCCGAAACACCTTGCAATCGCGGGTGCGTGCTCCGTTTTCAAAGAACAAATCCAACGCTACTGGCTCTCCTCCAACAGCTGTGATACCGCTGAGAACTGTAGAAAGATATGTCTGCAATGCCTCCTGTGGTAAATCTTCATTGTCAGCCTCCATCATCTGGCCACCCACAGCAGCTCACATGCTCGTTATGTGTGCTAGAGCATTCACAAAGCTGACCCGTTGGACCCGAGGCATGTTAAGCTGTGACTGGAGGACGGGTAGAAAATGAGATGGCAGGCGATGTTAGGGAAACCGCTCTTTATACCTGAATGATCCCTAACCCTAACAAGCGGGAGCCCTGAAACATCAAATTTAATCCCTGGTAACGCGGCCGCCTAGTCTTAAACCTTAACTTTATTGCCAGCGGTCAGCAGAAAACTCCCCTGGAAAACCCCTTTTGGGTGATGGTCATTGGCAGTGTTCCTGCCGCGATGGACAACTCTCACCAACCGGGTAGCCAAGCATTCCTAGCGTAAGCGGTGATGAAATAGTTCAAGTTTATGGAACACTGCTTACATGTAATATTCAGTGGACTTAAGCCGGGAATGTCATGGGAACCATGGTTGGGTGTGTCAGCACATGCCTCTCTATTAGTTACATACTAGAAATACATCTAATCAGTAGCTGTACATAGTTGTGCGGTCTAGCTGTAAGTCTTATCGACTTATGCATGACCACAGCATCTGTCTAAACATTGGACTGTCTTTCACCGGCTACAATACGTCTCCGTGAACGCCAGTCCTCGGGCCGAATTAAGTTGGCACCCAGCCACTAATAAAAACCGCGTATCAATGCCGGCACCTAACAGTAGATAAATCAGACACAAACACAACACAGGCCCTATACAAGTGGGACCCTGACCTCCCAACTCTCAGGTGCCTCCGCTCCTGCGTGTTGTGTTGCCCTCGACGAACACAGTCGACCCCTCAGCACTGCAAGGATTGGAACAGGGTATTCGTGTCGGTTGACAGAGATTATGGGCAGAGAGTTGGCCTGTGCCTATATCTATGGCTGGATTCAGAGCTCTGAATCCTGGTAGAGCACAGCCACATCCAGGACTCAGAGCTCTGAATCCAGCCATAGTTATATAGATAGTGTGATATCCACGGTTCGTACACAGTGTCGTAACACGGCACGTGCTCGATATTGATATTCACATCAACGGCAACCCCGCCACTCCAAGGGTGATGGTAAATCGGTCGGGAGACCGATTTAAACCGACCATGCCGACCGGTGAAACCCTCGGCAATCTGATGCTATTTCCGGCCAAATGAAACCCTTGGAATGACCGATTTTTCATCAACGGCAACCCCGCCACTCCAAGGGTGATGGTAAATCGGTCGGGAGACCGATTTAAACCGACCATGCCGACCGGTGAAACCCTCGGCAATCTGATGCTATTTCCGGCCAAATGAAACCCTTGGAATGACCGATTTTTCCACTCACCCTGGTGTCAACACGTCCGAGTCAACACTCGTCACCCTTGCTTCCAAACGTCCCTCAATCTCTCAGGCCTACCTAGGTGGGACTCCGACTCATCTGGGCTATTTTTGTCGTGCTTTGCGCACACATTTATCTCGTGCTTCGCGCAGAGTACACGAACTCCTCCAACGAGCCGACGTCGGACTTCAACCGGGGTATAGAACGCTTACGTTCTAGACCCGCCGCTATTGCTTTACCCACCTCCCGTGTTTTGCCTACAAAACTACGGGACATATAACATTACCTTGTTCAGTCTTTCGGCACCTCGAGCACCACTCCGCGACCACTCTGCCATCAATCCACATATTTGCTTCACTCTCCACTACTCTCTTGGATGCCGGCGAAGAAGGCCAGCCTGTACTGCACCTGTGAAGTCCGCTGCCACGGAGGCACCTGGCGCTCTCGGGCTGTCTTCTACCGCCACAAAAAGTATCAACATCAGCTTCTTGTAGCTATTCCATCTGGATCAGACGGCTCTAGTTCCGAGTCCGATGATGCCTTGAGCAGTTCCAACTCTGGGGATGTATCGTTGGAGAATCTAGCCGGCGATGCGGAATTGTCTGACGCCGGGGAAGACGTCCCTCCACGGAAGAAGCGGAAACTCGACAACAACGTAGAGTCAGATTCATCAGATATTGACAATATTGTTGTAAGATAACGAATAAATTTTCCTTTACTCCTCTTTTAATTGAGTGTTGGTCGTGGTATTTTCCAGCAACTTGAGGAAGAAGAGAGCTTTCATTCCAGTGGACGAGCATCGCCAGTTGAATCCGAGTCGGAGATAGATGACCCTGGGTGTCTCGACGATGATGATGACGGCGAGATCGTCCCAATCAATTCTGTGGCTTCGGACGATGAAGAGGGCATGGAGGACGAAGCTCCACCTGAGATCAGCTCGATTGCGGACCTCCAAGAAGCCTTGGAGTTTATTCACGCTGTCAACATTCCATCGCTGGACAATGGAGACCTCGATGCCGAAACCGTTGCACGTTTGCGTGATCCCCTAATGACACCTCTCGATATCATAGATCCCGTTGACCGGCATTCGCTTGACACCTTCCTCGCTGCAACCCATGGCTCTGTAAAAATTTATGAACAGAACATTGCCGCCTATAAATGCCGGCATCCCGACGAAGACGTCCTTTCCCATGCCGCTATCAAGAAAAAAGTTGCGGAGTGGAGTGGTGTCGTGCCTATCCGCTCGGAGATGTGCCCAGATGGCTGCATGGCCTACACCGGTCCATTTGCCGACCGCGACCAATGCAGGTGCGGTAAACCGCGCTTGGATGCAGCAGGGAAGGGACAGGGGTTTTATACGTTCCCGATCGGCCCGCAGTTGCAGGCCCTTTTCCGCTCTCCAGAAAGTGCCAAAAATATGCACTATCGTCGCGTTGAAACCCAACAGATCCTAGATGCCGTCGACGAGGATGGGAATCTGAATATTTCCGTCTACGAAGACTACCTGCAAGGCGCAGAATATCTAGCCGCTGTCGAACACGGGGATATCAAGGACACAGATGTGGTGCTCATTGGCTCGACTGACGGTGCTCAGCTGTACCGCAGCAAGAAATCTGATTGTTGGATTTCCATTTGGATTGTCGCAGATCTAGCACCGGACAAACACTTCAAAGTTCGTGCTGTCCTCATGGATTCCGTTATTCCAGGACCGAATAAACCGAAACATATGGATTCATTCATGTTCCCCTCCGCTCACCATCTCTCCGCACTGCAGAAGGAAGGTCTTCGTATTTGGGATGCATCGGATCTCAAAGTATCTACCTGCCGTCCTTTCTTGCTGCTGAAAACTGCCGATGGCCCTGGCATGACACTTCTCAATGGTCTTGTCGGTCACCATGGTGTATACGGTTGTCGCCTATATTGTCCTTTGAAAGGTCGTCGAAAAGATGGGAAGCCTATTTATTATCCGGTCATGAAACTTCCGACAGATTACAAACTGCACGGTTAGTTTGAGTATTCCGAGTATTGTAGCTATACTGACATTGTCATATCTGTTGGGTTGCGATCATCCCGACGTCGATCCAGAGGCGCTTCAACAACCCTCCGAAGAAGAATATCAGGAAAATTTGAAGTACGTTCTAGCGTCTAGAAATGAAACAGAATACAAGCAACGAAGGAAGGAGACTGGAATTGCGAAGCCGAGTCTCTTTAGCGGTCTCCAGCGTAAGCATATGCTGGGAATACCTGGATGTTTTCCTGGCGACATCATGCACTGGGCTTGTCTAAATTCCACCGACTTGATCATCTCCCTCTTCCGCGGCACACTCGACTGCACACTCGACTGCGAAAAGCCGGACTCAAAGGAGTCATGGTCATGGGCTGTTCTCCAAGGGACCATTTGGAAAGCCCATGGCAAATCTGTTGCTGCCGCCACACCTTATCTCCCGGGATCATTTGACCGACCACCTCGCAACCCAACCGAAAAGCTCACGAGTGGGTACAAGGCTTGGGAATTTCTACTCTACATCATCGGACTTGCACCCGCTCTTCTTCACGGCATACTCCCGGATGCTGAATGGCGCCATTTATGCAAGGGTGTCTGTGTTATTCGCTGTTTCAATCAACAGAAGATCCCGATGGAACAGCTTGTAAAGTGCCACAAACTTGCTATCGAGTACGTCACCGAGTTTGAGACATTGTACTTTCAAGGCATGCCTGAGCGCATCCACTTTGTCCGCCAAAGTGTCCACCATATGACCCATCTCGGCCCAGAGGCGATTCGTCTTGGTCCTGCCGCACTCTATTCACAGTGGACCATCGAACGTACCATTGGGAATCTGGGGCAGGAGATCAAGTCACACTCACAGCCTTATGCGAACTTGGCCGAACGTGCACTGCGCCGAGCTCAAGCCAATGCGCTCAAAGCCATGATCCCGGATTTGGATCCAGAACAGGCGAAGACCGTGCGATGTTCGATTGACCTGGGACACGGATACACCCACCTCCACGCCCGAGACGAGTATCGACACCGGTTAGACGGAGACGCAGCGCGAACAATCCGAAATTTTTTGGTATCCCAGAACGGTCCTATGAAAGGGGACTTGTCGGTTGTGCGCTGGGCCCGTCTGCGACTTCCCAATGGCCAGATTGCTCGCTCCATATGGAAGGAGACTCGGCGGCCCCTTAACAAGATCAGAATGGCTCCTAATGTTAAAGTACGTTTGAAGTTCCATCCCAATATAATATACTCGAGCTCATATATACCTAGATTTTGATCAAAGGGCTTCAGCAACTCACGGAAGTGCACTTTTACTTCCGTGCGAAGATCCAAGATGAAGTTAAGGCATTCGCACTTGCTGATCTATATTCGCAGCCGGATGAAGAGTTTTTGGAGGAATCTTACCAGACAGTCTGGTCCTGTGGACAAGGTCAGGGCGAGCATCTTGCGGTGGTCCCGGTCCAGAACATCCTTGCTGTTGTTGCAATGATCCCTCATAGCATTGCTGCTGACGCTGATAAAAGGTATCGAGCACCGGAAACTACTTTTTTCCTTGTAGAGAAACCTGGCTTGGATGTAATACAGCTGACAGGGTACAAGGAGGAAGATACTATGGCGGTCCAAATGCACATTTATTCAGCCGCAACATTTTTCGGTGATTTCGGACTTTCCGCAACAAAAATAGGTGTTTTAGCGCCCTCCGCGCTAAAAATATGGAGATAATCGGTGTGTTTCTTTCGCGGGGAAATCACTGATTCCCACAAAACTTTTGATGCCACCTGCAAAACTTTTCAGGTCGCCCGCAAAACTTTTTTCATGTTGCCCGCAAAACTTTTGCAACTCCGAACAACAAATTTAGGTACATTTGAGAACTTGTTCAGAAATGCAGAGTAATTATTAGATTGAGTGTAAGTAAGGTACGGAAGAAGTGGGAGCAACAACATGAGGAATGAGAGGGTATAATTGAGTACAAAGGTTGTGAAGGAATGTGGGTCCAAGTAAACCGAAGTCCATGCGGAATGAGTGCCTATAATCGAGTACGAAGGTTATGAATGAATGTGGGTCTGAACCGAAATCTAAACGAGGACCTGTTGAACGTTGCTTCAGAAGAAGGGCCAGTATTTGATGCCATTGTGCTAGAAATAGGTGGATGGATTGGAGGAGGATGCAGATGGTACGATGGATGAGGTGGACACGGGGCTAGCAATGGAGGATAAGGCATGGGCGCCACTGCATTTATCCGGGTCATATACGAAGGACAATGTCACCGGCTAAAGGAATGGGAAATAATCGCCATCGCTCTCTTCTTCGATGCTTACAATATTAATGTTAGCTGAAAAGGTAATTCAACATTATTGAAGAAGGCTTACTGTGAGTCGAACCAAAAGACACAGATCTTATGCTGTTCACAGATCTAGCCCTCTTGCAGCATTCTTCCCATGGATCCAGAGACGGAGAGCCACTGCAGCTGCGCTTGTGTGAAGCTAAACCGAATTGAGTCGGAATTGAGATCAAAAGTGTCAGAAGCTCACCCGCATCGTAGCCTTTCTGCAAAATCTCCTCGATCTCTGGATCCATACCCAATAGGAACAGCAAGGAATGACCAGAGTACGAGCCTGGGCTGTGTGGTACCAGTATATCATCAACCGGCTCTGTTTTCACCGTAGCAGGTTCGGACTTGAAGCGAGAGCTGCGGCGCGGAGGACCGGCAGGAACTGTGGGTGGCTTGGTGTCCTCAACTCCGAGCTCGGTGGTCACTTCTCAAGCTTTCCAGCCCCAAACTCCCATATTTGGTTCTACCCGCTCATTGCACACTCTTCCATGCCTTATTACACTCAATCTAATAGTTACTCTGCATTTCTGACCAACATCCTGAACTCACCTAAATTTATTGTGCAGAGTTGCAAAAAGTTTTGCGGGCCCTAAAAAAAGTTTTGCGGGACCACGAAAGAGCTTTGCGGGAATCACTGATTCGCGCGCAAAAGAAACTGCCGAATTGATGAGCCTCTTTTTAGCGTGGGAGGCGTTAAATAAGCTATTTTTATTGCGGGGAGGCCGAAATCACCGAAAGGTTTTGCGGCCGAATAAATGTGCATTTAGACCACCATAAGATACAGACAAAGATTAATTAATATTCTTTTTTGAGCCTGGATGCTGGATTTTACGAAGTAGCAGTCGACCGAGATGCGCGTGTGGTCACATCACATGCAGGTGACACTTCTTCTTTCTGTCCTCCTCCTTGCGCCCAAGCCGCCGGAATGAGCGCACCATCTCCCGCATGGGTCTTTCCAGACTTTATAGAATCACCCTCGCCCTCAGAATCCTTCCACAACTTTGCCTCTTCCAGCTCTTCCAGTCCGACAGACAACATCTGCTTGCATTTTCCTTCAGTCAGTCCGCTGCGGAATGTGTACCAGCCCCAGGCTCCACAAGTACACAGAGTGAGTTGCCATTTGGGAGGGAGGACTTTTCTCATTTGAATAGCCGATTCCCATGCTCTCTAATTCGCTTCAGGCAGCCGACCATGATGCTCTTGTTGCCAGCGGAAACCCGACATATTCAAAGCTGCTAGCTATGGTTTCCCAGCTCCAGACAAAATATGAAACCCTGCAGTTTGTATTTTTCTATCTCAAATATACAATAGTTACTGACACGGCATTCAGGGACACATACCTTACTCTTGCCAACACCATTCCTAAAGTCTTCCATTTTATTCCCAATCCCCTTGATATTCGGATACCGACAGACCCAAACTCTCCTTCTCTTCCTAACTCCCTCAACACTGGGGCTCGATTTTCTCAAGCCGACTGTCCTCTAGTCACGTATTGGCTTCCCGAGAACGTCAAGAAAGCAGATTCTGATCTGGCAAAAATCTCAGAGGATTCAAATTCGAGTATATTCTTCCTCGAACACCGTGATGGGAGTGCTTTCTCAGAGACAGAAGTTACAGATGTCCGCGGCCACATGCGCGCTGCCTTCAATTCTTTGCTTGAGAAAGGACTTGCCCCCATGAACTGGTCTGGAGCTTCTTCCGTTGCCCTTAATTGGGTACGGTCAGAAATGCTGGCTTTCTGCCCTGACCTCGGTCTCTGCGCCGGATCGTGGAAGATCGACACTCTTATAAAAGCTGTATATCCAGCGTGGAAACGATATCGGAAATCTCAAATTGAGTCATCACAAGCTGCAGCTGTTCCCTCTGCTTCTCAAAAGCGCAAATCCGATGCATCCTCCTCCTCTGTGCCCTCGAAAAAATCGAAGCTGGATTCCTCCTCTACCACAAAGTCGAAATCAAAGCGACGCGCACTCCCTAGTGCTGTCTCTGATTCTCCCATAGTCATGTCTGAACTCTCTGAGGACGACTCTACCCCTGTACTTCCACATTTTGCCTCTGAAACTGTCGACAATTCTCAGTCTCCCCCTCCAACTCCCACTCCCGCTTTTCTTGCAGCGGGATCGTCTTCCTCATCCACATCTGCAGTCCCAGCACTGTCCTACACCTCTACCTCATCTGCATTGTCTGCCACATTGTCTGCCGCACCATCCGCACCATCTGTATCGTCTGCACCGTCCGTCGGCACATCGTCTGCAGCCACATTGTCTGCATCGTCCGAATCTGCACCGTCCGCCTCGGCACCGTCTGCATCTGCACCGTCGTCCACATCTGCACCGTCGTCCGCATCAGCAACATCGTCCACATCCACGCCGTCGTCCGCATTTGTATCTGGAGCGTCGTCTGCACCGTCCGCACCCGCACCATCTGGATCTGGACCATCTGCACCGCCCTCTGTAGCACCGTCTGCTGTACCAGCACCGCCAGCCCCAGCCCCATCCATGGCATCTCCACCAGGAACATCCGCAGAACCCGTACCGTCTGCTACACCAGCAACATCCGCAACAGCACCACTAAAGATAAAAATAAGAATAGCTAATCCACTGTAAGTCTTGTTGCGCATTTCAAGGAAGCAGTTGGTTACCATATTACTTATAGGTCGGATATCTTTGGGAAAGCTCCGTCTGTGTATGTCTCCAGAATCCAAAAACCAGTAATGCCTGGTACGTTTCGTGTTTTCTGCCTTTCAAAACCACTAACTATATGTCAAAAGTCTCTGAAACAACCTCGGTTCAAGATAATGGCCCAGTGGCGTCGACATCAGCTATATTACAACCGTCCCTCTCTGTGGCCGCGGCCAAGAAGGAGAGACTGAAGCCCAAGCCCAAGCCACACAAACCGGGGGAAGCCGACACAGCTAGGTATTGTGATACTTACATTCAAAAAATCATTGCTGATCTGAATCACATTCGGAAGGAACCTTTACGGACGTAACCACATGGCTATACACACTCAAGATACATCGGCTCAGGTCAAGGCGGCGTTCGATGCCCTCAGCGTTGCCGACAGCAAGGTGGGTCCGATTTTTTCCAGTATGCTTTTAACTGAAGTCCAATAGAAATTCACAGATGAGGCGAAGCACTTGAAGAAGGAAAAGGCGGCCAAGGCTTCAAAAGCGCCAGAAACGAGTAACTGATAGACGAGCTTTGATATTTTCCAGGCTAGCTTCAATTTTTTATTCTCCTCGCAATTGTACCGCATAGAACAGAGAGAGCTTCATATTTGTACTGTTTGGTAGTAGAAAAGTGAAATTGAGAATCCGATTGTGCCTCCAAATTTTGCCGGAGGGTCTCGTAAACATGAACGAGCTAAAATGATGTTTTCGGGTGTCGAAAGCCCGTTCCACCCTAATGCTCCCCAGGTCGGGGGGAGGTTCAAGAAATTAGTACAAAAATATAGGCAGGATATTCACAAGAATAGGTGAATTACTGGTATGTCAGGACGATCTGCACACCCACACACAATATAAGAGTTTAGATAGCTAATACCAACTTGAAGCGCGACCATGTAATGATGGTCACGGTCACGGCATTACAGCACTTCACTGCTTCCTCTCTACCACCACCATCGCGACCATCGGCACGCCCTGCACCAACAGACGTGTCTCCAAAGGTGAGTAATATCTACCCCCTCCCCCTCTGTGCCATCTCCAATCCCATCGTACAGGTTTTACGCGACAAATCAATGTTATCGATCTTCCCGCAGTTTGGATGTAAGTCTGCATGTTTCCAGAGGTTAGATGATTCCTGACGCCTGTGTATGCTAGCGCCAGCATTACCTATATGCCTCTGACGATGTGGGCGCATATCTGAAGATCAGGAGGATAGCGAAGTAAGTTTCGATCCCGTCTTTTTTGTCCCTTCTCATCTCACTCCCCAAATTTATGCTCATATTCTTCTGTGTTTGGGCTACTCCAAGGGCACGACCGCATAGTCGATGCTGGCTGCTGCCAATGCTACCAACATAGAGCCACCAACGCGCCAGCTGCGCATGCTGATTCAGTACGCCCCCACTGTAGGTCCCCTTGCTTGTCCCTTTCCTTGTCCTATCGCCGGAGCGTGCTTCAAACTAATCAAGCTCAGAGAAAGTTGCCAACGCGAGCATCGATGACGACCGGTGCGGCGGCACCCCTCATGGTCTACAACGTCTACGCAAACGAGGTGCTTGTGCACTGGCCCCGGGCCAAGATATTCGGCCATGAGATCAGTATGTACGGCCTTCTTCCAGCGGCCGTGAAATATGCTAATTACCCCGTCATGTAGGTGTAGGTAGGATCTATCGCGCCTAGGCCAATTGGACCCGGTTTCGGTGCGTATGAGTACGTACTGCATGCTTTCCTGTCGCGGACGCGAATCATACTGATTACCTTGCCATACAGGTGTGACATCTAGCGTATCGTCGAGCTCGTGGACCTGGGCCGATGCGCATAGTACGTACGTACCCCTTACTTCCTTGTCGCGGTCGCAAATGATACTGATTACTTTCTCAGGTGTCCATCCACGGAGGCGGATCGTACTTAGGGAGAACATGGGAACGGTGGCTGCGGAAAGTCTCACATAGGTTTTATGTAGTCTCTGTGTAGTCGTATGTAGAGAAATATGATTTATTTGCAATTTATAGTAGCCCAGAAATACGAAAGAAGCAATGTATCTGGCGGGACAAGTTTAAACAGCGTTGAGCAGGTTTGAGCATCAAGTGCACGTCAATCAGCATAATTGAGCATAATCAGAAGATGCTATAGTCTCGTTTTTGCGCTGAAAAATGCTCAGGTCGGTGCCTATTTGGCTGAGCACATTTGAGCCGTTTTTGACAAGTTTCAGCATGGGGAGTTTTCACTGGGCTTCATCGACCACTCAGATCCCAAAAACGCGATTATTGGAGAGTTTTTGCCTCAGGGCCCCCCAAAACACCTTGAATACCTGGTATGTGATCCCCTCTCGACCCCCAAGGCCATTTGTCACGTCTGCACGTCGCGTATGACTCGAACCCGGGACACCGGCGGGCAGCTGATAAGTGGCCAATTGGCCACTTCTATCATGATATCCTCTTTTCTGACGGCCTTCTATGCCGTTCTAGGGTTCGTTTCAACAAATAAATCCCCGGTTTGGCCTCTGAATTGTAGTCTCTGGTGCAGAAAGGTGTGTTTCTAGCTCTACACTTTCAGCACGTATTCTGACTTTCACAATCACTCCTGAAGCTTTAACGCACTCCCCCGAGACAACTTTCGCTCCAGATCTCTCCATGGCCACCAACTTCGGCGTCGAAGGTCCCAGTTTTGAGCTCGGACCTTCCCCGCACCGACTGACGTCTGCTAGTTGTGCTTTGCATCTTCAACTCTTCCCCGGGACGCGTCGAGACGAGGCCATGACATGACAGCGCTGAAACGAGGCCGCATGAAAGGGCAGAGACGGAATAACGAGCGTGTCGGCCCTTGGTGTGCCCCTCGTGCACGGTGAGCGTCGTCATCGTCCCGACTCTCGCTACCTCTGCAATTGGTGTCGGGTCACCTTCCCTCCGCTTCCTCTTCCTGGAGTACCGCGACGCTGACGAATTACACAGGTCCTCGTGTGGTGGTACAGCATTCTTTGTAACTATGTTTGTCCTCGCGATCGAGGTCCAACTTGAAGTTCCCTGTCCCAACACTCGTCATGTACATTATCCCGAGTGCGTGCGTTTTCATCCTCCCTTCCTCCCACCCCACCTTCGTTCACTTTGAACGCGTCCGCGCTGCCCCGGTCGACGTCCACCGCTGGCGTGGACGGACGCTTGCCTCCCCTTCCCTCTCCTCCTTGGTCTCCGATGCTCGCACCTTCACACAGAGTCAAGCTGGCGCTCCGGCCTCGTTACCCTGCTCGCGTTCACGTTGTTAGGTGCACGTCCGCCTTCTGTTGTAGATTTTTGTTAACGTCTTTTTGTCCCCTGTGCTGGGCATTTGGCGGCACGGCAACCATCGGATTCATTTTTGTAGCTCCTTCATAACTCACTTCGGTGTACAATTTTTCATGGCGCAAGTCTCTTCGTTACTTTGCCATTTCCCTCGACTGACTTGTCTCTGACTCGCCAGAACTTGCGAACCTTCGGCTTTTCAGGTTTCGCGAGCTTTTGGTTTTATTCTCCATTGATCTACGACTCAATTCGGGTCGAACGTCAACTTTAGATGTGAATTTTGTACGTCTCATATATACTTGCACGTTTGTGACTTGACTTGATGACTGTCCGAAACAGCCGCGCTTCATTGTAGATTCACCGGCGGCTACCTGTCAGCGCTTCACCGTCTAGCGCACTTCACCGTCTGCCACAAGGTGAATGTTCCTTCTCAGCACCCTTTTCGTGCTCATCTCGCCCCATACGATCCGTAACAGCCATTTCCTCGAAGCCAAACTCAGCAGCTGGCCGAGGATTATCGCGTTTTGCCTGGTAAATTATCTTGTGTCTTCTTCCGGGACAGCCTGAATTGATTTTTGGGACAGCCCAAGTTGAACATGACCCGCACAGGCTCGAAATGTTCGTCGAGCGGCTGCACTCGCGGATGGTGCGTGCATGCCGTATATCGGTGATGTTACAGAGCGCGGCAACTGCGGGAAAGTCTGCGCTTCCTCTCCGTCGTCGTTGTTCTTTTTCATTCAACTGGTGGCTCGTTCGACATCCCCTGGTACGTCTTGGACTTTCCTTCATCTCTTTCCCTTTCTGTCGCTTCCAGCTGACTCCGCTTCTCCTCGCAGCGCACCCCGCGTATCGCCCGAAAAGGGTGCTGAGCCAACAGCATCGCACAGGCAAGTACTTGTCTCACTATCACCTTTCCCTTCTGATTCTATTCGGGCTCGTGCGGCGGAGCGCTCGGTCTCGGTGACCCGTAACATCCCTGTCCCCGATACTCCCCTGCAGTTCGCTCCCATTCGTCGCTGCGATTGTCCCCGACGCGATGAAAAAAAGCTTGGTGCGGATTACTTGATGCTCCGTCGAGTTTCTCTTTGCTCGCGCTCAGTTCATTTTTGCTCCAGGTTCGAGCTCGGCACACGAGTCGACGCCGGGACGACTTGTATCACTACTATACTCAAACTGGTTCTTCTACTGACTCGTTGCGAGAGGGGCAAGTACGTGCGTGCCTCACTCAACCCAAAAGACTGCACTAATATGTTCAGTGCGGCCAGGACTGTAACTTCCCAACTTCGACCAGCAGATTAAGAATCAGTCTTGGTCAAATTGGCCGGTGCGTACTTATTTTTGAAATAAACGGATGGCCGTATTCGACTCAATTTGGTGCGTGAGTTGAGATACCCCGGCACCAAGTGTATGCTTCGCTGACTTCAAAATTCTCTCGCAATTTTCCTCCAATGTCCGGTCCGTTACCATTCACTTACTTCGTTCAGTTCGTCAACTGACTTCCTGCGTACTTCCTTCACCATATCCACTCTCTTTACGGTCTCCAACATTCAGTAAGGACGACTCGTCAACTTGGGTTTTTTACAGAAACTCATTCCGATGCGCGCCCTCGGTGTAGGTTAATTTCATTCTTGTGTTCATGACTCTGATCTCAACCCTTGTGCTCTTCTAGTTAAACGCTGGAATATCGCTCGGTAGCGGGAGTTGACGGGTCAGTGACTAGATACTTGTATTTTATATACCACGAATATACCGATATGTGAACACTCAACTTGAATGAATATGCAAGCAAACTGATTGAACCAGCTCATTCAACCTAATTGAAGCGGTACAATCAACCTGATTGTGAGATATCAATCAACTTGATTGAATGGATACACTCAAGCGGACTGCTGAATGCACTCAGGCTGATTGTGGTTTTGATAAAATTACAATCGGCATGAGTGTATATCCACAGTCATGCTGACGGGGTCATACATTCAACCTGATTGTATCCGTGCGTGCAGGCTGAGTGCTTGCATACACTCAGCCTGATTGAAAACCGTCCCCACAGTGAAGAAGGACAAGACTGGTCTCCGCTTCGCTCCGATAATATCAGTCAAAAGTATTCAATTAAAAAATCTCATCCCGTACGTTTGTTGAGTGAATTACAGAACAGCAGGAATGAATACAGCTCTAATGATCAAGAATCTGCGAATCAAGTTGACTCACCGAAGTAGAGGTTGCTTCCGATCCGAGTTAGGAATTCGTGGGTGAAGGATCAGAGCCACCGTGGAGCCCGAGACAATACACCCAAACGCCGGGAGAGTAAACGATGTACCAGAAATTCGGACAGGTATGGAAATGTCCGCATGTTCTGGGCTCCTTGCCTGCTATCTAGGCAGTAGGAGAACTCGAAGAAAAAAAGCGAAGGTGCGCAGACTGAAGCACAGAAAGGAGACGTAAAGCAGAAGGCCAGGAGGCAGGGGAGGCTCGCGCAAGGAAACGCGAGGGAAAAGGACAGAGTCGAAGCATGGCGAGATACTCACCAGGTCCATAGCCCGCCTCGGAGCCTCCACATTGACCGAGTCGCGCAGCGCTAAGTGGGAGAACATCGAATCTGGTGGCAACAGGTATGTAGATTTCAGAGAGAGTTAGGAAGCGGCAGAGATTCAGTGGAAATATGTGTTGTATTCAAATGTGCATGGCGCGAGTACTAGCCACGAATTTCAAGTTTTCTTGGGCCCTTCGGTCCCAGGTTGTACATGCAAGCAGCCCGGTCTTGACGTCAAGTTGTAGGATCGGGCCATGTCCATCTGATGCGACGTTGTTGCGATGTCTCGAGCTCCCATGTTTTGTGTAGTCCTCGGAGAAAAGATTTATTGATGAGGTCTTGCGGCTTGGAATTTGAGGTAGCACTTGAATCAATGGGCCCAGGAGAGTGTGGTGTGCGAGCATGTTGCGACCGAGGCAGCAGCGAGGGATAATTTCGGCGGCAATGATGGGGGACGAAAGCAAGGAGTATTGATGGAGTTTGTTCTTTTGAGGGGCCTAGCGTCTGCGTGGGTATAAAAAAACGCAGCTGCCTCGCAAGCTGAGGTCGGCCAATTTGGGCAGCTCAGAAAAAGAGAAATTTGACCGCGCAGTCCGTAGTAGATCATGAGGGCACTGCGCAAGACAAAAGCAGGTGAATTAAGCCTCATGGAGAAGAAACTCAACATGCGCAACGTGATGGGCACTGCCGAATGAGCAAAATCTTAAAGAACGGACAAGATGACCCTCCGCTGCGCTCCGGTATTCAAGAGCGCAAGTTGAAGGAGCCGGAAACTGGGCAGGTAACAGAATATGTAAATCTTAACGGAAGACACCGATTAAGAAGAATGCCGAGGGAGATTTTCACAATACTGTTTCGACATCAGGATTTATGAGCCAGTTCGCATGGTACACTAGGGATGTGAGAATATAGAAGGTAAAGCGCCGTATTCGGACATTTTGAACAGGAGTTGACTGGTCAGTATCGCTTGCAAAAAACATCGATAATTTCAGTCTAGAACAGCATTCACCAACGGCTTGAAGAGCAAAGGAGATCCCGCCGATCCCAGCCACAGAACAGGGAAATCTGAGACGAACGATACTGACAGAAGCACAGAATCGCTTCGAGAGATGGTGCACCGATATAGCCCTGAAATCGCGCAGCAGATTCGATTCGAAGCCTAGTACCCAACAGACAGAATGTTTGAAAATCAGATCAACGCTAGAATTAATGTTGAAGAGGAGCGAACCGGGCAAAAGACTGGGATCTAATTAATGATGGCGACGCCGCCTTCATATACGTCACCTCAGGGACCGCCGGTTCTCTTACGTAATACCCCTCTTAGGCCATTTAGTTTGTATGACAGCAAATGGCCTAACAGGCCCGCTTCCGCCGCGGAGGCGGGGCGCTTCTATGATGTCACCTGCCTTTTCCGGCGCTTGTCGGTGCTCTAGGAGCCTCTCCTTACATCCGCCAGCTCCCTCAACGGCCGCTGCCATTGAATTTCCGCTTCTGTTGTGCACCCTATATTCTTGTGTTGATGCTGTGCCTTGCTGCAACTGTCTTCCGCTTGAACTGGCTGACCGAAGCTGATGTCAGCACCTCCGGAAATTTTCCACCGGCCCCTGTACGCTATATTCCGTACTTGTACGAGACGGCAAGTATGTCGCCGGTATCCAGATTAGGTACAGAATCCCACCACAGCCTGCATTCAACCTATATATCGTGGTTTGTGGGGGTATCGGTGCCTCCAATACTTGTTAATATACCTCTGTTGCCGTGAATACTGTCTTGCTGGCATGTTACCTTGATACCTGCCTTTGCACTGGGTTTCAAAACTTGCCACACCCTCTGGGCCACCCTCCTACGGTGCAAGATGCGAAGCAGGGGCCTCCGAGAAAATCTGGCCTGCCTCTTTCTCGGTGTATCCTGACTTCCTCCGCATGGTGAGCATGTTTATTTGGCATATGATCTACTTGAAACCGTTAAGCACGATCCCCTCTGCCTTTACTTACACTGGTATCAGAGGAGAAGCAGGTGCCTCCGATAGACACTAGATCTGCCTCTTCCCCAGCATGTATTCGAGCATCTACGGCACATTAAGCATGCATCTTTCACTTGAAGTCAACTCAAACCTGTTCCCTCCTCCCTTATTGCTCTGCCAAATAGGCAATCAGTGCCTCCTACAGTCCACTACCTATATTCAACAATAAATTTACTGACCTTACAGCGTGCTCTGACTATATTCTGATCTCTCACCGGCCCAAAACTCAACTTATCTGTATCTCCGGCTCAGCACCTTCTGCTTGAATGATACAGGTGCCTCCTCCTCCCCCCTCCACTTTCTTTTTTCAATTAGACACTACCTATGAAGGTTATGCACCTGGTAATCATAATAAGCTCTGCCTCCAAGCTCGAGTCAAAGCCGCACCTCTGTCTTTCCCAACCGGGTGAAGGAGGCTCCGAGTTTCAGACTCCATTACTTATGTAGCCTCCAATTAGGCAAAAAATGTGACTTCCCGCAGGAAGGGAAGCCATTGAGTGAACATCAAGCAAGACCACCTTGTTTTCGGTCATCTTTGTGCCGCACTCAGTTGGATCTCACACGGCCCGGAGGCGGGCCGCAATTGATGAGCCAATCAGAGACTGTATAAAACTCTCCCCATGAAGAATTGTATGCTACGTGCCCAACACTGGTCAGAATAGCGAGTTTAGGGTATCAAATTGATACAATACATTGCCCCACTATGACCAAAGGAAAATATCTTGAATTTTCAGCAGATTACCATTGTGTGCAAAAATGTGCACCGAGTTGAACCAAGTTGCACACTTGGATCCGGTTCAGATCCTTTGAATGTCAAGTTCAAGATCTGGTAAAAAATAAGGGAGCCTCTGGACTCTTCTTGTCAACTCTGAATTCGATTCTGACACCTTTCTGACTTGTTTCTGATGACTATTACCGAGAAACGATGGAATGTTTGTAAACCCGAGATTTATACAGATGCTGATTGGTCGATCAATTGCGGTCCGCCTCCGGGCCGTGTGATTCCAGTTGAATGCGGCACAAAGATGTCCAAAAACAAGGTGGTTGTGGGTTTGATTTCACTCAATGACTTCTCTTCCATTAGTAAGTCACATTTTTTGTCTTCTTGGAAGCTGTATAGCTATTGTCATGATAAACTAGGAGCCTCCTTCATCGTGCCGGTGCTTAGGTCAGCGAGACAGAGGTGCGGATTTGATTCAGAGGCATATCCACTGATAATTTAAGGGTGCATAAATTTCGTAGGTAGTGTCTAGGAGGGGGGAAAACAGCTGGATTAGTAAAGGATAGACTAGCAGGTGCTGGGAGCTGGAGGCACAGACAGGTTGAGTTTCCAGTTGGAGAGAGGCCAAAATATGCTCAGAGCGCAATGTAAGACTGATAGATTCATAAAATATAGGTAGTGGAATATCGGAGGCACCGATCAATATCCGAGGCCATAAAGGCGGAGGTGGTTCATGCCGAACATTTTGAGTTGCCCCCAACTAGAAGACACATGCTCGTCATGCCGTGGAAGTTGGAACATGTGTGGAAAAAGAGGCAAATTTAGAGTCAATCGGAGGCACCTAACTCTCCTCTGATCCCATTATAAAGGCAGAGGGGATCGTGCGAACGGTCTTGAAAAGACCGTACCCCCAATATACATGCTTATCATGCCGAGGGAAGTCAGAAGGTACCGAGAAAGAGGCATGCCGGATTTAGTCAGAGGCACTTGCCTCACATCTGGTACCGTAGAACGAAGGCCCAGGGGGTGTGGTGCATTTGGAAATCAGTACAAAGTCATGGTACCAAAGTGATGTTCTGCAGAACAGGAGAATTCATGGCAATAGAGTGAGATTCTTAAGAATTGGAGGCACCAATATCCCTATAAACCGCCATATATAGGCAGAGGTAGGCTGTGGTGGGAGTTTGTACCCAACCTGAATACCGACGACATACTCACCTTATCATATAAGTCTGGAATGCGGTGCACAGGGGCAGGTAGAACATTTCTGGAGGCGCCGACATCAGATTTGATTGGCGAGTTCGAACGGAGAGCAGGTGCGGGAAGGCTCAGAAACCCAAAATCATGCAGTAGAGGCGGAAGTTCAGTTGGAGGTCAGTGAGGGAGAGGGCAGAGGTAAGGAGAGGCTCCTAGAGCACCGACAAGCGGCTCGTGCCACCGGAAAAGGCAGGTGACATCATAGAAGCGCCCCGCCTCCGCGGCGGAAGCGGGCCTGTTAGGCCATTTGCTGTCATACAAACTAAATGGCCTAAGAGGGGTATTACGTAAGAGAACCGGCGGTCCCTGAGGTGATATACGTCAAGAGTTGCCGGAAGGATTACGTGGCTTCACGGCTGGATCGTTGCGCCGTCACAAGCAACTGCGGTCTGCTGCATCATGTCAAAGAAAGACTGCATGGAGGTCAGCTGTTCCAGCGCAAATGAAAAGTGCAAGGTGAGAAGCATAGGCAGTGGAGCACAGAAGGGGTTAATGGAAGGGCAAGAGCAGAGAACAGACAAAAGGAGAAAGGTCACATGGGGAAATAGCACAGCCGAACGAGCAAAATCTTAAAGAACGGTTGATTGATTGATTGATAAACCCGCAGTGACAGAACAGAGAAGCCCCATGATCGGGCAAATGGAGAAATAGGAATGATAACAGGAGAGGCAGCGGAATGGAGATAGTAAAGAACCGTTAATCTCCCGGGGAGACTGCAGGCTTGATCACGCTGCGCCGTAGGCCACAGCCGCTGCGATGTTCTGTCAAGGAGGACTGCGCGCCGGTCAGCTGTTGAGCCATATGGGGCTTTCACGCGTAAAATCAAAGTGCGTAGAGTGGATTTGACGCCAGGAAGGGAGGACGAGGAGAGAGCAAAAAGAAAGGGGATAGTCTAGATGGGGATGTGCACAAAGAGATACAAAGAATCACCGAGGTAATTAACCGTTCTTTAACGAAATGGCTCCTCGGCTGTGCTCTTTCCCCATATATCCACGCTCTTTCTCTCTTCCTCTGCTCTTCGTCTCTGCTTAGCTCCATCTGTCCTCAATTTCCCATGCTTTTATCACTGCCCCATTGACCTTTGTTGCTCCATCTGGCCAAGTCACCGTTGTATTTCCATCCCCACCGTGTTCCTGGACCCCATTAGGTCCGTTCCATTTCCCCATTTCTTCAACGGTTCACTGCCCGAACTGTGCCGCAGTATGTACAGTCCGAATTCACTCAGCAGACCAGCCCGCAGTTCCCTTTTGGCAGGTTTTGGAAAGTCGCAGTTCATCGCAGCAACTGCTGCCTGGGCCACAGCTCATTAACCTATCCCCTTCCGCCCGGCTCTCTCCTAGCCCTCACTCCCCAACGTCAAATGACCACTACGCAGTCTGAACCAAAACCGTCTGCCTTGGCCCGACTTCCAGTGAACCTAAACTGTGATGAAAATTAATTTTCATAGCCCCAGGCGAATGAAAAATTGACCTGCCCGCAGTTTTCCCTCGACAGATCGCAGTTGCTGCTGCTTACGGTGCAACCGATTCCATTGCCATCAGGCAGGACGGCCACGCAATCCTCCCGAGGAGTCTTGATATATAAAAAGGCAGCATTCCTTTCGCTCCAACCGGTAATCTTCTCTCCGGTTCCATCCTCCTCAACTTACTGTGTTTGCAACATTATTTTCGGATTGATTCCAGCCCCGATCCCTCAACCCTTCTATCTGCTGCTGGCTACTGTCTCAATTCTACTAATTCTGGGATATTTCTATGCTGGCGCCGCCGCAATCACGTCTCCTCCCGCTTTCGCATGGATCCTATTGCTCTAGCATGGACTGAGAAGATGTCAATTAACCGTTCTTTAACGATTGCTTTCGCGATTCTTTCTGTTTTTTTGGTCTCATCCCCATCTGGTTTAACCCCTCCTGTTCTTCTCCATTTTTGCGCCGCATTTCAACACTCAAAGAACCCACGAATAGCTGCGCCGCAATGCCTACAGCATTCGTATATATCGTTGAATCCCATTCCTTCACCCACTTCGCCCTTCCTCGACATTGTTCCTGGGCCCGACCTGATTTTCAAATATTCTGTATGCTGGGGTACTGGGCTTCAACTCAAATCTTCTGCGCAATTTCTCGGACAAACACCGGTCTAATCAATACCATCCCTCAATATCATCTCCCAAACTATTCTGTGGATCTGCCAATATTGCTCTTCCTCAATTGTTCCTGTCCTGTGGCCGGGATCTTGGAGAATATCTATCTCATTGTTTGCGCTTCAAGCCGCTGGTTATTGTGCTCTCTTCCAGGCTGAGATCAATGTTGCTTGCCAACAGCACTGGCCAGCTAACTCCCTTTCAAAATGCTGAATGCAACACATTCTAACCCATGATCCTGTTGTATATCTTCTATATTCTGGCACATCCTGATGTTCATTATGGTAACTGAATAAATTTATCCCTTCATGTCCAAACAATACGGTGAAAGTCTCTTAAATTATTTCCATTCTCAAATGGTCTTTTCCGCCAACTACACGAACCATGTCAAGTGTAAAGTTGACAGCTCCCTTCATCTTGCGCTCTGGAATACCGGAGCGAAGCGGAGGGTTGTCTTGTCGTTAAAGAACGGTTAATAATGTGAATCGGATCAAAATCCGCTTGCTGCTGTATTCACAGCCCTCGACATCGTGACCCATTGGCAGTGCTATATTGCCGGGTCCATGTAACGGATGGGCCGGACCGACAGCACCCGTGCCCGAGATACTCGGAAAGAAGTGTTTATTTGCGGACAAGGTCGCTACTGCGCCCATGTCCGGTCTCCGCTAGATCTTTATCATATAAAGGGACTTACATTTGTAGATACAAGGTAGTAGAATACAAGAACATTAGAATACTATTTATTAGCTAGTGTGTAGGTAGTTCAGTAGTTTTCTGGAATCCAATACCTCACCCACTCGCTTCTGTGTGACTACTTGGCTTCTTGACGACTCTCGCGAGGTCCTTACCTCCAAATTATTGGCGGACCTCACAGTCCACGACGGTCGCCTCCTTCCCCAATACCACCACGAACTGTGGACTCGAACCACTGGCCACGGGCTCTACCTTATTGCTCATGCTACTGCTCCTCCTGGTCTACTACATCGGACAGGCCACATTCGCTGGCTCGCGTCCCATCGACAGCGACGACGCCTTCCCTCCCTCCATCGCAGCACGCGCTTCGAGGTCTTCCTGTCCCGATGCAGAGAATTGCAGGACGACTTGGAATATCGTATGGAGCTGCCTTGTCACAATCTTCTCGTGCACTTGGGTTGCAGTCCATCCGAATATCCCGAGGCCCGTCAGCACACGAGAAATGTCGCTGGTGCAGCGGTTGCGGCATTCCCTCTGGGAGTTTCTCTCCAACCGAATGTTATTGTTCGTAGTTGCTCTGCTTGTGCCAGAGTATATCTTAGCATGGGCCATAAGGCAACGTCTTAGGGCTCGAGAAATCGCCCAGGAACATAAAGGTGTGTGGATCTGTACTTTAACACTCTGGATTTGCATGGATGATGAGACGCACTTGCCTTTGTTCCTAGATTCGAATTGGACGGTTACTCACGGATTTTTCGTCATTATGGGAGGGTTTCATCTCTTCAAACCTCCTTCCCCTACCCCGGAGGAAACTGGGCGACTACTACAACAGGCCTCCATTGTTGATCCCCCCAGCCCGTCGATATCCGGGGATACATTCCGCCTACCTCCGCGTGAACCGATTCACGATCCACACGAAGACCATGAACCTCTCCGCATGCTTACAGAATATGATTTATTCCGGTCAGGCAATGACTACCAGTTCATCGTGCCCACCGAGGACGAAATAAAGGACCGATCCAAAAGCGATTGGCTGGCCAAGTCCATCGCTCTCATTCACACGACTTGGTTTTTGGTGCAATGCTTTGCACGAGGAAACCAACGTCTTGCGATCACCGAATTGGAGATCGTCACGGGTGCCTACGCGATGATGAATTTTACGATATACTTCTTCTGGTGGAAGAAACCCTTGAACATTGGGTGTCCTGTTCGAGTGATTGATAGGCAGGGCGAGCCCCCACAACAGACGCGAGTTAGGCGGCATCTGGGGGAGACGGCCTTGGAATATGCACTTCACGTCATAATAGGGAATCAGGACGACGAATTTGACTGGAGACGGATGCCATCGGCCTCCATGTTCTGGTCAGACTGCACGGACTTCAAGATCATTTCACGTGCCGATATCATTACTGTGCTGATTGGATTCCTTTTCAGCGCTATCCATTTCTTTGCGGCATCCACCTCATCGTCCCTCTGGATTCTTTCCTGTATAGTCATGATAATTGTTCCGATTTTTATTTCGATTTTTGGCTGGTCTACATTGAACGAACACAGCAAACTCCGGAGCCGCGCGTCTGCATTGGCGAATGGGGTAGAGAGTGGGGGACACTGGCGCACCTTTGCCTCGGTGGAAATAGTTCCGTTGGCAATGTGGTTCGTATTCATCGGTGCATTTTTCTATATTTTTGCGCGGGTCATCACATTGACACTGGCATTTACGACCCTGAGGTCACTTCCGGCTGCTGCCTATGAGACTGTCCAGTGGACAACACTTATTCCACATGTATAGTGTATCTAGCTATACATACATCTTATGGTGGTCAAAGTGCACTTTTATTAAAGTAGGATAAAACCTTGTTTTCTGTGAAAAGATCAGTGTTTTTGTGCCGAGAAGTTGCGTGCAGACCGTCATTAGGCCATGAAATTGGAAGTTGAATCCCGTACTTCAACCGCCCGTATCCGAAAGCTTCAAAAATGTCCGGACATTGTGGGAGGTTGTCCGACAAAAAGAGATCCGAAGAAATTTGAGAACGAGTTTCCAAAACTTGTGCTCCGAGAAACTTTTGTTGCGTCTGCGAACTCAGCACTATGTGGGGTTCTTATGTATTGCATTGTTCTCGGGAGAACAACGCCATGATGCATCACTGACTGTCAACAGAACAGCGGCGTGATACATCACCGAGAAGAAAAACGATTTGGGTAATCCCCGCTGATCCCCCAAGCAGGCGCGCGCACGCTCGCTGGGTCACCTCCACCCGCCACCGCCCATCCCGCCCTGCCCCAAATGGCAATTTCCCCCCGGCGTTCCCCTGGCTATTCCACCGGTAGGATCATCAAAAATAGCAAGTACTCACAGGGTATCGACCTACACGCCCCCGCGAGGCGTTCTCACGTCTTAAACGGTCATACACTCACCCAGGATTTGGCAGGGACGAGCGATGTTTGTCACTGTTATTTGTTCGACCCTTCGGGATGCCCCTCCTATTTCGTTGCTTCCGCGACCCCTGCACGGCCTCCTGCCCGCCATCCCTCCTACATTACCAGCCTAATTACTCAACGTTCCCATTCCCACCACCACTCCCCACACCTTCCCGCTCATTCCGACACCCTGCCTTTCCCTGCCGCCGCCCCGCCCTTTTCCGCTTTTCCCGCCCCCGCTTCCAGGGGCCTCCCAGTACCAATTCGGCGCCATCCAGCGCCCTTTCTCTCCGGCAGCGAGCTTGTGACCTGCCTGAATGGAAGGCAAGGCTAGGTATGATTGCGTAGGCCCCGCTGTGCAAGGTACATCAAGTGCCCTCGAGAGTACTTGTCCCGTGCCCTCGACATTTCTGCTTGTCCCTTTCTTGTCCCGTCCTCATCAACACCTTTCTCCAAGCTCGCTCGTCGTCTCCCGTTCACCACCTACTCCGCCTTTCCCGCCGCCCGCCCGCCTTTCCCGCCGCCCGCCTGCCTTTTCCCACCCCCCGCTTCCAGCTCTGCCCCTCCCCATCTCATATCCAGTACATCTGGTGGGTACTAACTCTTTTTCTGCCTTCAATATCGTGTCACAAAAACCCCGGCCTTCACCGAACTTCAATTCGAACAAAGTCTGAAGTCCGTACCAAAAAATCTAACACACCCTGTACCAATCCTAGCCTACCTTTACCTCCCAACCCCAATGTGTTGGATGGTCTAGTGGTATCTCCCTTTGTATAAGATATGCGACATCCAGATCCATCGAGTCACGTGTACGTGACTGATGGGTGACAGTAATGTGGGAAAGCGCGAAATCTCGGAGACAAAAAAACAAATTTGTATTTTTCAGTACTTTAGACAGCCCAGACCAAAAGTAAAAAAAATCCCAACCAATCCACCTATCTTCTACTCTTCCGCTACCTCAGGTCTTCCTGAAATCGAGGAGGAAGAGCTCTGTGGCCCCTATATTTTTTGTTCAGAGTCCAAGTCCAAGTTATTGAGAGAATCTGGATCAGGGTTCTCTTGGTTGTCACTGTGAATAGAAGACCCGTTGGGAGAGGCATTTCTGGAACGTTTGCTAGGCTGATCTTGATCGCTCTGCTGGACTGTGTCACCCTTGTGCTATAAATTATATATACAGTTGAATTTGCATCAATTAAAATACTAAACACTCACTTTGAGAGCAAAAGTCCCAAGATTCTGGGCCTTTGAGTGGCCTCTTTTTGTTGGCATATGTGAAGTAGTGCTCAAGGATAACACGTGTTTAAGGCGAGGCAGAAACGAGGCTAACATAGTCACGTGGAGCGTGGGAACTTCCTTTTTGGGCAGCGCAAAATATTCGGTGCCGAAACTAATCTGTATCTGAGATGACTTCTTCATGTGATCTGAGTACTTTTTCCCAAAAGGGTAATAAACTCTTTTTTGGAGGTACTTATTGAAAATCTGAGACCGCAGAATTGTTCCCCTTGTTAAACTGCACATATCTGTGGTTTTAGTTTTCTTTGCCCCATGGTTGCAATCAACTAGTTCAGCTTACAGTCCGTGTCACGCCATCAGATCACGTGACTCGATGGATCTGGATGTCGCATATCTTATCAGTTTATCTAAAGTGTTGTATGTTCGAACCCTGGTGTGATTTACTTTTTTTGCACTTAACACCGACCTTTCAGTCTCAAACCACCAAGTCACTTTTTTTTCGAAACAAATCCATCAATGCTTCGCAATTCACTGAAGTGTTCAATTTCCATTCGTTTTCCAAGTCCTTTTTGCAGCGCGAACAAGATCATTGATTGCACTCCATGACACATGCGACTACTGACAACTACTGACAACACAAAGAACTCACGACACGGAAGACAGGGAAAGAGCCACCGTTGAGGGTGACCGAAGACAATGAGGCACCCGGTTGAGCCAGCCCAGCCCCAGACGCATGACACGTACCTCCCCACCTAAACTAACGGCAGCCTTTTCTGTGGGAAGTGAGTATAGCACAAAATATCAAACCCGAAAACACTTACTTGCGCTTGGCGGCAGCTGGCGCATCCGCCTTGCGTTTCCCTGTCTTCAAGCTTGCCAACAGAGCTGTGTCCGTCTCCGCCTGTCTTGCGTTGGGGTCGGCGAGGGGGACGGCAAGCTGGCTCCCTCCCATGTCCCCCCAATTTTTGGTCACCTCGCGCACGATAGGGCTCCCATCGGGATTGCGCGCAGGCACCCGTGAGCGCTGGGGACGGGTGACGACCACCAGGTCAGCACCTCCCGCAGGATGGCGGTGGCGCACGCGCACGGCCTCCGCCTCTGCAGCCTTCTTCTCCAGATCCTTGGAGAGCCGCAGCTGCTCCGTCCTATCGCGACACAGGCGCTGCTCCTCCCCACGAACACGAGCCGATTCGGCCGCCGCAGCTGCCCCGGTCAGTGACGCAGGCGTTCCTGGCAACGACGACGGCGGCGGCGGCGGCACCTGCACCTCTTCCTCCTCTCCCCCCTCCCCCTCCTCCTCCTCTACCACTGCGCCCCCATTCTTGCGAGGCCTTCCCCGACGGCGGCCACCAGCCTTCTTCTTCGCCGGAGCCTTCTTAGGCGCAACTTTCTTCACAGGCGCCAGAGGGTGGCCGCGGGGTACGTTTGCCCGTGGTCGCAACTCAGGGAACTCAGGCGCCTTGGGAGAAGAGAGTGGATCCTCGCGGAGAGTCGAGGAAGCAGCGTTGGTGGTGGGCGCAGGATCACCTGTACGTGCCCGCTCGCGCTGGTGGGCATTCCAGACGGCGAGAGCAGCAGCCGAGTGAGGCGGGCCCTCAGCTGGGGTCGTTGGAGTCGGAGTGGGCTCGAGGGGAGTGGCAGCGAGTGTCGTGAGGGTAGCTGATGCAGCGAGCGCAGGTGATGTGGGTGTCGTTACGGTAGCTGATGCGCCGGTGGCCGATGTCACGCGGAGTGTTGCCGAGCACGCAGCGGAGGCAGGAACAGAGCCAGAGTCCGGTGCAGAGAAGCTGGTAAAATCCGCCGTACCATGCGGCGCACGGCCAGGACCACCCCCAATGTCGCGGTCGACCGTGAAAGGGGCACCGAGATGCATCGGGTGCAGCACAGGGCGAGCACGTACAACATCCTCCTTGCCCTGAGTCGAGGGCAGCGATAGGCCGTTCCAGGGCGACGCCGCCTCGGTATCCTCCGCGGGGGGCACAATGCTGTCCCAGCCGTCAGCCGGCCCCAACACCCACGCTGCATCCTCCTGCTCCGTGGTGACACCATTGATCCCATTGAGATTGGTAACAATGTCTTGAATGGTGAGATCGAAGTCGTCGGGGATTGGGAACACGGCATCCGTCGCCGGCACAGACAGTGCCGGTGTGGGAACTGGACGAGCACGGCGCCGGCCAGGGGAAACAGCAGCAGAAACAGCTGCAGCAAGCTTCTTGCGACACACGCGCTTGGGCTTGACTTTGGACGGTGCACTCGCAGGCGAAGCTTCCTCTCCTTCGTCGTTGCTCTCGTTGTCGAGGTCGCTGTCGAACTGGATGAGTCCCCCGGGGACGGTGGCAGCCTCTGGCTCTGAGACGATTCCCCGCGCGTCACAGACATCGTGTGCTGGCAAGAAAGAATTGGTAAGTGGTTTATTTGTTGACAGAATGTACTTACGGAATGCGTGTTTGAGGAATTTGCCGAATTTGCCCTCCACCTCTCCGAAGTTGGAATGGGAGGCCGCGAAGTCAGCGCCGTTGGGAGTAGTTCCGAAACAGAATCTGTCAAGAGTCAAGAGAGGAAATCAGTCAGATCCAGATCCAGACAGTAAAGCACCCACAACTTACGTTTTGATAGAAATTGTTCCATCACGATTCGGCATCGGTCCTCCCGCCATGAACAACCCCATCCACCCAGTCTCCTCCTCGATGGCCCCGGTGACTTTCGACCACCCATTGTTGTACCTACATTTAAATGTACCCAGCCGTGGCAGGGGGGTACATTTAAATGTAGGTACCTGCTGGCCGGCCAGCCAACGACTGCAATATAGATATGTACACTCAGTATATGTATTTGGGCTGTATATTCCATACATTCTATTATAATACCATATAATACCGTCACAATACTGTATATTCTGCCATCCATTGTCACGTTGTGTTACATGTTACACAAATGGCCCGACCACCGTATTTGCTTTTGTTACCCATCGCTGCCCAAGCCTCTTTGCTGACATATAGGGGCTTACTCCTCCTCCCCCTCTAGCAGCGCCTCCTCGTCCTCAGGCTCCAGCTCATCGCCCAGCTCCAGCTCTATCATCACCTCTCCAGCCCCAGCGACGCTATTTCCAGCCAGATATTCATTCGCCCTCACCAGAATGCCGGCCCACTTCTTCTCCAGCAGCTTGCAGGTATCCCGCTCACGCTCCGCCTTCTCAGCCGCATACGCTTGCGGACCCTCAGTAATCTCGGGGGTGCTGTTCGGCAGCTCCACGCCTGCCAGTAGATCCCATTCGCTCGCTGCGGTACGCCCATACGCGATTGTGCGCTGCATTTCCTCGCGCAGCAAACGAATCTCTTCCTCAAAACGACGCGACCTTGCATACGCTCGGCACCACTCCACACATAGCGCTGATAATATCCCATTAGTGTCATGCAAGGGAAGAGAATCAGGATGCACATACCTTCATGCAGCTTTGGGTCGTCCTCGTCCATGGTCGCCCCCACAGTATACCAGATCCAGGAGAGCGTGTGGGAGCCCTCTCCTACGGCCAGCCCCTCTGCGACCGTTATACCCGCTGGTGTCCCCAGCGCACGCGCCAAGTTGTCCAGCTGCTCCCCCGTTGCTGCCTCCTCAGCCGTTATTGCCCGCTCATTCAGCGCGCGCACATCTTCGTCCTTCAAAACCCTCAGCGCCTCCTCCCATACTCCATGGCCCCGCAACACCAACAGAGCCGCCCGTGCGTATCGATAGTGAATCTTCCCCAGATGAATTTTGATGTTAATCTGGCGCAGGATGCCTTGCCCCCGTGTCAAGGCGCCCTGACCCGTGTAGTTTTGGATACGAAACCGGTTCGTCATCGTCCTCGAGCGCAATCCCTGCCGCACGACTTCCAGCGCCTCCCTAGCCTCCCCCTCCCTCATGCGCGCCTCCACCTCCGGCAAACCCACAGCGCACGCCTTCCGTCGATTTCCCGGATCCCCCAGCTCTGACGGCATGAACAAGCGAGTGGTTTCCGGCGTCTGCTCCCCGTTGCCATCTAACACCTGCCTCTCGTGATCCGACAGGAAGCTGCGCAGAGCGGGCATGTACACCAGCTGCAGCTGACGGAATTGGTGGATTTTCTTGAGCAATGCCGTTCGTCTCTTCACGAACGCTAGGTTCTGGGTCACCGACGGGTTCTTCAATGCCTTTATGTCAATCTCCAGGCGCCGCCTATGGTTTCCGTTAGCCCGTACCCTCCAGACCTTTGTAAAAACATACTGTACGTCCTCGAGATTGAGCCCCATCATAATGAATGTACTCGGAGTGCTCTCCTGCTCCACCTCGACCCCATCCTCGGTTAAAATCAATTCCTCCTTCGCTATTTTGACCTGAATTTCGCGGAGTGTCATTCCTACATCACCTGTCAGCGCCCGCGCATCTGCGCCGCGGAGCAGGAACACGTACCCGTCTCCTTGTAGTCAAACGGCGACTCATTGGGATCGGCGTGCTGCTGCTCCTCCCATCTCTGCACCCACGCTCGCCACTCCACCACCTCCTCCGACCTTGTGCTCTCCAGCCCCTCCGTAAAGGCATGCAGTGCGATCTTGTGCTTCGTGCCCTCCTTAATATTCTCCACGAGACGTTTCGGCAGGACCCGGTCTACAAAACAGCAGAACTCCGTTAGAACTCGGCCTGGCCCGTCCAAATGAGGAAGCTTACGCATGGCCAGCTGGCGATCATAATTATGGAAGCCGAAAATGTCCTCCAGAGTAGCATGGCGCACTCCCGGCCCCATCAACTTAGTCGATGCCGCCGCCCCATTAGAGAACGACCAGTTCAGCTCCACCCCTTCGCCGTGGGTTCTTCCCGCTCCAAACATATAATGGAAGGAGAAGGGGGAGTGGCAGAATGGCCTGTGCGGGGGGAGATGGAAGTTCGGGACCTTCCACCACACGTTATCCTTCGAAATCTTTAGCTGCATGTGCTCTGGGAATTTCTGCATACGCTCCCAGAATGCTTTGCCATATTGGCACGCAATGTCGTAGGATACGCAGATATACCACATTGCGAACGTCACCAGCGCAGATAAGAGTAAGAAGTCTGGGTTGCTGTATCTGGGAAGCACGTCAAAAAACATGTAGCATTCACCCACTCCCTACCCGCGTACCTTTCTCCCACCTGTAAATCGCCCATCCCATTCGCTCGCCACATATTATGGTGCGCGCAAGTTACCCCCGCAATTCCCGTAGTACGAAGTCCCTTCACGCGCTTCATGTTCGCTAAGAACATCGCCTGAAACCCAGAGCAAGAGGAAATCTCCTGCTCACTCACATGCTTCGCGATGTGGCTCTTATATCCGTCCTCGCCCTCCCGCTTCGCAAAATATCCGAACCCGTCCCCCAAAATTGGGTCGACCTCCTCTGACGACACGGCCCGATTATTCAGACGAAAATTCGCGTCTTGCTATAGGAACAAACAATACAAAAACCTGTAAGCACATAATAAGATGCCGCAGTCCAGACTGACAGACGGAAACGCACCGGTAGAATGGAGGAATATTCTCCCAGTCATCCGGCAGATTCCACCCTGGATGCGGACACGCGCGACATGGCAATGCCAGCGAGCCTTGTGGAGTCGCGCGCCACCCTTCCGTCGCATGCCCCCGCCTGCCACGCTTCAACTGCTTGACCAGTCGCCATTGTCTTACGATGTGCACGAATGGCTTGTGTCGATCCTGCAACACAATCATGTCAGCGCGACTGGAAAAACAAATATCAAATCACTCACCGGAGGCTTATCCAGGCCGTCGTGGTTTGTCGTCATCTCAAGTCCGCGTAGAAAGTCGTACGCAGAGAGCTTTCCAAGGTAATTGAGGATTTGGAAAAGCTTTAACACTGCAAATGTAGCGCAAGTGTTGGGCGCCCGGACCGTTGCCGGCCACCACGAAGCTCTGAGCGCTTGAATGTTCCAGTCCACCTTCAGCTCGCAGCCGCAGAAGTCGACCACCAGTTCGTGGACGCCGGTTATATCGTATAGCACAAAATTGTGCTGCGCGGGCTTCCTCATATGGCAGACAACGCCAGGCGGATGGTTAAGCTGCACGCGTAGCCCTAACTTGCGGAGCAGTTGTCGGTCGCGCTTAAAACACCCTCCATCCCATTTCTACGGAAGTTAATTTCTGTATTCCCCTCTGAGTAAGAGAACACACCTCAATAAAGTGCGTTGGGTGCTGCGCGTGTGTTGCCACAATGCAAGTCGCACAACGCATTACCTCCCCGAAGCACACCCCATCGCAACAGCGGTACTCGGCTATCCCCGTGCACCGGCAATTGGGGCAAGTGTGCCCAGGATCCACGCATTTAACCCCCGCGCACCGTGCGTAAACTCTCGCCGACCCCCGACCCTCCTTTCGCAAAGCTTCTTCAACGTACTTGTCGACACTCTCTGCGCCTCAAGTTTGCAAGGGGCGATCCAGGCACCAGTTTAGCGTTTTCGATAATTTAGCACCAAGCAATTCACCGAATTTAAATTCCTTGCCGGTCCCACAACGACTGTGATTCCATCGTTCGTGTCTTCTTCTCGCTCAGGGCCCAGAGAAACACCGCCAAGATCCCAACTAAAGTCGTCGAGTGCCGCGCGGGCAGCCTGGGTTGCCGGATCCTCCTCGTAGTTGACTTCAGTCGCTGCAGTCGAAGTATTCGGGACCTCCGTCCCAACGACTGTGCAACGCGTCCTGACACGAAGCTTGTCTACAGAAGAGGTACTGATTGAATTTACAGCACGCGCGCCCACAAGCATCTTGGCCCCGTCTTTTCTTTTGTGAGACCCGGACATCCCGAAGTGCGGAGGCGCGACCAAACGCCATCAGCAACTTGACAAGTTCTTTTGGCGGCGCTTTTCGCACCTTTTTGTTCTTTTGTCTTTTGGAGCCTCTTTTTTGACTTCTTTTCTCAGCGGCAAAATCACTTTCGACTCTTTTGAGTCTTTTCGAGTCACTTCTCTAGGAACTGCCAAAAGTCTTTTCTTGTAGGTGCAAAATCTTTTAAAAGTGAATTTCGTGGCGGGTAATCAAGGTTGGCTTCGAGATCTTCTTTGAATGTAAGTGGTATTTGCACGAAGATATTAAGTAGTAAGTAATGGTATTTAGGATGCAATCTCATGTGAGTGGTGATCCGCGTACACTGTGGACTTATCCTAGGTCGGTGATCAGGCTAGTGTTGGTTGATGGTAACCTACGTAGGTTGAAGGTATTTTTCGTATCCTGCTGTAGTTTACTAGATATTGTAGGTTGATTGCAACTACCAGCCTAGGGCAAGTGCGCAGGGTGAGAGCAGCCTGCGATAGGTTGTTCTGAAGTTGTTTTCGGTAGGTTCGCCGAAACGTCGGCAAAAGTTCCCAGTCCGGCCATCAGCACGTGGATGGTCCGTGCGTGTGTTGATCTTTAGCTTTCGAAGATCTCACGCGTCGACGTCTCTCTTCCCCACCGCAGTCTTCAGGCCCCTGCCCTTGCCCTTCAAGCCTTCAAGCTTCAAGCTCCCTCAAGCTTCAAGCCTGTCTCTCCTTCAAGTCCCCCCCCAAGCTGTCCGTCAAGTCGAGCTCAGGTTTCCCTCAAGCTATCCTCAAGCCGTCTTCAAACCGGCCTCAAGCCGCCCTCAAATCACCTTCAATTCATGTTAAAGAGCAAGTCCTCGGTGATCCCACTGCACCAGCATCCTGGCCGTTGACTCGGGTAGGCGGCAAACGACACATCTAGGCAGCAGAATCCGGTATCGCGGTGAGTGCCCAAGTATGGGCGAGGTACGCCTGCTCACCACTTTTCTTTCATTGATCACAGCTCACTTGTTCGACGATAAGGAGTGGATCTCACGTTGATGTCGGCGCAAGACGGGTACGCCCTTCTCTTACTTCCATAACGTCCTTCGATACCACCTCACACTGCTTTCGAAGATATGTGAATGTGGAGCGCGATGAGAGCAGTGAGCTGCTACGCCACTCGGAGAGTCTTCTGGCCGTGACGAAGCCGCGGAAACCGCAGCCATCGACGTCGATGCCGAGCCCATCGAGGAGGACTTTGATTTGGTGGACGATGATTCCGATGCTTAGGCTGGGTGGGTACAATCCTTTTTTTAGACAATTCCTGATGCTCACGGGCCATTTAGTATCTCAGCACGCGTTCATTGTTACCGTACACATATGGATGTCGCCCTGTCCCTTATGCCCGTACTACGTCCATTGTATGCCCCATGCCACCAAATATATATGGCTAATATGTGTATTTGTGCGAGAATTTACTATCCAAATGTCCTTTTGTGTGTGCTTTTATCCGCCCTTTCCACGATACTTTTCGCGTCTTTTACATCTTTTTGTTCTTTTTAAAGCAAACGGACTGAGGCAAGAAAAGGACAAAGTTCTTTTTCTTCTTTTTGTCCTTTGGTCGCTTTTTGTTCTTTTAAAAGACGAAAAAGACGCGAAAAGGAAATCTGTCAAGTTGCTGATGGCGTAGTGACGCGAGCTGGAACACTGGACCGTTAAGTCAGCAACTCAACAAAGATACCTCAGATCTTGGCGCCGACACATTTCGCCGTTGGGAGTCCATAGGGGATGCGGAGCAGATGGCGCGCCTAGGTCCATGTGGATCAATTTGCTTGTTGGCGATCGAAAGGCTTGGCTGCGTCAAAATCAATTTAACCGGCTTGGGCTTTTTCTCCTCCTTCTTTCGCTCGAGCTTACCAGGACTCTACAAGGACAAAAAACCATGAAAGAAAAGACAACTTACCACACACCCAGCGGCCTGGGATGCTGACCACCACCCACTTTCACCCACTCCTGACGTATCCTGCCACTCCCGTCATTTTGTTCGACATCGAAGCTCCGGCCGATCAGTCCGCGACTGATCGGATCTCTGACTCTCCCTTTGGCTGTGCTGTACCTCCGCCCCCGGCCAACGCCAACACCTACTCCAGCGGATTCCCTCCCAAGACTCGATAGCATCTCGGAGACTAGCCCACCTAGTCCACTTCAAGGAAACCGGCGAAGTTCACCAGTAACGAGCCTTGGACACTAGACGTTCAGGAGGCGGGTATCTCATTTACCCGCCTCCCTTTTTTATGACTCGTGTAAACAGGGGGACAGGGGCATCGTATAACGAAAAATGGTGATCGTCAAACTCGATCAAGATCCGGTCCCCAAAATAGCCGTCTGGTCCACACGATAGCCGTCCGGTCACCTTTTCCTCCTGCACATCCCAGATTGCATCCTTTCATCAGCCTTTGTATATACGACTCCTCTGGCATCCCTGCTCCACCAGAAAAATGTTTCTTTCATGTTTTGAGGGTTACTTCTTTGTTTATTCTAGCAAACTTATTGATGGGAAGCATTGTTGCAATATCATGTACGATCCAAATCTGACCAACCCAGAAGCCCGAATCATATTGTTCAATAGTAATAGACCCAAATTAATGACTTGAATCACTGTTGTCCTATGAATCCTGTGACTCAAGTCAAGTCCATACACATTGGGCCAGGATTGTAAACGAAAACGAAATGGTTGGAGCCTTACTTGGTAGGGTGTGCCCTACAGTTCTGCTAACTGATTCTTTCTTTCCTCTTTTTCTAGCAAAACTCATCGTGGACGCTGATGCTCGCTGAGCCCGGAATTACCCGATTCGGCCCCAAGCCGATCACTACGTGCCAAACAGGACCAGATACGTTTCTTCCACGCGCATTCCTTCGCGCCCTTGCGTCCCCGCGACATCTACTGTGCCTGTGCCTTGTTACTGGTGTTGCTTGCATTTACACGGCATTATTATTTTATCTCCGATTCCCTTGCTCCTTTCTCCTTAATTTGTGTTCGTTCTTTTTAGCTACGCTAAGTATAGTTTTGCTTTCGCCCGATCTCGCATGTCGCCGTCTTGAGTCCTTTGTCGCCATTTCAATGCTCTCCCAAGCTCTCGTATTTCATCAGCGCTTGTCCGCAAAATAAAATCCGCTAGCTGGACCCAAGGCTGGATCGCACAGACTGCGCTACGATCCCACTCGATTGGCGAGAATAAAACCCAGAGGTACTCACATGTCTCTGGCTCAACCAGGTTGTGTCTTCCAAATTTGCAGTAGCAAACCGGAGCGGCGAAAGCTCGTGCGGTGCTCATCGATTGGACTCCTCGGAGCTTGCACTGGCTTGGGCCGGAGCAACTCTCTGTACCCGGAGCTACAGTCGCTTCGCCTTCTTACTGCCTTGCAAGTTACGCGGGAATTGATTGGACAATCAGAATTCCTTTGGAAGACAGACTCCGACGAAGACTCAAGGCGACGAAGACTTAAGGTGACACGGAATCACATGTTTGTCTTCCTTAAACTCGCTGTTCAGCCTGTGGCGGTATATAATATAACCTCCCTCCCCGACCCGCCCCCCCCCCCCCCTCTCCACCCCCGAAATCTCACCTTGCTATCCGTTTCCTCGATCCAAGTTCGGGCGAAGCCCTCGGCGGCGCGAAAATCATCCGCGCTGGGAACTCGCCAATTCCCGGCCCTATGCCCAACATTCGGTGCTCTATCATAGACGCGTGAAATCGGCCACATTCATGCCGCCCGACGAATACGGCAAAAAATTTGGCCAATTGGCCGCAACTCGGTCGATAGACTGTAGAGGAGTCCAGTCGTGTCTCGGGTGGCAATGCGAGGTTCACAATGGATCAACGCAACGATCATCCTGGCCTGCGGCGAGTACGGTGGATTCGCAAAGACCGTGGGCACAATTCGCCTTTTAAAGCGAGCTCTTCAAAGGCCTCGAAGAGCGTAAAATCGCCTCGAACACCTTTCTCTGCGGCTCAGTCGGCAACCGTGAAATGAATAGTATCTGCCAGCGATGAAAAATTCGTCATACTAACCCGCGGGTGCAGCACACCAGCATTTTCATGTATGCTCATCCGTCGGTTTTTTTTTTCACCAGAGTGTCCTTGGACGCACAGTGAGTCCGGGTACTCGATGCCATCATCGGGATTTTGTGGACTAAATAATATCGTCCGCGCTGCCTCTGAATCCACATACGAGAGTCTTCTGCCGAATGAGGCCGAGAAGTGATCTGGCACTGGACCAGAATGCAGCGGATTAGTATAAAGGATCCGCGGCCGCGCCGAGTGCTCGCTTCGAGTCCAAGTAGTGCATCATTTTTATTGTGAATATCTACGTGCAAAATCATCTAGCTGGTGCTGGAGATTTCTTCCACTAAGATTCTTGACTCGGGAGTAGTCTAACGAACCAACAATCATGATATCCGACAAGGCTTTGACCCTCGAAAGACCGACAAAAGTCAGGCCGACAGCAAATTCTTTTTTACCAAGGCCGAGTTTAATTTTGGGCAGGGTAAGACCTTGAGACTTGTGAACAGTCACTGCCCAGTATTTGTTGCACGTGACCACGATTGGTGGCAAGAGTGCGCCGAAGTCGCCCATAGTATGGCTCATAAAATGGTATATACCTGTAAAGCTACCCAGAGATATTAATTCAGAGTTCCGAGGCATATATAAACTGTTCCAACGCTTTCTGAGGTGTACAGTAGTCGGGTGGCAAATGGCCGGCGAGTACGCCAAACTTTCAGCTAGGGATCCAATTTTTTTACAGCTCACGGAGATATACTGTAGAGTTCATTTCGCAAAATCTCTAACGACTACATGAAGCTATGAGCAAGCTTGAAGCCATTCTTTACTTGCCATCAAAAACGTTCGCAGAATTTATCCTTGTTTAGTGCATGGCTCAGCCCTCCAGCCCCTCACGTGCATTAGTGGATAATTGCTCGCTTCGCTCGCAAACAACGCCAATCGCATAAATGTCTGCTTCTCGCCCCCACCTTCGCTTATCACTCGCACCATGCCCCCCATCGCCGGTAAGCCATACCCCAGCCCTCATTTCGCCTCACTCCGAGAGCGGCGCTCTCGCCTTACTCCGGCCTGGAGCGCCGCACTTTATTGACCTGTCCCCGCCTTACTCCGCCCCTGGAGCGGCTTGTGTGCCTGTTGCTGCCTTATCTATCTGAGCCTGGAAACCGGCTCCACTTTCCAAAATATAAACCTTTTTCGGCCTTATAGATCTGTCAAAATTCGAAAACCTGAAAACGACTGTTTTCACGGAATCTAGCGCTATCTATATATAAGCGGCAGCTCCGCTCCACGAAAACAAGCGCTTTCCGAAAGAACTGGTACGGCTTCACTCTCCCCAACAAGAACCAAAATCGCGTTATAGACACCTAAATGTTCAAAATTTCGAAAGACTGACCATTTTCACGGAGCGGGGCGCCGGGCCCGCACTTGATGTGCGGCCCCATTCCGTGCAAGCCAGTTTTTATATCCCACTGGTATAGAATCCACCCCAGCATAGCTAGTACATGGCACCTCTAGATCTTGTCAGAAAAAATATTTCACGACCTCAGAAAATTGCGCTGGGTTTGGTGAAATCGAGCACAACGCTGTGAACCAACTGCCCCCGAAAAAAACCATCTTGGCCGCCTGTGACTTCTTTTTTGAACACACACTCGAATATATCATCCCCCGTCCGAAGTGTCGGTGTCCAAAAGAGAGTTGTTTCCTTCTGCATTCGTTTGCGCTCCTTGTTCGTATGTCGACCCATTTCATTTCGTGTCTTCGAATTCGTCCATTTGGACATACACTAGTCATACCGCAGCGAGTACTAAGGCGGAGCCAAGAGGAATGGCCAATTTAGACTGGCAGCACAGACGACGAAGACAATGGAAAAGAAAAGCACGGTATGATTAACAACAACGTCCCTCTCCCTTTCTCCCGCTTGTGAGATCAATATTGCGATAGTCCGAAGGAGTGGTGCCCACACCGCCCATGCGCAGCACATACGGCGAGCGCATACTGGCGCCGAGCTGCACCGGAGCCTCCAGCGTCTTCGCACGAGAACGTCATCCTGCCTCAAACCCTCCATATTTCCGGCGTGCATCCGTCCCTCCCGCCTCGCTTCGCGAAGATCCCACCAGTCCACATATCCTCGATACACAGACGGAGATAAAAGCCTCAGGTGTGCCGGATGCATGCTCAAGACGCCTCAGAGATGAGGAGCCCATCAAAATGAAAATGGAGCACAGGATGGGGAAGTGGAGGAAACCTAGCACAAGCTTCGCTGATGGTGCGGAAGGGAGAAAGCCGCGAGGCGGAGGGGGTCGGCGCAGAGAATCGGTACGCAGCCTGCGACCGTGGGCAGCTCGTTACACTGGAGGACTAAACACGGATCTCGAATTTCGCACTTTGGGGGATATCCCCAAAAGGAAATCAAGCCTCCCGACCCATCCTTGACGAATGAGTGTAGGAACGTCCTATGGTCGGCAGGGAAAGAAGAGACTCGCGGTGGTCATTCCGCTGAATGGGGAGGATCGTGTTCGCGGAGAGCGGGACGCATTGGAGGCAATCAGAGAGAAGGCAGTGTGCAGACGTGGCTTGCTGCGAGAGTAGCATAGTCTCCGAGAGATTTACAGAGGACGGGCGCCGTCCGCGTAGCCGCGGCGGGTGGCGAGGGTGCCTCCTCGACCACCCCAGGAAGCTCCTGGGCTCGAGCTCGAGCGAGTACTAACAATTGCGTCAGTTAAGGGTCACAAACGAGGAGTGTGCAAGCATATGGACCTTCTATAGAGGAAGGAATGGATCAATTACCCGGGCGGCGACTCTCCACGCGCAGGGTGTCTCGCAATCGCATCATCCCACCCACTCGCAGACCGCCCGCGTCACAATCTGCGTCGTCCTCGTTCCATCTCTCCGCCCATCCTCTGTTCTCGTGTATTCCTTTCCGTCCACGGCACGTACACCCGCACCCGGACCCGCACATACACCCACCTCACCTCCGCCCTCTCCACCACTCCCCACTGTCGGAGTCAATCACCATGCGCGCGCAGTCCGTCATTGGCGCGCAAACATACATGATTCCTGTCGGCGCGGAAGTATGCCGCGCCGCGGAATGGGAGGTGGGACATGGGGCGGAAGGGCGGGCAGGAAGAGGAATGGCGTCGGGTCGCGCGGACGCCCGCCACCAAGGATGCAGATGCGCAGGTGCAGGAGGGTCGAGTGCAGCGGAGCGTCGAAGACCCAAGCGCAGTGCGTATACCGACACGGGGAAGGGTCCAGCGTGGAGAAGCCACGTCGCCGCGCAATACGCGCACCGCAGGGACAAGGCATACGGCAGTGTCGTCCCCTGCGGCGAAGGCGGAGACGCAGGCGAATGCATGGAGGTAGACCCGCCCCGCTTGCGACCTGGTCATGCGGGTATGCGGGCGTCCGGTCGTGCCCCCATCGAGACACGAAGATTAGGTTGGGGTGAGGTTGGAGCTCGCGTCAGGCCGTATCCACTATCGCCAGGCTGCTAATCGCGGCAGGCAGCGCAGTCCTACAGTCTGAGTGAGCGTGTGTGAAGTCCCATTCTCTGGCCAATCGGGGTCTACAGGCACGCCCCCGTCGCTCGCATATGCAGACGAAGTGGCAGACGAAGTGGCTGACAAGGGCGACGCGACAGCGGAGATGGAGATGGAGGCGGTCGGCGCGCGCGCGGACGTCGATGTGGGCGGTGGTGTCTACGCGGCGTAAGATGGTCAGCATCAACAAAAGGAAGATGGAGTCGAAGAAGGGGAGAAGACAGAGGTGCTGCTCAAAGTGGATCGCGCCGGCCGAGAACGGGGACGGGAAAGCGAGCAAGAAAGGCAAAGAGACAAACGTCTATGCACCTTCGAGTGCACCCGTCCCGCCCTGAGTCCCTTCCGCCACCGAACGAGAAACATAGACGAAACGAGGAAGCAGAAAAGAAAAGAGGGAAAGCAGACGGAAACGCACCCGATTCCCAAATCGTAATCGTTCCCGCGGCCACTGCTCGGAGAGCGTCATCCCCCGTCGTGCGGGTAGTGAGTGCTGTGCACTGGGGTGGCAGCGAGCGGGGAACTGGTCGCGTTCGTTACACGATGTTGTGCGAACGGTATGCGAGCGTCGATGCAAACGGAGCAGGCGATAAGACGCGGCGGTTTTACACTTGGTGAGCGAGCAACCACCATTGTCCTTACGATGCTGAGCACCTCGCGTCACGCTCTGCAAAGCAGCGACGCAGAGGGCTGGTGCGGGCATCTCTGCTCGAAGCCGTCCGATCTCCATGCAGCATCCAAGAGAACGGGATGAATCTCCACGCAGCATCCAAGGCAGAATTGGTGCTTGTGGTGAAGGCGTTACGTTGTGAAACGGTTATCGGTGCGAGAGAGCAGATCTTGACACGTTGACGAGGTGAAAGTTAAGACGAGGCAGTGCCCGGAAACGACCGGACCGCCTGGTCCGTTTCCTCCTTTCCACCATCATGTCGTTCGTCTCAAAGTCTGCAAGTGTCTGGCGTGCTAGTGGTCCGCTGCTGGCAATCCAACTTTCTGCTTTTTCTCATTTCCCCGCTTCTCCCTTCCATTTGACGGACGCCTCGATCGCATTTACTACATAGTTTTTTTGGGTCGTCATCTAGGAGTCTGCGTCGACTATTTCTGACCCGGTGACACCGCTCCTTCGATCTCGGTATGTATGGATTGTCTTGCAACTTGCCTTAGATTCTCGGTGAATATATGAATCTCACCTTGAATCCTGGATGCTCCTTCTGCGCACGCGATAAGTACTTGGTTCAACGAATCTCTGGGGAACCTCTTGAAAATTTGGGATCTATTTCTGGGTCGTGGTGGGGATAATCGTTTGCACCATTTGGGTCTTACATCTTCCCTCGATCTTCCCAGCCAAGTAGTTGTGCCTTCCAGCAACCTTCGATCTCTCTTTTTGGTGCCAACATTTAGACTTCCCTGCAGAAATGCTGCGGCATCCTGAACCTTCTCGGGATCTGCTTCACATCAACTGGGGCCTCAATCCTGTCTCACTCCCTCAAAGATTTGGAGATCTCTTCGTATTTCCCCAACAGAGCTCGAGATTTCTCGGTCAATCGGTTTCTCGGTCAATCGGTTTCCTTGGCCAGATATCGTTTGAGGTACTGACTCAATGCGTTCGTCGGCGGGACAATTCGATTTCATTATTCAAGCCTCCAGCTGCCACCGTTGTATACACAACGCTCTTTCGTTTCGGATTGAACTCAAGCCCAGTTCATCTGACGTCTTGCAGTTCTGAGTTCATCTGCGGCACCGTCTCGCTAATCCTCGAGCCTAAGGTCCGACTTCAGCAACAGAGGTTCTGGCTTCGTTTATTGGGGCGTATTTCTAGGTTCGTTCTGCTTTTAATTCAGCTAATGTACATCCATCTACATCCATTAAGCTCCCGGCTGAGCACGGAACCGTCCATCTCACCATTGATTCTGCCCTTGAAATCGCATTCATTCATCCAACGTCCGACCCGAGATAAGTTTCCCTCTTCAAATTCTAACACTTCCATTTTGGAGAGTGGCGCCACTTTACACGACGAGGTAAATAGCATCGTAACGTCCAAAATTCAAACGGTTTAATTAAAAGCCAAATACCCGGCCACATTTTTCCTTCTTGACCACATACGCCATGGTCTTTGAGCGTAAAAAGAGATCCACCGATAAAATAGGTGGGTAAAACTCTTGTCTGGGCGCGTATATCGTCTAAGCCTTGAACAGACACTTTCCTTGGGGCGCGCGTAAACTAGGAAAATAATGCGTCGTTTTGGGTAACAAATATCCTCGGTCCCTCAAATAGATGACGAACATCAAAGATATCGTTCTACAAGGAGTACTGTATCAAGGTACGCCCTTTTCTCATTCCATCGCGAGCTAGGATGCTGAATCAGAGAACCAGTGGAAACACAAGGGAGCGGCTGGTCAATCGCGACATTGATTCTCAATCCAGATGGGAGCGCATCTCGTTTTCTTTGATTGTGGGAAGCTCCTCGTTGACGCGTCCTGGGCGCATATGTTGCAGTCCCCCCTTGCGCCATCCGGAGGGCCTTCAACGAACACCTGCTGCCAACGATGCCGCAATTGCGCGAAGTCGAAGTCACAGGAATCGGCGCCGTCGAGCAGGATTCTGACTCGGAATATCACATCGAGAAAGACGAACGGATACAATTCGAAGACGAATACGCCCTCCGCATAGTAGGTCGAGGTGGGAAGCACTGGGCAGCGGAAAGCAAGCCAAAGTAAAACAGAATCGCTACAGAGGTACCGGCCCAACAGCATACCGAATGATTCATTCTTCCTCGATTTTGACAGTACTTCATTCTTCGGATGTAGCTCCCGTGTTATGTGCTAACTTGCGAGAGCAATGACTAGGAGGGGTGAGCAACCAGTGATTTACGGAGTAATGTGTCATTTCTCGAAAAACCTTGCAGTCTAGAGTGAAGCCATCGATCCTGCCCCGAGGCTGCTCCGATTCGACTGGGAGATTCGGATTTAAGAATGATCTATGACGTTCGAACTTGGCTCCTTGACGTGGGATTTCCCTAACGTCCAACATTTGACGCGAGTAATAAGCGAGCAATAAGGCTCTATGTAGCCCCACCGGTATCCATTGGGACTCATTTCCTATCCCCTGAGACTCACGCTGAACAGCCGTAGCTCGTCTTCGATGCAAAGTGCGGAGCAGGGAGGCGCAGAACTTCGCTATCTAGACCGCCGCGCTGAAGCTCGTGATGATCATCAGCGAGATCCTTCCCTGGCTTTTGCAACGTAGCTCATCGCACTTTCCTTCCGTGTCATTTAGCGACGACTCTCTGGATTCGGACTCTCGCACTACACCCGCGGCACAGCGACACATGAGACTAACAACCTGGCGAGTTCTAAACACCATAGTTCTTCTGGGGCTGGGCACAGCCAAGGCCGTAACGACATTTCAAGGACAGATAACTGCACCAACCAATTGCCAGAATTTCTTCAAGGGCCAGTGTAAGCAAGCACTATTTAAGTACTCGCACATGGAACTGTTTGGTGCCAGTTTCAATTCAGTTCTAGGGCTGTGAGCCGTAACCGTGAGCTACGGGTTCACGGGCCGGCGTACGGGTACGGGACCCGGCCGTGGGAGCCTTGAGCGAGCAGATCTACGGGTCGGGTACGGTACGGGTTTTCCCGTATGCGGGTTACCCGTACCCGGCCGTATACGGGTTTCACGGGTGCCTGGTAATAGGTCGTGAAGGCTCGCTTGCGTTCCTGGTAGTAGGTCGTGAAGGTTCGCTTGCGTTCCAGGCTGTTCTGGCAGAGTTTCACTTGGGTTTCACCCAATTGAACCAGGTTTCAGGACGCACTTTCTGATCGCATTGCCCACAGTTTCATGTGCGTCTCTACATCTCTTTTTCACTCCTCACTTACACATTGCCCAGTGCTTGATCCCGGGATCTCGTGCGAACGGTTGCAGGCTGACTTCAAAGATGATCCTGACTCCATGGAGGTGTTGGAGGACGCCAAAACGGGCTTGGAGATCGAGTATGACGTCGCATACGCGCCGGCCCTCTTGCCCTCGACATCTTCCTCTGCCGTACCAGAGTCGGATGGATCTCCTCAGAAAGTGGATTTTTTGGCCAGGTACAAACGTGCAAAAGCTTCTGAGCCGCTTCAACATGAGCTCGCTGAATATTTTCGAGTCACCGGTGTTGCTCAGCCCTATGAAGACGACACTGATGCGCTGCAGTGGTGGTACAGCCGTCGCAAACGATTCCCTAATCTCTATCGGCTTGCACGTAATGTTTTATGCATACCTGGTACGTGTTTTGAATCGAATCGTTGCCCGCCAAGCTGACATTCACCGGCGTGAATCTCACAGGTTCCGCAGTCGCCGTCGAGCGCGTATTCTCGGGTGATCGTGACACAATCGGCTTGCGTCGAGCAAGCTTGAAGGCCGAGACAATTCAGACGTTGATGTTTGTCAAGGCACGGTTACGTTGTGCCCGTGCCGCACTTGAACGCGAGGAGAAGATCATTTCTATTTAGATCACATAGTACTTATTCAAACAGCCATGTCGTCTCATAGATAAAAACTTAGTCCAGCGACGTGCTGGAAGTGCGATCATTTTTTGATGGCAGTCGAACCCGTAGCTCCGGCCGTAACCCGTGAAAGTACGGGACCCGGCCGTACGACCTTCAGGGTACTCGTGTTACGGGTCGGGTACGGGACGGGTAACCCGTAAATAACCCGACCCGGACCCGTTTACGGGTACGGGCCTACGGGTCACAGCCCTATTCAGTTCCACTCGACGCGCACTTTCTTTGGGATTCTTCTAAGACGATTCCTTGGCGCCTAGTCCGCATTCGGCCCCCGCAGTGAATCGTTTATCCATCAAAGGCGGTAAACGGAAATCCAGGTGAATGCAGATGACTCCGATGGGTGGAGGGTTTTTGTGACGGTCCCGCGCTGTTACTATTCGGGCTGTGACCTACACGTGATCTCCGTAACCTTTCCATGACGACGCCGTCGTTATCAGTAGAAGTTCACTCTTTGGGGTCTACAGAGGATTGTGCTGCCTGGAAACCTGAAGTTTCCGCGATTCTTCGTACTGCTGGTCTTCCTCTACCTTCCTGGTGCACTGCTGGACCATATCCGCTGTTGTCCGATGCAATCTTGCCACTCCTGTCGGAACTTTCTGAGCTGCCGTATTCCTTCTATGCAGACTCCTGCAATGCCACCCAACATCGTCTTGAAGACGTGAACCTTACGCTCTCAACTGTTTTAGATATACGATCTCTCATCGCACATTATGGTCCTTCACGCTCGGCCGTTCCTTTCGTCTCCAGTTTGATACGGGTACTGGCCCACATGTGCGCGAAAGAGGCCATTATAATGTATTTACTCTCTTAATAATCCGAGTCCGGCTAACGTTCCATTTACAGGACAGATGCGAAATTCGTGCGGCCGAGGACTATAACACCTCATCATGGGGAACTTGACGGAACCGCGACCTTGCTTGCATGCCATTCTGTGGAAAGTCCGGAACCAGATCCCGTAACAGCTATGCCTGAGGATGGCTCGGATTCCTCTTGCTCTCAGATCTACCCCATGAGCGTTGATAGCGAAAGCGACCTTTCCAGCTTGGGTGCCGCTTCCATCAACGTTCCTCTAGATGCCCACGTTCTTCCCGGACGTGGACGGCATCTCTGCGCTATCCTCCCGTTCCTCTGCGTAGCCGACGACGATAACATTGTCGACGTCATGTCTAGCGTTGCATGTCAACGCCATGTTTGGGGCATTCCGCAGCCCGCAGTCGGCTTCGCCCTCTCGAAATCAGGTACAATCGTCACTCTTGTCCTATCGTGGATGGATGCTGCCACGGTCGGTCTTTCAAAGAAGCTGTTGATGCCATTGTCTCACCGGCTTTTTAGCGCATTGTTCATGTCGCTTTCCCTTCCCTATTCAAAAACTCCAGCCATCAGAGGACTTTCGCCGGCAGGACCGTGTTTCCCGGTGGGTGCGTGAGGTCGCAATGTGGTAATCTCGGTTCCAGATGTTCGGGTGTGCTTCCGACGTGCCGAAGTCAGCGATAATCAAAAGATCAGAGTGATGGGGTAGGAAAATGATGAAAAAGACACGTCGGAGAGCGTTATAGGGTAGTCTTCCCCCAACAAATTTCATCAAAAAACAACCCCGGATCAATCAACTGTCAATCTATTATCCCCGCGTGTGCCTACTGTCTAAGACGCCCTATAACGGCGGGAACGAGACTAGCAATGTGGGCAAGTACTTCTTTCACATATGGTGACTGACTACTTTATCAGATCTTCGGGGAAATCACCATCCCTTCCTCCCACTCCCTCCTCGAGTCCGCCAACGAGAGCCTCCACTCGTTCATCCGGCACCTCTGACGAAGCGATGTCATTAACGTAATCTCCCTTCTGTTTCTATCCGCTCCTCGTGTTGACACACCGTGCGAAGGAGAAAAGACAAGACGCCCCAGTCCCTGACATACCCCAACGATCCGGGATTCATCGCACGATCCGCGGGCCGTGGCAGCAGTCGTGGTCCGAAGTCGTACCTCTCAAGTTCTACGTATGTCTCTTTTAGTCTGCTATCTCGTCAACGCTGAGTGCATCATGTCCCTATCAGTTTCGCGGCGCAGCCTGCCGAAGGACTGGGCGATGAAAAGGCCCAAATCTTGACTTGGATGTTCGAGAGGAAGGTGCAAAGAATTGCGCGGATCCCATTTCGGGTGAATGAAAGAATAGACAGGTTGTGCAAAGCCGCACAGAGCCGCATGCGGCTTTTGTGCATTGTGCAAAGCCGCGTGCGGCTCTGTGCAGCTTTTGTTTTCCCATCCATTATGTACACACGCCTTACATATAGTGCCTTGAATGCCATCAGCGTTGATTTTCGGATCAGGCAGCAGAAGGAAAGTGGAGCTAAGTGGAGTAAATGGCCATTTCGGCAGCGTCACTGCCATAGCCGCACAGGAACTGTGCCGGAAGCCGAATAATGACGTGAAAAATGACGCACATTACGTTGGGTAAGTGGTTCAATGTACTGTATACCACCCAATTGATCTGTATCTCTCCAAAATGAACCTAGTTTCCCTCACGAATCTGTTGGTTTGCTGTGCGGCTTTGCACAATGCACAAAAGCCGCATGCGGCTCTGTGCGGCTTTGCACAACCTGTCTAATAACCGAGGAGCAGAGGGAAATAAATGCAATGTTGGAGGTGTACGGCAAAATGTGCGACTTTCGCAGAGCGTCGTGGAAGCAGGTATGTATGTTGATCAGTGGTGTGCGCTTGTTCTCAGACTTGGGTCACAGAATCAGCCACCGCCTGTCGACAAGAGCTTGGCGCAGTCGAGAGATAGTCTCATTGCAGAACTACACCATGAAGATGAAGCACCGCTCCTGGCATCGGAACACCAGCGCCAGTTGTCCGGGCGTCTCTCATCTCTTCTGTCCGCGACGGCGGGCGCATCCCTTTTGGATTCCAAGCGTGCTGGATTAAACGTTTACGAGGCGGAATGCCGCCACACCTGGGACGCGCTTCAATACCACTTTTATGTTGCGACCGAAGAGGAGATCATCTCACCCTACGTGATGTAAGTTCCCATTCATTTGGTTGTTGAAATCGAAGTTCAATCCCCCTTCCTCTTTCAAGGCTAGAACACACTATCCATTTCGCTCGAAACGCTCTCGTAGACCAAATCGAGACCGAAACATTTCTGACAAGCTACGCAGAACAAGTGGATCGTACCGTCGACTTGTGCAGCGATGCGGCCAAAGAATCGTTGCGGCTGGCTCAATCTGTGTCAGAACAGGCCATAGCCGCTTCTGCTCAGGCCCTAAAATTCGGCCAGGAGAACATAATTCTTCATATCGACGACAAGATCAAATCTCGCGTCAAGGAGCGCTCGACGACAGAACCTCGGGATGGCAAATGTGATGCCATCTTATTCGCCTCTGTTCCCAGCACGAGTTTGCTCGCCAAAAATGTGGGCATCATTCGTTATACAGATGTGCCGAGGCCACTGCCGACTTCCCCGACTCTGCAAAATCCTTTCTCGGTGACCACCCCTGGACCAGCCAGTCAATCGCAGAAATCGCTCCAGACGGTACCGTCGTTCGAGGGCCATCTCCTTCTCCCTCACGCCACTGCAGAGTATAAAAAGCGTGACGATCCCGCCGGCAAAGCCTTAAACCAAGGGCGAATGTATATCATGTCCGTCATCTCATTCTACTCCTCCCTCGGTATCGAAAACTTTCCCTTTTACTGTTTGGTCGCCTCCGGCACGTTGGGAGCAATTCTCATAGGCTGGAAATCATCTAAGCATCGGGTAAGCGCTACTTCCTTTAAATACCTATGAATTGTGCTGAATTCCTCGCAGCAAATCTATCTGTTGGAGCGGAATGTCCAGACTTTTGAAATTTCGTCCCCAATCCAGGCCTTTCACTTTGCGACGTTCCTTTTACGGCTTCGGGACAATCAGAAGGAGTTGAAAGAGCAGGTCCAAGAGAAATTGAACGACAATCTAGACACGAAGCGGCTTACGGAGTGGACGAAATCGGCCCAGATAGCCGAGTTCGAGGCCACTCACGCTGAAGCAACCCTGGCGGCCGAGGGGAATACGACCGCAACTTCGGCAGTTATCCTTAGAGCGTAGGCCAGACTTGACAGGTGTGGTTATCCTTCTCATCTTAGTTCTGACACCATTGACGGGTCGTTCCTTGCCCTCGTTGGGTATATAGAATTATTCTATTCGTGTATTGGGGGGAGGCCGATGCTGCGCACGGCATAACTCGTACTTTACTTTTTGTCTTTTGTGCTCCGGGATGACAATCAGCCCCCTTCTCCTTATGGCTTGCAGGCGTCAGACAGCTATGGGTAAGTTATAGTGCATTCAAATACAGTCAACATCCCAAAAGTAAGGCCAATTTTCTCAAAATTCATGTGTTATACAATATGTGGGCAGTTCAAGGGCTATCTCTTCCATAAATTTGTAGACGGAGATGTTATGAAGATGCTAATCAGATTTCAAAGGGATCCAGGTGGAACTGAAGAAGAGGTTGTCCTCGCAAAGTCATCAAGGGTTGGCATCACTTTGGATGGCCTTTGGTGATCGCACTTTGGCTGATGAATACACACTCTGCATTCTTCCAGTTACCCAGTAAGGTGGTTCAAGTCAAAGCTAAGAGGTATATCTAAAGATTCATGAAAGGGATTACATATACAGATCCTAGTAATTATTTGGCACATTTCTTTCGAGAATTTGCTCTTATTTGGGATGTTGATGGTATTTGTATGCACTATATCTTACTCAGAAGTTGACTTTGGGTACACTCTGGAGGTTTTAATGAGCCATGAAGTGTGATATGAGATTGTGATGGGAAAAAGCAGAAGAGTGGCAGTGCAGTGCTTGCGTACGAAGCACTTCGGGTACATCCGAAATCAATGTTCGCCGGTTTGATCGCCGGTTTGATGATTCTAGGCCCAGACCGTCCAACATGTATGTGATAAATGTATTTCAAAGTTTTAGCTCACTCCATAGACAACTGGGGATTGTTCACTGGCTCACTCAATATAAACATGCCAGGGCCTTCGATTGAGCTCCATGTTGTCACTACTTTGATGGCCAGTTCCCCTTTTGGAACCACTACACCATGTAACCCAAAAAGGAAGTTCCCATGATTTTTTCACTGTTCAGCCTATGTTTTCGATAGACTTGGCTCACAACTCTGTAGGTGTGCTCTCTGCATAGAGTTGATACAGGTAACAGAATTTAGAAGGTTTCATCACCCATTCAAACTCCAGGTGGTATTTTCATTCACCCAGTGTATTTTGCTAAACCATGTGGTTAGATGTCCTCTTTGTCATGGATGGAGCATGTTTCCTAGGGTTTCAATACCCTCCGGATCGATTGGAGAGGTTGATTGGACCATAGGAGGTCCCGATAATCCTCCAAGGGCACTGCTCCTCAATTTTGTTGCAATCTTTGGAACAGTGTGCAGGAACGAGTGCTTATTTGGCCTCAGTAATTTTTTGTAATGTAAACACAATATATTGGAGTGACGTATCAGAGTTAAGGAGACTTTGCACCTCTGCTCCGCAAATGCGCACTGATATACTGTGTTTTGGATGTTCTTAGCATTTGGCTCACACTCAGACAGCTCAATGCTTAACCAGGCCACCGGCAACATGGGATTATTGTATAGATTTGGTTAATGGCCATTAAAAAGTGTCTGGACACATAGCGCACTCTGCAGTTGTGGCCCACTGAGAGGTACCCACCTATTTGAAAATAGTGCAATGCTGAGCAGGTCCCTATTGCTGATCATTGGTGACTGAATGTTTCTGAGGTCCACGGAGTCGAAAATTGATGCCCCCTAATTTCTGAGAAACAATCAGCAAAGATATTCTGGTTTTACTGCCCACCTGCACGAAAAAGTGCTACAATGCCCATGTGCGCATCCGGCGAGGCATTATATTTGGATGCAAAATGAAGTTGATTTACCCATAGAACACGATGAACATGTTGCCTGAAGACGCCACACCCCTGCACACACCTCCCATGTCATTTTTTCCAGGGTGATTTGTGTTGATATTTTTCCGATATTTCTGTATGTGTCAGTAAAGTCAATTTCCTTATTTCTTTGGTGCCAAAAAACCTTTCTTACTCCCATCCTCCATTGGTAGATGGCCAGAAGTTCACCGTATCGCTGGCATTGATTGACTTAAGTATGGTTAAGCAGGAATATTTTTGCCATGGACTTGGCCCTGGGGTAGGGATAGTCAGGGTTTTCCCCTTGATTCTATGTCATCATAATGTTGAACTCGACTGTGTGATAAGGCCAGTAAAGCTGACAAGCGGCAGAGCCTGCTACCCAGAAACATACAGGCCTTTTGAACTACAATTAATCAATTAAGAACATTGCTAGTCTAGTAGTACAGGCAGCCCAAGACTCACTTGGTTAATCACGTTTGAACATTGGACAGTGATTCACATCAATTCAACACACATTCGGTGTCAACTATTTCCATATACAGATCACAGATCGCCTTGTAGCTCGTTCCACGTCAAGATGCAGTATTTCAAATGAAATATCTCAGCTATTCTGTACAGAATAAATGTCTTTGAGGCCCTACAACAAAGTATATTTTTGCACCTCTTGCACCTCCATGAAAACTGATCTAGGACAGACAGACAAATTGAGGTATGTTACTTAATATTGACAATGACTTTCTTGTTGTGCTTGGACTTCATGTGAACACCAGTCTTTCCAACAGGCCCAGATTGAACTTAGGCCTTCAGCAAACAACATCTGCGCTGAGCTCTCATGAATTGCCAAAACAATTATGGGCGCAATTTATAAAATAAATGTGGGTTGGGATTGTGTCGCGGTAAAGAGCAGGTGAACAACACGGGGTTCCATAAGAGCAGTCTAACTCAAGTCTAGTTCCAAACCAATCAAGCGAAACCTCTGAATCTCTCAATTTTGTTATGAATGTTAGAGACCACGAGAAATAGTAAAAGAATAAAATAAACACTCACCCTATGAATAGAACAAGAGGCCCAACTCAAAGCTATACAAATGAGTGCTAAATGGATTGGTGTGTGTACAATATATACGACTACTGGAAGGTGTGACAAGGCGGAGGTTAGGAAACGAAGAGACCAAAATATAAATAGACTAGCTGGAATCGAATCAGCATCCTCTTGGTGGATGATATAATCACTAAATCTATTAGATTATGCTCTTAAAAAGACTACAAAATACTAATGAAAACAGCCATTTCATTACATCCTCAGGAAGCACTGATAAAAGTATCACAAACTCAAAAACCTGGTTCCGTTGATGAAAAGAACAAGTATATAAAGTACTCGTAAGCTGAACTGATTGACAATGCAGGTCTCGTTTAATCAAACTGGACATCTTTCCTGTCATGTCTCCTGAAGCAATATGGGAGCAGTGGGCTGAACTGTTTAACGAAACACCTGTTTAACATGGCACACTTTCAACTGAATCCTCTGTTCTGCAGGGACAGAAATGATGTATATAGCCTAAGTATGGTGAGGTGAATGGATTAACAGAACAGCTGTTTAACAGCCTCCCTTCATTACCACATACAAGGTGCTGCTGAGTGATTAATCAGGCAGTGAATAAAACAGATTATGCATTGAGATGTGAATTGATTAATCAAACTTCATATAGATTCTTTGAAACTAAAGTGTACAATATGGGTCAGATATTTATATAGACACAGGATATCTCAAATGTGTTACTAGAATTGACCCGGCGGAAATTGTATTGCTGTTGAAGCCAACCATCTGATGTGTTCGGGATCTTCCGAAGCCTTGTGTACGTCTCGCCTGCACCGCCACAACCTGAAGTTGAATGCAAAATGTATTGCGGATTTCTGTAACAGCAATATAACTCAAAGGTAGTGCCAAACCTTAAGTGAAACCTCTGCAACTCTCAAATATTTTACGAGAGCCGTGGTTGAATGATGAATACCAGAAGCTTGAATTTAAAAATAAATAAAAAACACAACACTAACCCTACAAATAAGTCATGATGCTCAACACACTAAATGGATTGGTATGTGTACAATATTTATGACTGTTAGAAGGTGTGACATGGTGGAGGTTAGGAAACAAAGAGAACAAAAAATAAATAGACTAGCCGGATTCGAACCAGCATCCTCTTGGTGGATGATATAATCACTAAATCTATTAGATTAGGCTCTTAAAAAGACTACAAAAATCTAATGAAAACAGCCACTATTTCATTACATCCTCAGGACGCACTGATAAACGTATCACCAACTCAAAAGTCTGGTCCCGATTGATGAAAAGAACGAGTACATAAAGTACTCGTAACTCTCAATTCATCTTATCCTTCTTATTGCTGGAGTTCATCACAAACTGGCAGCTGCTCGAAATGGAGACGGTGGTAAAGCTTCTCCTGTTGATGCAGACGCAACGGCTTTCATTCCGATCATGCGCTCACCGCTTGCCACATTGCTTTTTTTCTACCACTATCGCCATTCTAATTTCTATGCACAACTACTGTTTCTCAAGAGTCTCGAAAAACTGTATCTGCCATTTAGTCTAAATCAGATTGAGATGCGGACTCGGCGTCTACATGAGCTGGTTTGATTCTAGTTGTGCATGAAAACTCCGCATACTGAATGTTTCCTTATAGCCAAATCTGGTCGAAATGTTCTGAGTGTCTGGCCCCCGAATTCGCCGTGCAACGCCCAACGCGCATGACCGTGCGTCAGTGGCGCTTCCAAAACGGAATTCTGCGGGATTACACCACTCCATATGGCCGGTCCTATTCTTGAGTTTAATGTATATAGAGGTAATAAGAGCGTGATGGGGCGCGAAGTGCCTACCACTTCGGTTAAGGCCAGAAAAGACCCTGGAGTACAAAATTGGGGCCGATTCAGCGCCTTGCCGTATGGCGAACCGCAAAAAGTCTAAGGTTGATTTTCCGAAGTTTAATGCCGATGTTCCAAAGATTTAGAGCCGATGAGCCAAAAGCGAAGCTAAAAAGGCTTCGGACGGCCACACGCAATCTTATAAAGAGAGAGACGAGGATTTCCAGTGATTTCTTCCTATGCTCTGCGTCGTTATATTTTGGTTTATCCCGATGAATGTCGCACTTAGGTTTTTCTCTAGCACCGTCGTGAGCCTACAGCTCATTCTCGGCGGGAATATTTATGCTGACTCTTTAATATACTCTTACCTAACTGTGGTCGACTCGCTATTCGAAAATGCGTGTCATTGCTCGCGCCCTGCAGGTTGCAACTGTTGATGGAGTGAATACCTATCGCCAACAGCTCTGGGATTCAAATTCAGTCAGCAATTTTCAACCACGCTTCTCCCAGTTCTCCTTCGTCCCTCTTTCCCCTCCTAATATTTCAAATTATAGATGAAGCGCTGGCCAACAACTGTGGGATCACTCATTCGGACCTTCACAGGGCGGTCGAACGCGTAGCGTATGAAAAAGTCGCTTGCGAGGCACCAGTAAGTAATCGCGACAACTGTATGCCCAACAATGAATCCAGATACAGGAACGCTGAACTGCATCACCGCGTGCGTACCAAATTGGACAAGAATGCCGCCGAGCACAATATGTGCACCCTTGTGACGTAGACAAACTGTTGCCACAAAGTGAACAATAGAAGCTTACGCACCCGTTGGGCACTAGCATGATCAGTCGCTACTGTCGCAGTCCAGCCACCCATCACCTTGACGAGCAGGGCGACGACGTCCTACTGAAATGTCAGATTTCGCTGGCACTTTGGACAATTTTGGCACCTACAATGGAGGGGGGACAACCATATCTGACAAGAGGGCAGTTGAGGCCATTTATCCGCTGCTAAGCAACGACAAAAGTGAACTCATACCGCCGCGGGCTCAGTCGGGCGTAACAGTGACCGAGTCGGATGGTAATCCGCGAGAGGAGAAAGAAGTTGATGAGTGGCGTTGGCGAAGCTATCGGTAGGAGGATTCTAAATTGAAGTCAAACGAAACTGACGAAATCACAGTCTGAGAACGTACTGCATCATGAACGGTGCCACGGTGCGAAGGTCGAGCGCAAACCAGAGTCGACCGCTGCCCCCGATAAGGGCGCCGAGAGCACAAATACAGGCAGTCGGGAAGATCCACCTTATGCGATAGGATGTAGGATGAGATGAACTCGGAGCCAGCATGTTTGAGGGTAGACATTAAGGAAATGATTCTGATTGTGTTGACTGCGACCTGAGTATGCCAGGCTTTCATTGCATGAAAGTATCACTTGGGGTTAAATTTAGAACTTTACGCAGCAGATTAACAGCCTCGCAGCTCGGTCATTTGGGATTGGTAATTGGGGTGCCGTTCAGCCGCGGAAGTTCATGAGTCATTTGCGACTCGCCCTCCGTAGCCATTCACCGAGAAATCCGAAAGCTCCGAGAGAGAACCGCGCCGCAGCAGCAGGCCATGGTGGATGTGAAGAACGTTGTCGGAAAAGACGCATGGATAGTGGAAGTATGGCCGTGTGCTTGAGTAGGAGGCTGCAACTTGACCAGAGACAATGTTTGATGACCCCATCCCAAGTCGGATGGGCAGCCGGCATGCATTCGTATGTATGAACCACGGCACTTAAGGATGCGAGCCAATAGCAATCGGTTGGCATCCCGCTGATATGCAGCTGTCTGATTCAGAAATGGGATACTTGTCGAGTAAATTCAAGGCTCACCTTGACTAAACTCGATGCAAGCATAGAGGGAAGCACTTGAACGAGGCCGAAACGGAAAGCAAAAAAACAAAAGAAAATGTTGACGACCCCGGCAACCTGCATAGACTCGTATGTCGGGAAAGCGGCACACTATGCAGGCATGGTACTCCCGCCATTGAGCCGATGTTTGGGATGGAAGTGAGATAGAGACATGTTTGGTGAATTCCAGGCGCACCCGATATCAACGGCGAGAACTCGTCGGAAACAAATGAGTTTGAAGATGACTTGAATCCAAGCCGCTGTACAGAAGGAAATACTCGACCAAAAATGCGACATTAAGAAAAGAAAACGAATCCCAGGTTCAAACGACAGAGAAAAATAGAAAAAATCGTTCAAACCATTAAAGCTCGACCCTGAGTCGAACCGGCAACTCCAATATATAAGCAAAATCCATTAGACACGTATTGCAAGTGGGAGCCCACCGCTATAACGCCGATACGAAGCATGAACAGCAGTGAGCTGAATTCATTAGAATTAGAGATCCGTGCGGGCACCTAGTCCAAAAAAAAAGAATGTTCGGCGAGCGGACCTGGGAAAGAATCAGTCGGAACAAAAGTGGAGAGAAGAAAATAACAGGAAATAGCGATAGATTTATTCTAGATAGCGTGAAAGACGGACCAGGTGGGAAAGCAGACGGCGAAGAAACCAGAACCAAAAGAAGTGGTACTACGCACTAAGTTCTGGGCTCAATTTCCGTCCAACGGGAAACGTGCAGGGGATACAGCTGCAGCCGCATCTCCATCGAGCTGTGTTTGGTTAGGCTCTGCTGAAGTCTGCGCCTAGTATGTTGGCCAGCGGTGTCGTACCACAAAAAAGTGGCTGGGCCAGTGACCCAGCCACCCATGCCACAGCCACCATTTCGTGGTACGAAACGGCTGACCAACATAGTAGGATACGAGCAAAAGAGCAGAGGTAGGCAGAGAGGTAGCAGAGACAAAGCGAATGAGCCGTGGGCCCACAGCCACACGGCCATCATCGTACCTTCCTGATCGGTCTCACTCGTCGAAACTTGAGTTTAGAAGAGGGGTACCTACCCCTCTTCTAAATTTTGAATGAACAGCTGTTTAGAAGGGGGTCTAAGCGAGATCTGAGTACGATGGGGTCCCGATCGTTCGTCGGCATCGTGGCGGAAATTGTCCGGAAACTCGATTCGAGTTTTTAATGCTTAAGGGAAGTCACCCATTACCTCGGGGCTCATGAGCCGACCCAGGAGCCGGCATTGCCTAATCGGGCAACTCCTTTTTACACATCCCAGCACTGACAGCGGTTACAGTGTACTCATTTTTTTCCCCATGCCATTACAGCACTGACAGGGTGTACCACTTACGAAAGGTAGGGATAGGTTTCACTGTTTGAAAGTGAATCTCCTTCCCTATTTGCAGTGGAAGGTGGGCGGCCTTCAGAGGAATGAATCTTATATTATTATTACTCGTATCTTAAGCAGATGTGGTGATGGTATGTGCATATGTTTCCATTCTTCTTTTTCTCTCACTCCCCGCCCGGCAGCCGCTATACGTCCATCCTATTTCCGATTTCATTCCATCGGCTCCAGCCGGTTCCATTAACTTGTCAGTACATATATAGCTTTGGTTCACGGAATCGGCCGCTCCACAATTCATTTCAAACCTCGCCGATCAGCGCTCAATTTCCGTTCCAACAGAGATGCCTCGAATCTCATTTTACATGTTTACCCCATTCCAATGTTACCCCACCCGTCCGGCAAACCCCTTCGTTTATCAAGGATTAACTTCGACCTTTCCTTTTCCGTTCCGCCTATCTTGCGCTCAACATCCGTTCAAAAGGATGCGCCATAGGGAACATACTACCTTCCGCTCTCCCACCATCACCCGCCCCGTTCCCCTCCCCTCGCAAATCGGAGAAGAGCCGCAGTGGACGATTGAAAACATTTCAAGATACGGCAACTTCGGCGATCGACGCTCCTCAAAAATCGTTTACGAGTACTTTACGTAGTAAAGTGATCGTTCTTTTCATAATCGAGACCAGGTTTTTGAGTTCGCGAAACTTTATCAGTGCGTTTTGACGATGTAAAGAAATAGTGGCTGTGTTCATTAGCTTTTCGAAGTCTTTTTAAGACCTCGATCTAATGAATTTAGTGGTGACGTAAACAAGGCGGACGGGGCCGGTTCGAATCTACCGAACTGTTTTTTATTTTTATTTTTTTCATATCTTTCGCCAGGTCGACGCCGCTGGGTGGTCAGTGTTTATATAAGTGCCACAAGTGGCTGACGTCCCACACATCCCCTTTCTGATCCAGGAGGTGTAGTATTTGATCAACTGTGATTCAAGATAGGTATTCTACAATAGAAGCTCGTCCCAACAATATTAGCGGTACATGTGGATAAATCGCCCTCGTACTTGAGGATCAAGACATTGTTTAAGTCAGGAACACGGGTCATCACCGAGTATAGTTGCCCACGTGAGAAAACTTCCCATTGTAAATCCAAACACAACTTTTGTACTGTGAGGCCTTGGCACCCATTGAAGGTCGTCGCATAGCAGAGTGCGAGAGGCACCTGCTTCTGAAGAACGGTGAACTCAAAACCACGGGGTTGGAAATGGCAATTGATTCGAGGGATGTGGAGTCAGATCTGGTGCGAGTACAATTAATTTTTCGTGAAGAATTTCTGAGTAAAGGGAAGTGACTTGCAGGATCCACAACTTCCCCCGCAACCACAAACGAAATCGTTTCAGCCTCCACACTGTGTCGCAGTAAATTGTGCACGATCACCCTGGTGTTTTTTGTCAGGCCACGAGAGGCATTGAAGTTCCGAGTCAGTCTGCAGATGCACCCGATCTTGAGGTGCAACTCATGGGGCGGGATACCCGGTTCTTCGAGGGAGTTTAAGAATTCGGGGTCCGAAAAGACACCTTCATTCGAGCTGTCATCAGCAATGGAGTCGCTACTAATATAGCAATGTGAGTCTCCCGGGACACTGAAGAATTGTTGAGTTGAATTTATCAACAAATGTGTTGACGACAGCTGCTGGAAACACAAAGTCAATGAATTCCTGGGCCGAATGTGTGTGCAGTAGGCAATAAAGATCCACAGAATCGTGCAAGTGGTCATCCCCGATGGAATCAAGAGCTCCAGGATTTCGAAATGTTGAAAAACTGTTTGGGTTCGTATGGAGGCCTTGCATATAGCACTGCGTCTGCCAAAACGGACGACGGGTGCAACCTACAAACATTAGTTTACTGTGTTTCTGCTGCGAATTTGGGATTTACCTGGCGGAAGTCGCCGACTCACTGCGTTCAAGCCCCCCGTAGACAGAGGGTCTGTCTACCTGGGTAGACACAGGGTAGACTGACCTGTCTGGCTACCTCAGTCTATGTTGCATACACATGCCCAGTTCACCTGAGTCTACCATGTGTCTACCCAGTAGATAGGGGTAGACAGACCCGGGCTGACATAGACTGACATAGACATAGTCGGGCTGACATCAACATCGGCCTTTGCTGGTGAATTTTCAGCCCAGGTCGATGTGAAGTCCACAGTGAACTGTAAGCGAGTTGCTGAAGAGGGGAAATCAAGTGATTCTTGATCTGATGGCTACCACTGTCAATCTATTTGCACATGTTGGCACAGGTTACATAAACACTCATACACGCAGGCCAAGACAGGGATAGTGGGAAGGAGAGATGTCCAGACACAGGAAAGACCTAGGTGAGCCCAAATTAACAGTGTAAGTTTGGATGGGATGTGTCTACCAAGAGAGACCAAGGTAGACAGAGGTAGCCAAAGGCTGTCCACCTTAGGTAGACAGAGGTAGACAGGGGTAGACAGAGGTAGACCAACATGTGTCTACATATCATGGTATACATATGTCTACCCAGGTAGACAGAGGGTAGACGAAGGTAAACAGAGGTAGCCCAAGGTGTGTCTACAGGGGGCTTGAACGCAGTGACTGTGACCAGCATTTGACCGCCCCAAACACGATTCGATCCTGTGAGGGAACGCATAAGATGATCGGCACAATCGAAAGCTTTGAAATAAAGCCCTCTGATCTCGTCGACATTTGGCTGCCTGCAAAAGTCTTGCGCGATCGCTCCGAGGTCCGACGGACGATTTGAGATGGGGGTTGTATTCGTCCACAGGTATTCTGTAGAGATAGTGAATCGTTTGATCACCAGGGTAATTCTTTGCAGCGAACTGGGAGGAAGCAGACAATAATACAATTTCGTCCCGTTTGCGTAATGTACCGATCACGAGATACAGAACATAGGTCTTTCCACGTCCGGCGCGTCCATCAACGTGAAAAGGTGGGGGATTCTCCAGAGTTGAGACTTCCATGATACGGTCATAAATTGTTCGCTAGACGTACGTTAATCGGGAGCAACTGCTGCGAGACAAATTGAATTCAACTTACCTGCAAGGCGAGAAGCACTTCGTTTCGAACCAACTCCGGAGGTGGATGTGCAGTGAAAGGTTTTTCCCAGGCCTTGTAACAGGCCCTGCAAGGCGAGAAGCACTTCGTTTCGAACCAACTCCGGAGGTGGATGTGCGGTGATACGTAACATTCGATCTCTGATGTCAGCGGAAAGCGTGTCTTCATGAGTTTCCCAAATCAGTGTGCCGGACTGCCTTCCACAGCAAGTACCGTAAATATCCATCGGAGTTGACTCGGTGGTGCACCAAAAATTAAAATTCACCAATTCCTCGAATACCATGATGCCTTCGTCGCGGTTATCAAAGAGGCCAATGGCACGTGCAGCATATTGGTATGTCCCATATGTGATACCGTCAATAGTGTGCATGTCGGTCCAATCACGGGCAGTTCAATGGAGAAAAAGTGCGTGAAGGTAGAAAACATCGCCGAGGATAAACCATCTGGATACGACACACTCCAATATGGCCAGGTTGGTAAAATCGAATGCGCGTTCGCGGGGGACTCGGAAATTCGTTCTCCATAATCTGAAGGGCGTGCATTCGTTGGTCGGGATCGTGCTTTTCGAGTCGACACTTGGACCCGAATTCAACGTAGGTCATGTTGTCAAGTTCCGGATGGTGAGGGCGCAACATGTATTGAACCAACAGTGTCGCATCCGACTCTGAACCGTTCTTCCGGGCCATCTGTCCACATTGATGACCGGGCAAGTGGATGGGAAGCCGCTTTATGCCAGGCTGCTTCTCCGAAATGTGGAAAGAAGCAAGGCACATTGCCGCTTCGATGCTGGACAGATATCAGCCCCGTTCGTAATCATGGATTTCATTGACAGGCTGCTTCTGAGATGGTGTGGGTCTGCCATCGCAGTACTGAGGATTGGACGATTGTTTGGATATCGCCCAGTTGGCGTGATCCAAAGGTTTGAAGAAGTATTTAAAAAGTACTGAAAGAGGTTGACGCCAGTGGAGAACTCCACATTGATGTGACATTCATACATGAGGATAAGCCATGGAATGTGGGCCACGATGGAGGGCATTTTCAAGGTGACGATGGCGATGTTCAAAGTAACCTGGGAAAAGAAATTCAAAAAAAATTATACATGTGCAGGAAGATGAAAGAAACCTCTTTCGTTGAAGGATGACTCTGGTTTAAAAGCCTTGGGGAAACCGTACTGGCATTCGTGTAGCCAGCCGCATCGATGGCATGACTTTGAAGGGTTTTGGATATATGTCATATGGCGTTTAATGGCATCACGCATGGCATTTGATTCCCGAGGCAGTTCCGCACTGAGAAATGTGTCAATTTCTGCGGGTGTCCTTGGTATGTTCTTCACGGCGACAGCGATGTGCTCGTAGGGAAGACCACGCTTCTGGAATTCTGTGACGCGGATGTGGTAGAGAATAGGTCCGAAGACGTCCCTTATATCCTTCATGAAGGCTGGAAGATATTGTTGGAAGACACGGACAATGAGATCTGGAAAATCAGTTGCGGATTGACCGGGTCTCAGTTCGGAAATAATCTCGGGCCATTGGGGATTGATGGTGAAGGTGATGAATAGTGTTACTGGGCCGAGCGCTTTGCGAAGTGCGAGACAGTCGGAGATATTGGCAGAGGCCCAAGCTGGGGAGTGGACGAAAGAAGAGGGCAGTCAAACATCATCCACTGGCAAAATTTGTGCGCAAATTTAGCGGTTGACCGGCGATCAAGCCGAACATCCAATCCTCGGTATTATCCGAAGTCTTGTGTACGCATGACAAGCACAGCCACAATGTACATGTCCAATTGATAAACTTATAATTTAACCGCAGTGAGTATTTAGGGATAATTCTATTTAGAAACCCGGGTTTGAGAAACCCTCCCAAATGCGGCAGCTGCGGCCGAAGAGTGCCGAACTGATCCCTCTTCAGGAAAACTGTCTGCAACATCCTCCAGCTTGAGATTTACCTGACAGCGAATGTAATATGCTCTCTTGGGTACTTCTGCCTTTGATTGGGTGCCCCATTGAGTCAATTGCTGATTCACCATCAGGCGGCTGCATGGAACAAATACCACCGTTTTTGAGGTGCTATTGTATGGCCAAGAGCAAGTCTCTGCTCCACATATGGAAAATCGACTCTGAATGACTCTCAAAGGGTGGTGTATGCAACTCTGCGCAAGTCCATGCCCATCAGAGTTGTGTGTTATGGATGCCGGAGCCATCAAGAACTGCCGAAATGTCGGCACAACTCGGCTGGCCAGCCCCATGACCGAGAAGGAAGCGGAGCATGCGGGACCACAGCCGGAACAGATGAGAGCCGGACGTTCAACATACACTTCATTTCTTAACTTCACAGATGCATCCCACCTCGATGCATGCTTGAAACTCCGCTCGCCGGGTGTAACTGCCGTAAGTGGGTTTCTTGTTAAGAGTTTGGGTGGGTTTTCGCAAATTTTCCTTATTTGGGAGGGTTTCTGTCTGCAGCCCGGGTTTCTCAATAGAATTATCCAGTATTTAGGCTGCAACAATAACATTAATTCAAATAAACAGTGCATGCTGTAAGGAGAAGCGGGCTGACTGTGATCCTGAAGAACAAAAAAAAAAAAAAAAAGGAAAGTACGAGTTATGCCGTGCGCAGCATCGGCCTCCCCCCAAGTTGATCAATGGCTGCTGCACTGCCTCAAGGCTCAAGTCTAGATCTACTCGCGCTTCCCCAACGTTTGTTTGCCATCGAGTGTTCTGCGAATCATCCATGAGCTCTGGACTGCATCAAGGTCTTCAAGCTCCTGACTCGACGAAAGTTGCAATTGACGACAAAGCTCAAGATGCCTACTCTCGCTTCCTTAATGTGTGTTCGACACCTGACATTCGCCGTCGCTTCAAACAGTGTTCAACCGCCCCCTGGAGAGTTGTGTTCCATTTCCCTCCACATCGACAGTACTTCTGACCGCAATTGTCACAGCCCGTACAAGCGAACAAGATTTTGTCGGGAAACCACTGGCTCTGTGCATGAACAAACCTTTCCGAAATTATTCAATCATATCACTTGAGTCCATTAGGCCGTGCTTCACCCAGTTTAAATTTCGCTCCGAGCCCCTGGTGAGTTGTGGTCCATCTCCCTCCACATTGACAATACTCTGACTATGCTCGCCATAGTCGGCACGCCATCATCTCCAACCTCCTAGTGTGCGCCAACATCGTTATCGGCGCGGTCCTGCCACAGCAAGGGACAAGAATGTCGGGAAATTGCCAAAGCCCTTAAGTCCCGCACAAAATCTCGAACCGTCTTTCGGCCCTGGTACGCGCCCATTAGTTGCTTCCGAAGCCGTCGTTTGAAATCCGCGGGGAAGCAATACTCGAACAGTGCACCGTAGACGTCTTTAACGGACCATTTCTTATAATTCGTGGAGACATGCTTCATGAAAAAGCTACTGGCCGTGCCGCTCATAAAATTCACGATTAACTTTACTGCTAATTTATCGTTCAGAGCGTTTAGTTCAATCCAAATATCGACCTCGTAGGTCCAATGATCAAATAAGTCCATGTCCGGTTTGCCATCCCAGACAAACGGTGCCTTCAATTTGATCCCGGCCATTGCTTTCTTCATCTGTTTCCTCTCCTCAAGCTTCTTCTCGCTCTTTCTCTTCAGTTCCCGCTGCGCATACGATATTTTGGAGCTTGATTTCCCATCCGATGATTCATCGTTTGAACTAGAACTTGAATCCGACGAGCTTGTTTCATCAGAGCTCGAACTGGACGAGTCAGAACTTGAACTAGGGCTTGAGCTTTCGTGACTGCCCTCAGGACTATTCGCCGGAGCTGGGGGAGTTCCCTTCGCGCTTGTGGTATTTCTGAACCACCCGCCCTCTGGGGCTTGCGAGGACGGTCGCATGAAAGAAGCCTTGTTTTCTTTGGGCTTCTTTTGAGTGTTCTTTGCCTTAGAACTGTCGCTGGCAGGCTTTTCCTGCTGTTTGCGGAGATATTCAGCAAACGCGGCGCTTCTTTCACTTGCGCCGATGCCTTTTCCTTTATCGGCATCCTTGCTCTTCGATTTCTTAGAGGAGCTTCCCTCTGGCACCTCAACTATGACTGCCATGCTGTGGATACGGCGCTCTTCTGCCTTTCTTCGGTTGTTCATTTCCGCGAGGGAGGAAGTGATCTTGCAAATCCTGTTCTTCTTCTTGATTCAACCATTCGTCGGGAATGGGTCCAAGCTGATCGTCTTCAAGGCTCAAATCGAACCAAGAAGGGAAGAACTTGTGCTCTCTTGTGATAGGGTCGGCTGCCGACCATTCATATTTCTTAGCACTGCGACGAGGTACCAGGAAACCGCCTTTTTCGGCGTACCAGTCAACACTGGCTTGCGAGCGTAAGCTAAAGTGACTAGTTGAGTCACTGCTCCTGTCGGATGAATCTGAGCTTGATTCATCTGACTCATCACCGCTCTCTACGGGTGATGAGGCTCTAGCTGGGCTGGGGGCCACACTAAATGAGTGATCGCCCTCAGATGCCCAAACATCGGGTTCGTTACGTTCGTTGAACGAGACACCGACCTCGGCCGCCTCTTGCAGAATAGATTTCTGGGAGGTCCGAGACACTTTCGCCTCCGAAGCATATGTCTTCGTGCGAGTAGATACCATCGTGCTAGATGATAACTATAAAACCGGTTTGCGTTTTATGCTTGAATCGGGTGATCAATCCGATTGCGCGTCAATGCACGCGAACTATGAAAAAAATGGACTCAAAAAAAATGTGAACCACGGAGTTTCTTGTTGAAGAAAGTCGTGGACACAAGGATCTTGATTGGCGGAGTTTTTGTACGTCAGTCGAGAAGAGTGAGTCGTGCAAATCCGCGTTGATTTGGATTGCCTAACCCAGGGGCTAAACTACAGGTATATATAGTAAAATAGGGACCGAGAAATGACTCGTAATGAGTCCTACTGACTGGGTAACTGAATTGGACTCATATGGATTCATTCGGAATAAACTACAATGATTCGAACGAACAGAAAAGGAAGAGTTTCGGTACCGGCAGAGCCTTGAGACCTAATCCTTACACGCCGTCCCGGTTTCAAGCCAAGCATTTAACACGATTTGAGGCTTGATGAATCGCCAAGAGCAGTCCCTGATTTGACGCTGGCGATGTCTTGCTAAGGGGCTTGATTCCAGGAGAAACCGGCCTGAAGCTTCGCACTGAAGGGAGGAAGAGGATTGCTGGGGTACAGTGGGGTGATGATGGGGGAAGGAGGGAAGGCAATCAGACAGATGACTCCTTTTGAGTAGGCCCTGAGCGCGGGAAAGTGGGGACGCCTCCAGCTTGCGTGGCCGCAGTTCAAGGCTGTTCCGTACTGTGCTGATCTGCAAAAGACATACCAAATGAGGATTTGTTTCAACAGCAGTTGAAAGCTGTTGAATCACATGATGTGCCTGCTAACCAGAAGGTTCCCAATGCAGATTTAGATACCCGAGCCCCAGTTCATTATTTCGTGGAAGAAATCCGCAGCATACGTGCGTCACCTCACAGTGGAATCCATTTCAGAGAATCATGATTCTACCGGCGGGGCCATGCGCGCACTGGCAACACAGCAATGCTACAGCATTAGAGAATATAATGGGTGAGACAATCAGCGGAGCTGTGAAATTTCGAGCTCCGGAGCAGGGAGAGTGAGATGCGATAAGCTTCAAAGGGATAAAACCTTCCGGCCAAATGCCGACACCGCTGTTACCCAAAAAAGGAAAGTTGATGTGGGCAAAGCTGTGGAGGTCTGAGAGAAGAAAGAACGGGGTAAGCTCGAAGGAGATAAAGCCAAATAAACCTCAACAAATTGGGCAGTAAATCTTAATAGAACGAGTAATATGTAGTCCGGGCCTTGCTGGACTTCATGCAAGGGCCCAACGCGAATTGTATTGAAGGCGGAAATGAACAGCGGGATGGCAGTATGATTGTGAAGGCAGAAGAGGGCCGTAAGCCCAGACTCGACAGGCCTGCCTTTTTTAGGGCCTTGAGCGGACGGTCGTGAGGCGCTGGACGGATTATTGACGAAAGCAGGCGAGCAGGGTTCAGGCCTGGCTAGTTTGCAAAGGGAACCCAAAAGTCGAAACGCAAAGGCGGGAAATACAGAGGGGAGATGATGGGAGTAGCGGAGGAAGATGGCGGAGCCTTTTGAGAGGGTGTTGAGCGGCTGATCGCCGATGTCAAAAATAAATTGTGCCCCAGTTCTCAAAGTTACAAGCGGCTGCTCGGCCGCTTTGCGGCCTCGCATCCCCTTCCTCTGGTGTGAACTGGAATCATAACAGAGATGGATGGTGCCTGAAAAATCTAATCAAAATAAATTCAACTCAGGGACTGAGGATTCAAGACGACCCATTTTACTGGACTTGCCGAGGCTGTACACATTGAGTGATGATGGGATTTTATGCGGCCGCGGCAGGCACGGCATGAGTGGAAACAGAGAGCTCGACGAAAAAGGTTAGAGCTGATGGCGGAGTTTTAAAAGGCTTCAGACATCCGTGATTTTAAAAAGAGGGTGAATCGATGATGAACCGGGATAAGCCGGTGAACTCAAAAAGAAAAGGGAAATTGCCAGGCCATAGAGCAGACGGTGTGAAAAACATTGTGAATAAGGAAGGATCCAAACAGGCGCAATCTGATTCGAGGGATGTACTTAATACACGAAGTACAAGATATGTCTATGCTTCGCTTCGGCGACAGCGAAAATAACACAATAGATTGCCATTGCGGGATTGAAAAATACATACAATCAGGCGGAATGATGGCTTGGCCGGGCTGGGCCCAGAACGCAAAAGTGAATTTTGACTGACTGCAGCGGTCACGGACCTCTGCCCAGCCAGAAGAAATCTTCGAAACGAGCATTCCGCGAGCCAAAAGAGCCAGGAATTGAAGTCATGATGCCATTTGTTGATCTTGCTCGCATTGAAAGAGGGAGACTGTCACAATTGCTGTCCATCCGAGCTAAATACAGGGTAGCAGAGCTGAATGTTCCAATTAAATTAGAGATCCAGAAAATCAGGGAACCCAGTAGCATTGATAGTAGCCAGTAATTCAACTCGGGTTGATTAGTTTTGCTTGATCCAACGTGGGTCGACGAGTGTTTAATTTAAACCGAGTGGGAAGCAAGAGGATAGATCGGTAACCAGTTTGGAAAGAAGGGCCACACACATCGTCCGCTTTATAGCAGGAAGCAATGCCGCGAGCCTGCGTGGCGTGCTATGCTGAACTCCGAACGAGTTGCCCGATTGGGATTTTCCCCACAGCAGTTGAAAGGCGTTGAGCCGCGTGATGAGCCTGCTAACCAGAAAGATCCTAATGCAGACTTGATTTCCCTGGCTGCAGTTTAGGATTTTCGTGTTAACAATCTGCCGCATGATGTCGTCATCTCCAGCCGGTGGGAAATCAACAGCGCTGTTCATTTTACAGCTAAAAATGCCCCCGGCCAGGTCGCGCGTGAACGGCAACACAGCAGTAGTACACCATTAGGAAGTTGATGGAAGAGACAATTAACGAAGCTGCAAAATCTTGAGCAGCACCGCAGAGAGCGAAATGGAACAACGTCGCCTTCTCCTTGCCACGATAACTGCCTTAGGCGCCTTAGGGCGGTTCCTTCCACTACACCATGACTCTCTACACTGTGTCAATAGTTTATCTGCCTCCTCCGCCTCAAGCTGCCAATGGAGAGGCTTCCGCTACCGCTCTCCCGCTCCCGGCTGTCGCTGACCAGCCAGTTGACGCGGTTCTGTCCTCCGCACGTGCGCCCTTGCTGCCACCTGGTCTTCCGATATCGATCAAGTATGACTTGAGGTCTTCTGCGGGTGAGCGAATAGGTGGGCTCACCACAGAAGGGAGGTTTACACACTTCAGACCCAACAGCCGCCGATCTGGGGAAGACTTTTATTCCTGAATTCGCTGGACTTGAGGGGAACTACGCCACTCTGAGAGTCACCGTTCAAGGGGTTCAGGCACGCTCGTGTTTTGAGACTTTGTCTCCGTGAATGGCTGAACCAAGTATGCTAGGTTACAGTCGCCAATCTGCCCACCCTCGTCAAGGCCAATGCGTATGGAAAACTTCGCGGCATCCACCATGGACTCATGCGCTTCATTTTTTCCAGAGCGCACCACGGCAGACCAGTCCCCGGCACTGAGCACTGGTGGGAGTTCGAAAATCCCTGGTTCTGGGAGCATCCCACGTACTGGTACAAAAGTGACAGTCGAATTCTCACTACATTTGATGTCGCTGACCAGGCCGTCCGTACGTGGGTCGAGCACGCCTGTGCCCTCCCCGAGGCAGCGTTGCCCAATATTGAAACCTATCTTGGTTTCCCGCACGCCGAAACTACACACTCTCTAACAAATCCTCGCCAGGAGGCGCTGTTCACGCAGGCCCCCCCACAGGCCCTGCACCAACAATTTCAGGACGCCGTCAAGCGTGGAAGAACTTTCGGTGTCATCTTCTTAGACCTGGTCACCGCCCGCGCCCTCCGCCAGCTTCATCGGAACTGTGCTAAGAACTTTGTCAGTGGGTGAAGCGGTTCCGAAATGCCTCACGAAACGCATAACTGTCGATGGGAAACAGATATGGAAGCCCACCAAATCGGCTGGAAATTACTCGCGCGGTATCCAGTCCACCACGAGCTTGACTCAATGGCTCAGCGGCGCGTCAAAGCAACGGTTTACGAGGCCTCCGCATGTACAAAATCTGCGCTCCCTTCTATATCTTGCTGAAAACCATGCAGTGCACCTTGCAGGGCGGTCCGACGCTTCACCGTACTCGGGCGAGATAGCCGTAGAATATCGATGGGTCGTGGATGGTACCAACCCCAGCACAGCCCCGAAACTCGCGAAGGATGCAGCGTTGTCCGCGCTGTTGGCCACATACTGTAGGCAGAGTCTCCCCTGCATTCCTTTCTTGCATCACATAAATTTTGGTCAGATGCCGGCCAAGCACGCAAGGGGAGGACTTTGGAGATTACTCAACCAGATCAGACCATTCAACCCCAGCCGAACCCAGGTCCGGTACTCTCCAGCACTGTCCACCCAGTATCCCTCCGCCGCACGGTCGCATGGCTCCTCGGAAAATTGTGGATCCTGACCTCCTTTGGCGCTCCCCTGGATTTCATCGAGCGGCTCGACACACGCCATGAGATGTACCGATCCGGCCATGAAACGGCGGAGGACTGGGCAGAGTTCATACAACAGATTATCTCTGAAAGGCAGAACGCCAATACTGTCGTAAGTGTCATGCTCAGAGAACACTCAAAATTATCCCGTCTTTCGGTGGTCGGTGGCTCACTGACTTTAGTCAGGTTTGATACTAGCGTGAGCACTCGCTGGTATGCCCGGTCACCCAAGCCCTCGCCGCTCATTCTTGTCTCCTTTGACAGCGCAGCAGGCGCTTTCCTGGCCATCCCAGACCTCGTCGACTTTGCCCGTTTCCCGACCATCGTCTCGACCGGATTCGTGCTGAGCTCAATTGTCTTGGGCTTCAATTACCGTATCAGCGAGCAACTGATGGCATTCCCTAAAGTCGTGGATCTCCGTCGTACACAGTAAGCGATCCCGGGGTGTTCTCGTTGTGCCTCTCTCATACACTCAGGTAGAAACGACAAAAATAATATCAGGCTCCTTGGATCTGTGCTAAATGCACAGATCACTCTCCTCAACCTGTCCGTTCTCTCTTTCTTTGTTTCCGTTTTCGCACAGGTTCTATTCGCTGCTGGTACGAGCACCACCGTCACTGCGGGGACTGGCGCAGATACGATCATCATAGGGTCGGCCCAATGCACCGCGGACCTAGAATCCTCGGGGTCAACTCCTCCTACCATATCATCTCAGGGAAATACAGTCCCCAACTCCGGGTCTAATGCCCTAATTTTCGTCCCCCACGTATTTTCTGCGTTGGCTGCCGGCTTCTTTGGAATCACTGCCATATATTTGTTCTACATCAATTGGCGCAAAAGCATTCGGCCCCCGTCGTATCCGAATTGAATAATGGTAGTTGGTCCGGATGTACTGTCATCGAATTCGAATGCTTCTCATTATATAGCCACAAGACATGCCTTCGCTTCGCTCCGGCGTAAGTGCTTTATGGGAATCTCAGTTCTTTTGGGTTCACAGTACTGAATTCATGTGAAACGTGGATAATCGACACAACTATTGTAATTGGGATACATGTACATTTGATCAATAAGAAACATGCAGGGTGCGATGCATAGACATGGCAGAAAATATGGTGATTTGTTCGAATCGTGGACACATACACTCGTTCCAAAACATGTTGTGGGCACTGAGAACCTAGGAATAGGGCGCGGTGATTTCCACACAACTACATTATTTATTGGTTGGAATCACTCATCTTGTACTGGCGCTCCAGGCCCGGTGGTAATCATTGTCCGCTGATCACAGATCAGTGATTGAAGCGATCGTTCTCTTGCTCCTGACTTCCACCTTCACACACGCCACTCACCCTTTCACCCTCACCCACATCCTCCTCCCCCCCTCTCTTCTTGATTATATAGGCCCAAGGCTGAGAGCCAATGTCACGGTATGTTTAATTTTCTTGTCGTTTGTCGCATTGATCTGACTTTGCCACCTTGAGCATCGATCCCTGTATCTTTTGTGAATGCCACCTACGTTCGGTGTTTGCAGGCTGTTTGGGGAAAGGAGGTGTGTGTTGATTCTAGTCTCACTGACGTGGGACTGAGACATCTCAAGTTAGTTCAGCAGGACACTTGAGTACCACTGGACTTCTAGTCCGTGGCACGAGACTTAGGTTCTGGGAGACTTAAGTCTCGGCAACTTAAGTCTTGCCCAAATCTCAAGGTATTAGAGTGTGTATGTATATATATTATTTCACGAACTTGAGTTTCAAATACCTCAAGTTCGCGGATGTCTCAAATTATTTGATGTCTTACATAAGACGAACATCTCAAGGTATTCCGAGGTCTTAACTGTTTTCAAGATTCTCAAGACTTAAGTTCTAGAATGGATAGGGTACAGGGGAGGCTGTAGGGAGGTAAAATAGGTCTTAAGATTCGGTCTTAAGATCTAGGAAACTTGAGACTTTCGGCGGTCTACACCGGCCACATCTTAAGATAGGCTAGTAATATTTCATGATATTGTGTCGTTATACTGAATGCTGAATGAATGCTTGCTCCTGTTTTTTTTTGACTGACTGTGAATTTCTCACTGAACCATTCATCGTGCTCTCATTCTTTGGTTTCCACAGAATGAAATTGCCTTTCTCTCAAACTTTTGGATCCCGGAGCGAAGCGGAGGATCATCTTGTACCGCTTACTCAGGGAGGACTCCCATCACTCGTTGTTACATATTTACATAGCCACTTGATTAACCGTTCTTTAAGATTTTGCTCGTTCGGCTGTGCTATATCTCCATGTAACCATTCTCCTTTTGTCTTTCCTCTGCTCTTGCTCTTTGATTAACCCCTTCTGTGCTCCACTGCCTTTGCTTCTCAACACAGCCCTTTTCATTTGCGCTGGAACAGCTGACCTATGCACAGTTCTTCCTTGACATGCACAGCAGACCGTAGTCGTTGCTGTCGACAACGCAGCGATGCAGCCGTGGAGCCACATAAACTTTCCGGCAAACTCTTCCCATGTATAAAGGTGGCCTGCTCTCGTTGGATATCATTCTTTGCCCACTTCACTCGTTCCCACCATTAATTCTGGCCCCGATCTGATTTTTCACACATTCTGTCTGCTGGGTACTAGGCTTCGAATCAAATCTACTGTTCTATTTCTGCGCTATATCGGTGCACCATCTCTCAAAGCGATTCTGTGCTTCTTTCAATATCGCTAGTCTCAAATTTCCCTGTTCTGTACCTGGGATTGGCGGGAGGATCGATCTCATTTACTCTTCAAGTGGTTGGTGAATCCTTTTCTGGACTGAGATTATCGATGTTACTTGCCCGCGGTACTGGCCAGTCGACTCCCGTTCAAGATGTCCGAACATGGCGCTTTGTGATGCTGGGGTGCCTTCTATATTCTCGCATCCCTAATGTACCATGCCAACTGAACAATAAAGTTCATATTGAAACAATCCTATAGAAATATTAATTTCCCCCGGTATGAGCTTAAATTTCTCTTCTCAACCGGTGTCTTCCGCTAACACTTACGCATTTTGTTACCTGCACAGTTGCGATTCTTGCATCTTGCGCTCTTGAATACCGGAGCGAAGCGGAGGGTTGTCTTGTCCCAGTATATAAACCTGTTTGTATGTAGTTAGTTGATTTGATCAATCATCTTCTCATGCCAGTTACCTCTGTTGGTTCAACCACCCAACAACACCGTGTGACGAGACAAGCCTAGCTCCTCGCCACAATCGGCCTCCCCCCAAGTTTCTGATGTGCATATTATTTCGGCTCTGTCTCATGGACTCAGGTCTCAAACCTCGGGCCACTCACAAGCCGAAGAAATCCGTCCTAAGCCAGCAATTACCTTGCACAGTTTGCAACGGCTTGACTCCGGTTTGCGGGCCGCCCCGCCGGTGGCTTAACACCGGTTATAATCCCATACATTCCGCCAATCCAACCCAATCTGTTGAAACTGATTTGGGATTTTTCCGATAGGAAGAACGAGGTAAGAGCGAAAATATGAGTGAGCATTTCCCGTCGAAAGTAATGTATTTTTAACCGTCCGGCATCTCGGTCAATGGTTTCTCTAGATTCTCGGGAGAAGATCAACGTCAAGAGTAGCTGCTTCTGGGCAGAGAAGGCGGCATAAATGATTAATGAGAGATGCCATCTTTCTTCCTTCCTGTGCGGGCTGCTTCATATTCAGGGGGAACAGCTGGCGACTGCAGCTCCCGGCGCGTGATGCTCGGTGAGTAGTGCGAAGGGTGTGGGTCAGAAGATGTTCGGTCTCATGAGATGAAAAGAGACAGCGCGTACTGACGCGGATCTATTTGACCGGGATGAGACGAACACCGGCGCTGATTTTTGTTCTTGGCTATTCACTATTCACTCTGAATGCTTAACTCCGCTCCCTTTGATTTTCAATTTGCGCCACCTTTTCAAATATTGGAAATAACGAATGCCGTGGATCCAGATAAAGAGATACCGATGTAAGGCGAGCATATCTGAATCACAAGCCAAGTTCACGAACGATCCTCTCTGTCGTTTCATGCAGCTCCTTCTGCAGCCTCGGGTCCTGCGCAGACTTTGACGATGTCGCAATCACGTCCATCGGCGTTAAATAAGCGCCCTTATACTCCTTATGCTTGGGCCCAACAACCTCCGGTCCCGCTGCAGCAAATGCAACGGGCATAGCGCCACAGCGTGAGGATTTGAAGAATAGACGCTCGACCACCCGTGCGAGTAACCAGCCGAGGGGTGCTGCCACTATAGCCCGGTGCACACCCGGGGTGGCGATAACGCCTGGGTGCGGCGCGAGACAGGTGATGCGCACGCCCTCCGCATCGAACTGCGTTTGAAGTGCCTTTATGTGAAGAATGTTTGCGAGTTTTGTGTGCCCTGAAGTTAAATCAGATTTTCAGGCGCATGTCAATGCACTGCTGTTCCACAGGCGTACCATATGTGTGTACCTTGGCCGTCATAGAGTCGCCAAGATTGAAGTTGAGGGCCTCCTTGCTGGCTAATGTTTCGGGAGTAACGTTGGTGTGCCTGAATGAGGTGACCTATCTTAAGTTAGCCGGGGTGCGGTAGAGGATTAGTTTCAAGATGTACATTGACTATGCGAACATCGGATCCAGGCTCAGCTGCGGTGCGCTTCATGAGGGGAACCAGCGCCTCCGTGAGTACAAAGGGGCTGATGTGGCTGGAGATGTATATACGTGAGACGAAATCCGGTTAGCAAGGGATATCGTGAGGTAATTAATGACCATGATATCAAGCAGTCCGTCGTGGGTGAGTTTGAAGTGGTGTTCGTTTCTTTGGAAGGACAGTTGTGGACCTCGGCCTCGAGGCGCGCCGAAAGGCAAGACCATTCACGGCTGTAGCCCAGCGTTATTGATCAGTATGTCCAGACGTTCTTCCCTTTTTAAGAACTCCTTTGCAGCTTGCGATGCCAATCGTGGGTCGGAAAGGTCTACTTCGAGCCAGTGAACGCTTCCGTCGCCCAGATTTTCGGCCTTAAGTCGTTCAATTGCCTCGGCTGCGCGCACGCCGTTTCGGGCGCCCATATAAACCTGCAACCTTGCAGTTATCTTGCCTGACCTCATGCAAAAAGTACCGTTCCGCACCTTTGCGCCCTTACGCGCAAGCATCTGGACCGTCGTATACCCAATGCCGGCGCTGCGCCACTTTCAAATTGCGAATATTATGCGGACTGGGGACGTACTTTCCGCCGGTTACGAGCACGACCTTTCCGTGGAGGTCCACCAGATCCTCCTCACGGATCGATTTGCGTCCCATTTCTGAGTGAGCGCAAGGTGGTTGGGGGGGCAAGAGTCACCGTGAGAATCGGCTTCAATTCGCCACCTTAGTCCATCCTAAGTACCTGCGGGATCAACGGCGATTTGGGCGAGTCGTTGAGATCCATAAACATCGGACAGGAATTGGACAGGAAGGCCACATCGGGCGGAAAGGCTTGATGGCCGGACCAGATGGTGATAACCGACGGACACAATATTATTCGTTCTTTAACGAGATGGTAGAAAAACTGTGCTCTTTCCCCTTATATCCATGCTCCTTCTCGCTTTCTCTGCCTTTCATCCAGCGTTAACTCCTTTGGTTTTTTCTTCTTTTCCACGCTGCCTCAGACCAACTGAACCCATGATCAAACTATGTTTAACCATTCTTTAAGATTTTGCTCGTTCGGCTGTGCTGTATTAACCTTTCTTTTACGAGATGGTACGAAACCTCCCATATATCCGTGCGCCTTTGCGCTTTCTGTGCTCTCCTTCCACCTCTAACTCATTTTGTTCCTTCCTACTTTTCCCAGCATTCAAGCAAATTAAACCCATGATCAACTGCGCATTACGCCCTCGGACTGTGCACTCTCTGTTCCTTTACGCTTCACCTTCTTTTTTCGGGTTTTCTACATGTTAAAGCAACTGTGAATCAAGTGCTGCGCCTGTGATTCCCATTCTTTTCGAACTGCGAACTACTGCGAACCATCAAATACATTCCGAATTGGGTCCTTGGAGCTGTAGAGACGAGTCTCGTGAGTTCATAGCTCTCCATAAAACACTCGATTCGGGCACAAGTGTCCCACTGCAGCGCACATTGGTCATCCTGCGGCGACGTAGGGATTGGCCTTATAATCAGCCATAATCCCCCATTCCTTTGCAGCCTCCTTTCACGGTCCCTTTCACCTCAAGCTCTGGATTTTAATCCCTGTTTTCTCCATTGGTTGACGACAAACATTCAATTGACGGCGCAACGCAAGTGCGTTCAAGGCTGCTATGGAACTACTGCAATCGCCGTGCTCATTTATCATCCGGCCATCTGCTCCCCGAAACTGAACAGGGATGAGGACTGACAACAACACTGCAGCTCTGAACGACTCAAGACTTTCTTGCCTTAACGAAGACACAGGCTGGGTCTCAAATTCGACTCAGGTCTCAAGCCTATCCCTGCGCCTATTCAGCCAGACACGCTTCAACAAATCAACGAAAGGCACAACCCAAGCAATAATCTCGTGATTCAATTCTTCGTTCTCTCATTTTCGCTGCCGGAGCATGGCGCGCCCGCAATTACATCATATCTCGAAGTTTTTTCCCATATGGGCAACTGCCCGCTGTTACCTGTTCCTGCTCATTTTATGCAACCTCGACGAAGGTGAAGGTGTTTTGGAAGAGTACTTTGGGCAAACGTGCGTGGGTGATGCCAGCAACGGTGCGTTTGGTGCATTCTTTACAAAACTCCTCCCCAATCTGATTCCCAACGACAGGGCGAGGAATGGAGTGTGAACATCAAGGTATGGGTCAACATCCCTGGTGTGCATTCAACCATTCAGTACGTCTATTCGTATGTGGCTTCCCCAGGCCCGACTATCCCTCATCGTAATTCTGTTTCTGTTCTACCCTCCCATCCTGTTGATTCATCCCTAGCACACCTCATAATCGGCCTCCTCTCCATAGTCTTAGCCGTGATTGAGAGACACCCCTCGCATGTTACACTCTCCCCCACGAACCCCTTTTCGGAATTCACCATTTCTTGGTGGAGTACGGGCCAATTGATGAGGAGCTTGAGTGTGCGAGCGGCCGTGGTTCCGTCGCTTGGGTGGCTTCTAGTGGACCAGTTTCCGGGTGATGCGGCGTGGGTATTACTCTGCTCGTTCTATGACACATTATTCATTGATTTGTTTCGAGACAGCTGCCTCTCCACCTCTCGAAGACGCAGGTATCGGTGCGTATTTAAAATACATTAGCGACTCAAATATTCTCAGTTGCTCAGGCACGTATAGAGCATTCGATGACGAGCCGTTTGCGGGATGCGACGAACTACGTGTTGCTCGAGAATCCTGGTGGTGCCGGTAGCTGGACTCTGTCAACTGTACAGTCGTTGTAGCATTGAATGCCACTTCCCCCATTCACCAGAATGCTTGCCAAACACCTACCGGAGCGAAGCGGCAGCATGTCTTGTCTCCATATAGGCTTTCGCCTTTTGATTTTCCTCTGCTCTTGCTCTTCGATTCACCCCATTCACGACTCTCACTGCATTCAGGCCCCTGATCGGCAGAGGCTACCGAGCTTTGCCGCCATCGGACGCGCTGTGCCTACCTTACGCGACAGGGTCTGCCGAGAAGGGTCTGCCGCATGCTGCCGCCATCGGTCGCGGTGGGGGCGGCCAACCCCCGCCGCCCTAGCCTACTTCCCCTTCCGACCACGGCGCCGCCATTGTCCCTTATCTCTGTCATTCGGGCTGCCTGGCCAGCGATAGAGAAATATTGGAGAAATACCGCTGTGGTGACATCAGCAATACCTGGGTCAGCTACGTACCTCTACGTAGACCTACGTATTCCCATAGGTCCTGTATTCCCTGTATGAAGGTCCCCCTGTACGTATTCACACGTATTTCGGCCCGGTCTACGTATTCACACGTATTTCGGCCCAGTCTACGTATTCACACGTATTTCGGCCCGGCCTACGTATTGCCCTGTATTTCACCGTATTTGAGCCCGTATTTGCTGTATTTGCCTGTATTCAATGTATTCACCTGTATTTGATGCAGACCTCACAATCGCTTGAAAAATGCTTCCAGTATCCCCGAACAGACCACAAAATCAACACAGCATCGTAGAATTTGAAAACCATGATATTAAAGCTACTACAACAACAGGTGCTCGGACTACCCAACGAAACAGGAAGCGGACGTGAAAGAATGCATGCACCCAGGTTGAAATCATGGAACAAGCCAAGTCTACGTGTGACATGAAGCCGTCAGCCTAGAACAGAGACGAAGGGTATCACACATACCTTGGATCTGCTGCCCTCGTTCCTTGCTCCTGGCCATAATACTAAGTCAGGATCCCATCGCCCACAAAGAGCTCTACCATCGCGTTCTTGCGCAGCGCGCCGTCCACAGTGAGCAAAGGGAAGCACGGCTTGTTGTGGTTCTCGAGGAAGGCGGTGCTGAGGAGGAGGGGTGCAGGTGATGCCAAGAACAAGGTGGTGGAGGCGTGGTTCTCGAGGAAGGCGGTGCTGAGGAGAAGGGGTGCAGGCGATGCCAAGAACAAGGTGGTGGAGGTGAGGAGAAAAGGACACATAGGAGGATGAGGCGAGGCCCGGCAGTGCAGGGACGGAGGCAAACTTGGAGAGAACGAGGTGGTGGAGGTGAGGATGAAAAGGACACAGAGGAGGACGAGGCGAGGCCCAGCAGCACAGGGACAGAGGCGAACTTAGAGAGGTTGCCCGAGGTGCTTGAGAAGGCAGGGTGAGGTTGTGGAAGGCTGGGTAGTCAATCACGGCGTCGAGAAGGCCAAGATAGCACATGGCATAGACCAATTCATCTGTCTCCACCTGAGGAAAACTGGTCAGTAAAAGCCCTGTTCCGTGCCATGAGCGACGACAATGACACGGATGTACATACCTCGCCCAATGCGAAAACCCCCACACACACCATGTACCCAGCCCAAAAAAAATCACGCCGTGAAGTACATCTCACGCAAAAGGAGCGCCTCGCTGAGGTTCTTCAGTTCGGTAGACATCTTGGACATGGCGGCGCGAAATTTGGTTGTCATTGTGCCGTGGTTCGCTGACGGACAACAACAAAAACAGATTAGATGATTAGTATTCCAGTATTGAGTATTCCCACCGATGAAAGATTGCCATTCGCAGGCCATGCTAAGGGATTGATTAACTCGAGATCGAAACTGATTGCGAAGCACCTTACCGGGGATCCCGGGCAATGGCGAAGTCGGATTGAAGACGGAATTCGCCGGCAAGAGGTGACACGACCTCCCCCTGGTTACTGCCATTGCCGGGGAACGTTTGGCCGACGAGCAATGTCTGGAAGGATGAGTCACCATCCAATCTCCGCAGGAAATATGGAGGTGCTCACCCCAACGAAAAATTGGGCGTCAAAAACGGACGGGGTCGAGTCGAACGGTGTTCCTTATAAATAATAATAAAATAAAATGGGCAGCAACAAGGAAAATAGACAGAATACGCACCGGAATGGTCGGGTCAACATGATCTTGGGCAGCAATCGTGTGGCTCACAAGAAGATCAACAATCTCGTTCGGGGCGAAGCCCGCGTCAGCGAAGCGCGCAATAATCTTGTCGACCGGATCAAACGGGTCGGGCACCAGACCAGGAGGCGAGGCGATAGAGAAGTTCAAGCGGCCTGCCAGGAACTCCAAGCGTGGGGCACCGGCACAGTTGCTGACGCCGACCGCGCCGGCAAATTGAATGCTAAAGGTACATGATTAGGAAAAAGTTGAACACTGAGAGTAAACGATGAATACAAATCTCCAAACGAGACCTGTATATAGAGAAGAGAGCAAGATAAGAATTACTATAGTTCGTGCTCAAAAAAGATGAAACGGACCTTGTGTGCGATTGCAAATGGCCTCTGCGCGTCCACGATATCATCTATGTGAGCGCAAGTAAGTTGTACCGCTACACGCTGCAATAAATATTATATACCGATTCCGTTGTTTGCGACTGTACCGACGTTCAGCGACGGCGTCCGCAGCAAAATAGAATTTACATACGGAACAGAGTCTCGACATCCGAGTGGGCCATGATAGAACCATCTGAGTCATCGCCGTCAGTACCACGAGGCAGAAGATACAATCGAATCTGACCGGCACCGAGGCCACTACAGAAATCAAGGACAGGTCATTCATCGGAAATGGAGGTGAAGAATGTTACATGCCCGAACTTGCCCTCGAAAAAAAGAGCGGGCGAAAAGCCGATAGCGTCGTGAAATGTGAGCTAAATATGTGTCAGAGGTGGTTTGTTTGCATCCGCAGTATGATCGATATTACACGCAGAGACTGTCAAGTGTATGCGTCAATCAGTGACACTATTACACCAGCAAGACAGGTCCATACCTCGTGAACCTCTTCGCCTGGTTATTGTAGAAAATGTTAGGCTTGTTCGCTGATGTGGGAAGAGCATACCGCACTCTCCGCCATCGAAGCTGTAGGTGTGGGGGTCAGGGAAAGCTGAACATCTCCTAGTGGTGCGTACATATTCTCCTGGATATCGTCGAGGACATCGAACCACACGCAGCAGGAGGCGTGAGCCGCGGTTCTACCGTTGCTGCAGGCCGCACGCTTGGTGGGCACGGCAGCAGCGGCGAGCACGAGCGCAAAGAAAGCGGCGGAAAAGGTGAACTGCATGGCGCGCTTGGAAGTGGGATCTCCTGGCTGAAATCACAGGTGACCAACCCACCATTAAATATGGAGAGAACAGTGAATCCGCTCTTTCGTTTTACGACCCGAGTTATGGGGAGACTCGAGCGTGGAACGTGGAGGGGCCGAAGTGCGGGCTAAGTGCGTCCATGTCGGCGGATCAGTACCTGCGCATGATCATCAGCACACACCATAACAGAGGACTGGATGGGATGGTACTCGCCCGTGGTAGCCATCTCCGTACGCGGTGCCCGTCGACGTTCTTGACAACGGGCAATATCCACACGCGTCGAAGCCCATGTATGTAGCCGAGGTCGTTGGTGAGCCGCCGCAGTATATGCGCAGGGACATCCCGCAGTATGCTTGTGGTGCTGGTGCTTGCCAGTGTCGTGGGCTTGAGGGATTGGAGTCTGGAGAGCGGTGGTGTACATACATAGAAGCAGGGGTGGTGGTGGTCGAGGTGAAAGAGAGGTGGGCCAAATATTTGGCCATGGTTCGTCTTTATGCACGTGCATGGCACAGCAAGGATAGGCAAGGATCCTGACCAAGCATCTGGATTCCGTGTACCGCCACTTATGGCATACGACCACCACAGCTGGGCAGCTGGGGCCCGCGACGGGCGTGATCTACTGCACGGCCAGCCTCGCCACCGACAACGTCCACGAGACGAGCCAAGTCACCACCGTCGCGATCTGCGAAACTCGCTTTTGATTATGTGCTCATTCCGCCGGCACCGCCGTATGTCAAACGAGACTTTGCGAAGAGGAGTTCTCGATGCACGCCGGAGCCAATGGTGGTCGACGAGCCTCCGATGGAAGAAATAGCGATGCTGGAGGAGGGGGAGAAGGAGGAGGAGCCCGAACCTGAGTGCGAACCAGAAATCGACTTGATGGAGCTGAAGCGACGGCGCGCGCGAGGTACGAGGTACTCTGTCAAGAAATGCAGAACTGGCTGATTTAACCGCCACAATTAACATAGGTATGTACCAGAATACCGAGAGTGTGTCAATATAATTTTTTTCTTGACCTTGCGTGTTGATTACTTTGTGTAGATGAGGAGGAGCAGGTTGCGATGCTGGAGGCGTGCACACGGATGCGGGAGGTGCCATGTAGATGGTTTGCATGCACGTCGGTTTTGAACTCGCTCGAGAATGTGCAGCGCCTCGAACTCCTCGCTGTGCACCTCGTGACACATCTGCATGAGGTTCACGCGCAGGAAGATATGGATTTAACGGTGCGTGGAGCGAAAAATATGTGCAGTGATTGCAGTGTGTTGAATATTCATTCTGCTATAGACTTGTATGTGGAATGTGTGTGGGGAGGGCTTTGCGACCTCAACACAGCTGGCCTTGCACGCCGAGACGCACGTACTTGGTGCAATACTGTGCCCATATCAAGACCTGGCCCCGACCGGTTGGAACATTTCCTGCAGTCTGGCCACGCACCACCACCATCGTGCTCCCGCTCAGTCCACACCCACTCGCCACACTCCTCTGCCGCCTCCTCCGCCTCCTCCGCCTCTTCAGACTCCCTCCAACACGTCTCCTTCTCCCCAAAACGGCCCTGCAGCCCCACGCGCCGCACCACCCCAACCACCTCCATGCCCAAGTGCCCCCATCTCCCCTAATCACGCCAACTCGGGCTCGGGTGCAGCGCAGCATGGAGCACGGATGAGGACACGGCAGCAGGACCGTCCCCGTGGGCCCCACAAACATATTTGTTCTTCCCGGATGCTGACACCGGCGGCGTCCTCGCCCAGTTCAACATGAGCAGGAGCTTCAACTACATGCCGAGCTTCAGCTTCAATGTGGGGTACAACTTCGAAGGGAGTTCGCAGGTTCATCTATCTCTTCTTTTCTTTTTGAAACTAGTGCTGATACATTTGTGTGTGTTTAGAGCCCGGGTTTTCTGCGTGCGATGTTCCCTCCGACCATCCCTCCCACGAGTTCCGGTGCCGAGGGTGAAGGCGACCCACCCGCCTTCTCCCCGTTGTACACCTATGCCTCGCTGCCTGCCAGATCTCACCAGCGGTGGAAAGGGAGCAGTGCGGGGCAGAGGATGTGTGGCTTGTGGCTGAGCGCTGAGCACCGAGCCGGATGGTGTGTCTCCGCCTTGTCTCTTCTTCGTACACACCATAACATGCTCTTTTTGCTTGCACTCAAGCTGTCGCCACCATGCTATCAGCATGGCACACCCAATCTTCCACCCCGATAGGGCAGTCGCTCGCCCCCTCCCACCTTGCTGGTGTATATTACATGGTGTGCGGATGCCGACCCACACCTCCACCCGCATTTCGGATTACTGTACCACATGCACCCTGGACTCGACACGTCGCTTTGCTTCCACATCCGATGTGCGCATGCGTGTTCTCCTCTCGAAGCTGCTACACCGTGCGACCCTGCTGTGCCGCTGCACTTGTGGTGCATGACACAGGCTGCGTGCACGCCCGGGCATCTGCGAGCTCGCGCGACTTCGGTGCTGCCTCCTATTCCACCCCAGGTCCCATCGCGCACATCGAGGACTGGCAGAAAGGCGATCTTTTCATGTGCGGAGGTAAGGACGGTGGATGGAGGTGCGGTGTCGCGGTGCAGGTGAAGACATGCGCCGTGCTCGGTGGGATGCGGACTCTGTGAGGTCTGCCTCCCCTCAATTTGGTGCCTGCCCACTGCGCTTGTGACACCTACTCGGAGCAGGCGTATGTGGACTCTCCGTGTGCAATCTGCTCGAGGCTGGAGGTGGCCCTACCACACCCATTGTCTCGACTCGCTCGTCACAGATGGCTGCATCGCCGTGGCTCCGGGGAGGCTGGGAGCACCAGAGGAGTGTGCTCTCCTCTCTTGTTGTGCACTTCGCCCCGCGCGGTGTCCCTCTGCCCCAGGTGTCCACCGGCCATCTTCTTCACACCATCCTCCACAGCGCCATACTCATATTCCCATATTTGCCACAGTGCACAGCCGTCAACAAGTACATTCCTTTCTCCACGCCCCGACGCCTTGATGCCCCTCACCTCCGGGCTCCAGCTAGATAAATTGCCGACCTGAGGGACGGTCGTCACATCGCTCCCTCCATGCGCACAGCTACTCACACTACCCGAATATCCCCTCCACCTTCATACGCTCGCCCCAACGGCCTGCACACAAAGGCAGCGCGCACCCGTTTCCCTTGTTAGTGTCGTTTTGCATGCACCACCTGCAGCATCTCGCTGGTGTGCCTTCCACCCTCCTCAATCGACAGCCTGCGTACGGACTTTGTCCCCGTTCAGAGATGCATGACCCACTCGCGCCACGGCCGCGTCACATCACTCCGTCAACATCGCATCCCCAACGCGTATACATGCTCCCCATGACACAAAACATGGATGCATCCCCGTCCATGGATGCACTCGGCGTCAAGGCCCTCCACCCCACCTTGCGGACACGGACGGCGTGTGCGCCGTTGGTCCCGCTTCTGCGACGCAGCGCATCACGGATTTGGGAACGGCATTGCAGCGGTTGCCGAAGGTGCTCGACCTCGACGACGCTGTCAGCGACATCCAAAACCCCGGTTTCACCCGCCTGCGCTCCCAATTTGCAAGCTTCCCGGCCGTCGAGGACAAGGCAAATAGCGGCAGGGGCGAGTGCTTCCCCAGCGGGAGCAAGGCGGAGAGACCGATCTCGTTCTTTGCGCAGAGTCTGACCGCGGAGCTGCCCGTGTCGATTCCGGTGTCGCGCAGCCGCTTCCCGTCCCGTTCCCTCCCTTCCCTTCCCTTCTCCATCCTATCCCCACTGATGCTCCCTGACGCCAGTCCACCCCCATTGACCCACCCACCATCTCTGTTGTCATACACACCAACTCGTCCCCGCTCGGCGGCACGGAGGGCACCAAGCATATGCTCATGAGCCACACGCATGGCGCACCTCCCTCTCCTCCCACCCCCCTCCCCTCCCCATCCCCGCCCCCACAGTCCATTTCGCACGCCCTCCATTCCCTGCCTCTCCCATCCCATCCACTCCCTCCTGTCTGATTGTCCTCCCTCCCATATTTCCCTACCTCCATATCTCTCCCTCCTCCTTCTCCTCCTCCCCGTCCCAGGTCTCTCTTCATCTTCCCTGCAGCTGAGCAGGGTATCGAAAATATACCCGACGCATGCACACACCCCGGACACACCATCGAGCTCCACAGGAAGCCGAGCAGCTCACTTGTGCCCTCGCAGAGGAGTGCGCCACCCACCTCGTGGAGGAGGACCTTGTCCCCACGCTCAAGCTCGGCGTGCACGCCGGTGTAGTCAATGCCTTCCTATGGTGTTAGTATGTGTAAGAAGACGGGCAGAGATGGCAGGAAGGGGGTGTGGGAAGTGGCGAGGTTGACTAAACGTGCGGCTCATCTTCTCTGGTCTCTTCCTCGCAGTAGACATGCTACAATTAATGACATCTATATTTGTATACTCACACTAGACCCAATGCATTTCCTCTTGTATATTACCCCAAACCCGAGCGATTTTGACCGAGTAAGAACCGGGTGATCACATTTGGTCATTATTTTTTCGCGTAAGCAATACTTCAAAATACCGAGAACTACCAAGGAGGCCTGAAATACAGGCAACTACGTAGGATGGCCTGGAATACAGGCAGCTACATAGAATGGCCCGGAATACAGGCAACTACATAGGATCGCCTGTAATACAGGCTACTATGTAGGATGGCCTGTAATACAGACAAATACGTAGGATGGCCTGAAATACGGGCAAATACGTAGCTCTACGTAGACAGCCTGGGAAATATGGCAAATACGGCAAATACGGCAAAAATCAGGGATTGCTGATGGACCTGGGAGCACATGGGAATATTTAGCCCATATGGGAATCGTCTTAGCAACTGATTGATTTGCGTAACACTGATTTTGAGGCCGCTCACAGAAATGGTGTCTTTGGCCAATGAGCACAAACGGCTGCTCAACGGCCTTTCATGCAACTCATCACAGTGTCAGAGGGTACATCAACATAGGGTGCTCCGCAAAAATTGCTCGTGAGCAGGCCACGTCGGCGATGTCGGCTGTATCATGACAGTGACGTCACACGGTCGGCAAAGATGGCGTGAAGGATCTGGAGTTGATCTGGAGCCTGCCTCCGTCGACAACCTCCAGCTCCGGGCGCCTTAACTCCGTGCCCGGCAATTGCACATCAGGTAGACTTGGGAGGCCACCCGCGGCGGACCACGTCGCCCTCGGGTCTGCCGCGCTCGGCTGCGGCGCGGCGGACACACCCTCTGTCGCCTAGGGGTCTGAATGCAGTGTCTCTCCGTTTTCGACACTGCCTGTGCATTTGCCGTCAAACAGCTGACCCCCCCTCAACAGCGGCGCACCTTTTTCTTGACAGGACACAGCGGATCGCAGTCGCTACTGCCCACGGCGCAGCATGATTCTAATCATGCAGTCGAGAGGCTACGCATCCCCTAACCCCCGTCTGTCTATGCCATTTCCCATTTTATTTATGGGGTCTGCACGTTCAATTGGGCATCGGAGAATAGCTTCGGCTCAGAGATCCGGACGCTCCACAGCGTTATTTTTGACCTCCCCGATCAACCGCTCAACTTCCATTCAAAAGAGACGTTCTCCTTCCCATCCTTCTTCCCCTCTCCCATCATCTCCCCACTGTCTCAAATTGCGCTGTTCGTCCCGTTTGACCTCCGGTTCGCTCTGTAATCAACGCTAACCACCTATATACTGGGGTTTTTCGTTCAAATCGACAGTCACGGGTCACGCACCCCTCTGTCGATGTCGAACTTTGATTGCGGTCACGGGCCACGGCGGTTCTTGTCGAACTTGCCGCTGGTCACGGCACGTCTAAAATCGCCTGAAAGATGCAAAAAAGCGAAAATTTCCGTGGGATTTGTCGAAATTTTGGGGGGTGTCACACCAAATTTTCGCTGGTGTCGAAATGTCGAACTTGAAAAAAGGGTCACGCATCACCCCCCCTGTTGATTTGAATGAAAAACCCCAGTATGTGTGATCATGCAAGCCGACACCCAGCTATATCTGAGATGTCAACGCGGCCAGTGTAGGTAAGTGTCACAAATGTTGCGAATTTCAGGCTGCATCCCTCTTCACCCCAACGAGGTAGGTTTTCCTCTTCGATTCACACGCTGCTTTCCACCGACTTCTAAGTAATATGGGCGCGTGGCAGCTCAATTTCTGGTGCTCCCTGTGAGTCCGCTAGATTTGGGTTGGTTGATGTTGACCTTTTGACTGCCAGGCCTTTGTTGAGCTGTCTCAAAATTGGTGCATCATCCCAAGCCATATGGGTATATGATTCTCTCCCGTGCATTCTCACATTCCAACTTAGGTCGGCTTTTGCCGCATCTCGACTAAAGCAATGACCTTCCGCTCAACGCCGCATCATCATATACAATTTTCACGTCCACGTGGACAACCCAACACATTTTTTGTGGTCCTGAGTTGTCTCTTATCGCTTCTCTAGAACAGCAGTCCCATTTCCTGACCCAGCGCATTGCGAGGTTCAGTTTCATTTTACATGGAACTCAGCGCCATGCACACTGACGGTGCCATATGACAGCTTGAGTTCCTGGGCTGCGACGCAATGCGGTGAGAATTTTTTCATCTAGATGTTCTTCGTTCTGTGATACCGTTGACTCAGACCTTCCAGGTGTGGCGCGTGAGCATCGCCATCGATATGTAATTCAACTGCCGATCATGTCACACCACATCAGTGTTGGACGCGTCCTCACTGTGTCTGCTCAATCGAATTTATTTGCGTTCGATATTTCAGGCTCTCCTGCAAGCAACATAAGGTACGACAGACACGTTTCTGCCATCTGATGAGTGCTCCTACCAGGCATTATCGTGTTGGCCATCGTCGAGTTCGATTGGTTGTTACTCACCGTCCCCCTTTCCCGCAGTCCAAACGCGTCCCCGATGAATGCCAGCATTATGGATGCAGTCTTGGATATTCTACGATAGATGGCATGTACCAACGATACAATATCTCTCATGTCCTTTCTACTGGATGGATATTCTACTTATTGTTCGCAGTCCGGACGCATTCCTTCCATTGAGCTCGACGTGCCCATATGCAGTCTGATTTCCGTATTGAAAATCCGGCTACTTACCCAGGTGAGGATCGATTGAATTCGCAATGTACTCGCTTCCAATGCTAACATCCAAGTAAGCTGCCAGTGTTGTAGGATCACCCACAATCCCTCTGCTGTGGTATCAGACATGTCTCCCACGGTTTGACATTCTGACACTTTCCGATGTGTATCAAACCTTCAGTCTGTTATTTCGCTGGCCTTTAAGTCTTTGCCAGCTATGAGTTCACATGCTGCGTAACCTGCAACCGCGGCCGAGGAAAGTGGGAAATTCGCGCATGGTTTGTGCCCTATAACTATATTTCTTACGAAACCTGATGCCGTCTTTACGCCCAGGGCTACAATATATTGTACCTTTGCAATGTAGATGATGATTGCTTACCTTCGCTGCGCCGGAGCGAAGCGAAGGCACATCTTGTACTTATCCGGACGACGTCAATCCAGGTCGAATCAATACTGAGGGTGATGAGCTGTACGATGAAAGCTAGCTATAAAACTGACGTCACAGGCTCCAGCCTTTTCCTGAGTCTCGAGGGCGTGATCTTCGGCCATAGCATCCCAGGCATCTCGTTTAGATTCCTCGAGAAGCCAGTAAGGACCTGATACATCCTGTTTCGATTCCCAGTAAAGATCCAGCGCACTGACACAATCGATATCGAGAGAGTTACAGCAAGTATGACGAAAACACGCATGGCAAGGGGTACCGAATGCCGGAATACCGGATATGGACTGCCCTCCACACGTGATCGATCCCGGGGGTCCTTCGGTCGGTTTTTGAGCTGTTGAATTCTTTTGGTCGACCTCCCATGTTCAGTTGGCTTGAAAAATGTTGCAAGACAGTTATAATACCACCTATTACACCTCTGGAAAATTCTTATGTCATAGCATGCCTTTGTTGAGGCCCCCCATAGCCAGAGGGGGACATGTCACTACAGGGGTAGTCGCATGGACGTAGACCTCCCCTTGGCCTACCTGCGACTACATCTGACTACCTGTGACTACGTCCGTAGTCACAGGTTGGCTTTGACTAGTTAGTGATAGAAAGCTCAAGTTTTAGGTAAAAAGTTGTTGTTGAGTTATTGCAAGTCGCTAATAACTTTTGGTTCGTTAGACTTCCACAAATTTGGCATCGGAACAGCGGTCCGCATTAAAATGATCTGCTGTGCGTAACACGTAACTTGGCTTCCACCACCAGTTTGGGGAGTGTAATGAGCCAAGAAGTGCAAGAAAGTTTGAACAAGGTGTGCTGATGCAGGGTAGGAAGAGGTCGGACAAAGTAGGCAGGCGTAGTCAGATGTAGGCACAGCCTGACTAAATGCCGTAAGCCGAGCTCAGTCGACATAGTCCAACCCTTTCACCCTTTGACTACGATAGTCAGACGTAAGTCGGACATAGTCCGAGCTCCGTGGACATATTCAGACTATGACTACGGAGGGTCTCAACACAGTGATTCAAACATGAGATACATTGGTTGACTGTAGAGGAAAGGAAGGAACACGTTTGACATCTCTACGACCAATATGACACTAAGGACACTCTTGCTTTACATGCCAAAGGTACAAACTGAAACTGGCTTGATACTCACTGGTCTTGCACTTGCAGCAGCGATATGAGGCCGGATTCGAGCAGATGCAGACACATTGCGGAGGAAGACATTCACTTAGTGTTGGCAAGGTTCGGTTCAGTTCAGGTTCAGGGCCTCTCGCCCTGAACACCGAACCTGAATGTGGTGTTCGGTTTGGGCAACCCCAGAATCTTGAGCCTGAACGCGTGTTCAGGTTCAGTTCGGTGTTTGAACGCGTTCGAACCTAAGGCACTTCGGTCATCTCGGGCGGCTGAAGTCTCTATGAAAATATCACTTCCTAACATTTTCAGTGCTCTGGTGGTTGGAAAGGTATTTCATATCCCTTGGCTAGTGGCGAGACGCCTGCAAATAATAAATTATCCTCGCGCGAGTTTGCTAGAAAACTACGTGACACCAAACTGTCATCAATTGACATCGAAATTGCTTTGAATTTGGCTCGAAGAGAAGGATTAGGTGTGTTCTGCGATGTATAAATACACAGGAGTGCCAAATCACCACTGGCATACTGATTGCGGCTGAAGATGAGCTTATGGCGGCGACTTGGATCTAGGAAATGTGAGCTAAGGAATGACAAAAAAAAAACCATAGCAGCTCAAAACTCACCGCGGGGTGGGGACGACGCTTGCGAATGACTACTACACCTTTCTTCCGAGGTGCAGCCATGCATTCGGTCAGATACCAAACGAGCTCCGCGTTCGTCACATATTTTTGAGCAAGGCCTTCAATGGTGAAATGTGTATCTTCCCAAGAAACAACCCAAGCATTAGGATCTTTGCCATTTGTGCTGGCACGAATATGGGTATGGCTCTCAGAAACATCGCGATTTTTGCGCGCAAGTGTTCCGACTGAGTCGTGAATGCGGTTTCCAACAAGACATTGATAAGCCAGTAATTGGGCCATGGTTAGATACACATAATTTTGCGTGTTTCTGATTGTGCTCATTGCTGAAACTGTTGTTTCTATGCAACAGTACTGGTTCCTGGTAGCTGTTGGGCGAACCACAGAGAAACGGGTGGACGTTCTAAGGAATTAGAACGTCCATTGGCTGGTCTCGCCCTGAACATTGTAAGGGAAACGTGCAGCCGAATAATAAGTCAAGGAACTTCTTTTGACTTGTTTCCAACATCCACTTAAGCAACGGAAACGGGTCAAAGGAACGGGAGTTGGCAATGTGTTGTGTTGTGTTGAGATGCTAAGGGGGACGCGCTTGGTCACGAGTGTTTCGGTTGCCAGAGTTGCCAGTTTCCATCGAATGCAGATACACCGAAACAGGTGGTCGGCTATTCTGTGGATCCGGATCACAACTCTAAAAGTGTTCTAAGATTCGTTCTCAAGAACTCTTTCTAGGAAATCCTAGAGAAATGGGTATCTACCGAAGCCTACAAAGGAGTATTTTCAAGTTCCGTGCTTGGAACCAAGGGGAGACTTGAGTTGAAGCAGAAACAGGCCGAACGAGATGCAGTGCCGATCTATCGGTGATCGACACACCCTCTGAATAATACAGGGGTGCTGCTGACGGGTTCCTGCCTCGTAATTGGCAAGCGAACATGGCGTGCTCGCAGTTGGGAACCAATGGGAGGCGATGCTCGGAAGAACAACCAACGGAAACACAATTAAAGAGGCGGATAAACGGACTTTTGACTCATTGGGATTGTGTTTTGGGCTTTGTAACAGTGTCTCGGCGGTTGTATAAGTATCCGAGGGTGTTTCTACGATGGACACAGCATCTTCCCCCGAACTAGTAGGCTATACGCTTGCGCATTGGGTTGATCTGGGATCCTCGACGAACGCACTCTTATAGAGTAGCACTATTAGTCGAAATCTTAATTGTTTCTGAATCATGTATTATTCTGGAAATGCACTTGGGCTTTGCCTGGAAACTGTCTGAACTCTGAGAATCTGTTGGATCTGGGACTCTGTTGAAAGAAACATTATTGTTGTTGTTTGCAAAGCGGGTGTCAGAAAGTACCGTTGACAGACCTGGTATTGGGGCACCCGGGCATTTATTCAAATCTGCTCGAGTTGCAACATACTATAATGTACTTCATTACATTACGACGTCATCTCACAAGGGCTATTGCTGGCCTGGGCAGTTAGCTAAAAGGGATATAATGTGTCTCGAACCATTAGAAAGGCGCTGGACAACGATCCTGGTAAAGGGTTGAAGTGAGAAGCCGCTAATGGAGCAATCGCAGAAAGTGCCTTACCATCCTGGAAACGGATTGGGGCTACTGCACATCCCTGACTAAGGGCGTATTACGAGAGGACATCCTTCTGAACCAGAGGGATCATTGTTGGGCATCATCTGACGTCTCCAGAACTGCCAAGAGAGGACTGGACTTGGTCGATCTACCAATTGACTAAGAAAACCGTACTCGGGTACTAGGAAGCGGTGGCTATCACGATTTTCAGACAAATCACTTAAACGGTGCAAGGCGGAACCATTGGAGCGTACGGTTACCAAGGAGGGTAGCGAAGTGCTGACAAGGGGGTCGGCTAAAAGTTGACATATCAACAATATTCCATCACGATCGTTCTAGGCGATGTAGATCTTGACTCATCGCTAAGCTCGGCTCGTTGATGTTTCTTATAAATCCCTCTCAATTTTACTGATCGCTTGATATCTGACAGGAGTTCATCGGCTAGCTGCCATACCACTAGTCATATACCCTGAACCCTATTGCTCGTTTGTATCAGTCTCGTTTATATTTAGAATCCTGTAACGTATTTAAGTGGATGGTTATGGGAAGAACACCAGTGAATCTCACCCCACCTGTTGGACGCGAAGTTACTAGACTTCACGCTTAACCGGTAGAGTAGTCATTCATTCGGAGACACCCAGAAGCTATACCAAGTTTCGTTTGTTTTCCCTGTTTGAATATTATCTGTGTTGGATTTGGATCTTTATAAACGACGCGTGGACATATTGGATTAACGGAACGGACGCGTGGAATATAAGGAAACGGATCAGACTTGACAATTGGTTGTAATCTCGCAAGGATTAGCAATCGCGGATACTATTTGGAATCGGGATTCATAAGAATCACTTGCTTTACGCATCGGAGTATCATCTCCAAACCTAGACCCACATCATACAAAACCGTTGAACATAAAATCTCGTCTGTCTATCGCGATTGCGCCTAGAACGGATTCGAGCAAGTTTTATCTATACGACTTGTAGACCTGTAAAGTCTTGCTTATCAAAGAGAACTAAAGTTCAAATTGCCACAATCTATACTGGATTGGAACCCCGAACTTGCACGAAGACTATAGTGTTTGAGTTGTTGTAGTTGCATTATCGAACCGCGTATTCATTTACAAGGTTTGTGTTGTGGTTATTTTACCGCTTGCCCCATAGTCAGTGTCTCAACGATGTGACATATATCTTGGAGGACGAGATCCTGCATGTAACAATTCCTTACATCGACGATGTACCTATCCGGGGGCCTAGTTCGAGGTATCAGGATAAAGATGGGACATTTGAAACCATCCCTGAGAATAAGGGCATACGGCGATTTGTCTGGGAGCATCTCCAGAACGTGAACAGGATAGTTCAGCGTTTAAAATATTGCGGTGGAACCTTTTCAGGTGCGAAGTCTATCATATGTTGGGATACTTTCCCCGTTGTGGGTCATATCTGTTCATACGAAGGGAGACGGCCTAGCGTGGATAGGATCGGTGTAATAATCCGCTGGGGAGCCTTGAAAGATGTCTCAGGAGTTAGACAATTCTTGGGTACGATTGG